>JAPPVO010000002.1:16643213-17006530 GCA_030407325.1 Camellia japonica | reverse complement strand
CTCACTGCATTGTATTTCAATTCCAAGTTGAATACTTGTTAGCTGTAGCATTCCATATGCCATATTTAGAATAGCCGAGCCTATCTTAGTTGCATTCCTGCATGTGTTGCATTAGGCATTTTTGTATAGTTAGGATCATACATGATTTCTAATTAGTTTCTGTTTTGGCTTGGAGTACTCGGTAAGTTTTTATGCTTTAGCATCCTTGCATGCGTGTGAGTGACTGCCATGATAGCATGCTTACCATGAGGCTATTTGCTTATGTGATATAACTACCTAAATGCCTGTGGGTGAAGGTTGGGTTATTTGGATTGGAACAATGCATTGACTGTGAGTTTTAAGCCCACTAGATAGTGGCAAAACCATCTTTTCTAAGCCCACCCGAGGGTGGCAAAATCTGCATTTTAAGCCTACTTGCGAGTAGCAAACCATCTTTCAAAAACAAACATGAAATGTTTTGTTCCAATTCAGGCGACCCGGTCTATACTTGTATGCTGTGCGCATCACATAGTAAATCTAGGCTAATAACCGGAATAAGAACGCATAATGTTTTCAAAACTAGATATCATGGTTAGTAGAGGCCGATCTTTGATCGGGCGAGCGGGGGTGCTCACGAAGTGACCTTCCCCAATCGTACCCAAGTTCCCGAGCCGAGGCAACTTTGGTGATGACGAACACGTGGCCTTAGGCAACGAGTCAGGGTTTCCTAAATTTCCCAAAAATAAAATATTTAGGTGGTGACTCTGTATCTAGCAAAGCAGTCCATGTTTGGCACTTCTTTCAAAAATCTGTTTTCTCAAAACGATTTGCCGGATTTGGACTCTTTGGTTCAGATTAAGAACCGTGGCATTTGAGTCCTGAACTGTAGTGAGCCCAAGATGAACGAAACGGGAGTCCACCCTCCCGGGCCGTTCGGGAACGTCTACACATATTCACTTTGTGCTCACATAACATCATATTCACTTTCTTTTCATAGCATCAATTTTCATACATCATATACATAACACCCAATTTCATTAATTAACACAATTGACATAGCATAGTAACTTCATTAATTAAACATTGTTTGGATATTACATGCACATATAAAAGTTTCAAAACTAAATACAAGTTCTACAAGTAGTGGTTTACACTCAGTATAAATACAAGTTCACTTGAGCAGCACCACTAGCATGATAAAACCAACCATTACTATGGTTGTCAACATCATGAATTTGATAGCTTCAAGTCGTTCTCGTTGGTTTGCCTCAAGTCGTTCCAACATATTCACAACTTCATTATTTCTCGCAAAATCATAATCATACCCGCTCTTTTGGATATTTTATCCATTTCTTGTAGGAGGAACTCCCCACGCAAAGTAGTCACAAGCCTTATTTGCACACTTGAAATACAACTTTCCTGGATTTTTCTCTGATTCTGATATGTACACTCCTGCTTTTTTCCCACATTTGCATCTTTTATTTTGAAAGAATCCAGCATCGTTGTTTGAACTCGTTGACTTGTGAATCCTAATTACAAGTAAACACAAAAGTCAATTTCAAATGCAACACAGATATAACCACAGTTGAAGTTAAGAGATGTAGGTAACAAGCACGTAGACAGTCCAGTCAACATAAGTTCATAAGTTGATGTTAATTCTACTCACTTCAGCCAACATCAGTTTATCAGTTCATATTACTTCATCAACAACTAGCAGACAAGCATAAGTTGCAGACAAGCATACTCACTTCAGCCAACATCAATTCATAAGATCATATTACTTCATATTACTAGCCATCAGTTTTCATAAGCATACTCCTTTAGTCTTGGATTTCCTAAACATAGACTTCTTGAAAATAACCTGTTATTATATTAATTTTTATCAAATGTATAAATGGTGACAAAAGTGATCTCAAGATTGTCATGTGTATATATCCAACTAAAGCAAAATTTAACTGCTCTAATAGTAGACCTTCAGAACTTAGCAATACCATATAAATTTAGAATGGGAAAAATAGAAGAAAAGTGACTCGTGCGTAATTAGTTTCAATTGAAACAAGGGAGGATTGAAGTTTCCTTCAGGTTTCTTCATAGTTTTTAGCATAAAAATACCATTTAATGGAAATATCTTTGAAGTCAGAGATGTTCTTAGCATGCTTTAATAACTCATATATCATATCAACTAAAAATAAAGACTTCAATGGATACAAAATTAAGTAGAATCATCTCTTGACCTTCAAAGCTCTAACATTGGAGGTCTTTCTTTGTTTCTCAAGGTTTTGAACAAATTTCAATTCGTAATTCATCACTTTGTGAACTGTAGAGTTCTATGGACTTTTGCTGAAAGCTTCTGATCCATATTAATTCTCTTCACAAAGGTTTTGATCCGAGCTTGGTTAAACATTGTTTACCAAAAGTAAAATATGTGCAACTTAGGAAGCGATGGTACTAAATTGCTAACAATATACACTATGGCTCCTTTCTATCTCAATCATGTTATATCACATTCCTCAGCTTTGATCATAATCAGTAACTAAGGCAATGTTGGTGATGGTAGCAGTAAGATTATACTGCACCAACTATTATGAATTCGAAAGGCTGAAGAGCACTTTGATAACTGCCCACAAAAATTAACACATAAAATGTAAACCAAATGTGTATATATATGTTCACAATAACAGCCAAATGTGTATAACTGACTCAAAATTATACTTCTACACCAACTGTCACAAAATTATGCTTCTAAACCTGTGGAATAATTTACTCAACTCAACCCAACAACCACAATTTCACAAAAGTGAACAAAATGTGGTAGTTTGAAGGCTCTTTTTGGATGAATCACAGAAGAAGGGAAGAGAGAGAGAGAGAGAGAGATGAAATGAACCTCGACAAACCAAATGTGTGTTCGTCCGTCGCCTCTCTATCTTCGTCTCTTGCCCTCGCGTTCGTCGCCTCTCCCATTCGATCTATCCAGCTCTGTTCGTCTCTAGCTCTATTCGTCTCTATCTATCAGAGGGGCTAGGGCACAACCAAAAGGGGCTGAAAAATAAGAGGTAGGAAAATATATATATATATATCAAAACGATGTCGTTTTGATGCGCGGCAGGAACGGCCGCAGGAAAGGGCGACCAAAAATCCAAACTCGTGAGGTTGTCCCTCTTCAACTTCAGCACTTCCAACTACTCACTGGTTGCTTCTGCCACTCTATGCCATAGCCATTAATACAGATAATTATTGAATATTTTTGAAATAACATGTGATAATATTTACTTGATGGTCTAAATCTGTAGTGCGAAATCTAACAGGTGAAAATAGTGACTTGCCATTGTTAGATATTTGAGAGATCAGAAATGACTCACTTAGTGTGAGTTGAGATTTTTCATTTTCCGAAAGCATCACATAGCTAACACCGGATGGTACTTCAAGACTATCTAATAATTTTTCATAAATACCTTATTCAATTATGCTACTCTAGGCCTCAATAATCTAAATAGTTTATTTTTTCTTATCTGTCAAGTAGATTACATGTGTGAAAAATCAAGTTTTATTCATAACGTTTATATTTTTAAGACAAATGTGATTTAATTTTATAATTATCGACACCCAATCAACTTAATTACTTATATGAACAGTTAAACTTATCGATGTAAGTCAACAACCTATCAACCAGGAAAAGTTGATCCCTCAAGTAAACTGAATCAAGAAATTATTTTAGTTTTATTTTTAATTATTAATTTGTAAAAATTACACTTAAAAAAAAAAAAAACCAAGGTAACAGTGAAAGTAATAAAAAGATAAAATGTCAAATTTATTTTTGTGCAAGCAAATTACGAGTACAGAAATGCAAGAAGAAAAAGAATGAGAGATTGACAAGTAATAAAAACTAAAGAACAAGATTTAAGATTTTTGGTTTGAGTCACTCCAATGGAACCATTAGAGTTGTGTTTGAAATATGAATTTGAAAAGAAAAAAAAAATATAAAATGAAATTAAATTTCATTCATAATTTACTTATATTAAATTCATACTTTAAACGCAATCTAAAAATTTATCCCATCATTAACTTTAAAATTTCAAAATTTGTCGCACATAAACTGATCCGATCATCAAATTATACATATATATATAAAATAAAAAAAATAAAAAATAAAAAAAAGAAGGATGATGGTATGGATTATGGAACGACACCAGGGCTAAATTTAGTAAAGAATAATGAAAGTGGGGGTTGAAGCTGGTGACATTTCCACACCCTCATATGGAAGGGCTTTTTGACATTTCCACTTTCACGAGCCATCATTACCATCTCCACACACTAAACCCTCACACTCCATCATGTTCTGTGAAGCCAACCAATGACTCCCTCCTCGCGTGCACACAAGTACAGCGCCAGAAAGACTCCTTTTTATTCCAGGAAAAAAAAGGTACATTATTTTAATGGTTTCAACTGTAGTTGAAGCAAAAATAAAAATAAAAAAATTTATTTAATGGAACATAAATATAAAAAAAAAAAAAAATTGAATTGAACATAAATATAAGATAAAAAATAAATTAATATTACATTTGTATTTCACGGTCATAAGAGACTGAAATTACAATTAAGCCTCATTTGAAGAGAGGTTAAAATAATTAAAAAATTATTTTTTCTTTTATATATAAAGTCAATTTTTTTTAAAATGTCAATTTTTAAACACTCTCTGATACTTTTTAATTGTGATAATCATTTTTTTTTTTTTGTATGAATTCACCCATCTAGAGAAATTAACGCAACACTTATATTATGAATTTGCAAAGGGTTAGAGAAATAGAAAAAAAAATTAACTTATATTTTATTCACATTTATTTATCTTCTTTTTCTTTTTCTTTTTAAAATTTATGATTCAAAGACAATTGTCAAAGAAAAAAAAAATTTGTTGTGCATTTGTTTATTTTTAGATTTTGAAATAATAGTTGTTTTGAGTATTTTGAAAAAAGAAAAATGATTTTTACTTGAATACTCTCAACTTATATAAGAAATATATTAGACTACTATGAATAATTAAATAAAAAATCAAATAAGGAATCTATTTAAGTATTGTATTTCTATATATATACTCTACTTTCAAGATTGTTGCATGATTGGAGACAAAAATCTTATGCAGGAAATTTAGGATAATCTTACCGAAAATGTTATAGATCTCAAATTTTCTACCAAATAACCCCACACCCGTGTGAAATATTTAGTCATTTATTTGGTAAAAAATTTGGTATTCCTAGTATTATCCTTAAACTAAAATTATTGTGAATATAATGGAGATGAATAAGATTTATTTCTAGTTTTTTAGTATGTCCATTTTGATTTTAGATTTGCAAAAAGAAACTAAACTAAAATAAATATGTGAAAAAAAAAACTAAAATTTATTTTATTTATATATATTATAAATTTAAGATCCAAACGTAGCAAATCAAACATATCGGACAAAATGTTAAAAAGGGAAAAACATTTTTACAAAATAAAAACAACAATAAAGGGAACAAAAAAAGGAAAGAAAAACGAAGGAGAAAGAAACAAAAATGGTGGGGGAGTAGAGAAGGGATAGAGACAATGAAGAGGGTAGGTAGTCAAAGTCTATTCTCTTCTCTTGTGCAAAATTACAAGAGGAATTTATGGAGGATTCCACAGGACTTGCTTCCTGAGTGTGCAAATACCATGTGACTCCATTTCACTTTTATAAAAAAATCCACTATTATTTTTTTGTTAAATGTTGGCCTTTGTTAAGGGAACTTTCTTTTAATATCAATAGATTCAACATTGCTTTTGGAGAGACAACTGCCCTGTTTGGTTTGATTTGCAATTTTTTTTTTTAAATTAAAAATTAATTTGATGAAAAAAATAAAAAATACTCATCATTTTTATATAATTTTATCTTTTGAAAGACCAGAAATAATTTCCAAAAAGTTCAAAATATTCTTTTGATATTATTTTTATCAATCCAGTTTCTATTTGGACCAAAAAAAAAAATATAGTTTATATTTTTTCTTCATATTTTTTTAATTTTTTCTGAAAAACAAATCAAACATAGCCAACATCTTCTTCTTCTTCTTTTTTAATTCACTTTTAATTATAAAATTATTTTTGAGAGTCTTATATAATTTTATGATTAAAAATATATTAAGATATAAAGACAAAATTATTGGGTTACTGAAGAATCCAGTATCATTATTGTGCGTGAAACACAGCGGTAACTTTTGTGCGACTTGTGAGACTCATTTTGGATATTATTTTGATAATTCGAACAATTTAAATATTAAGAAATATCAAAAATAATATATTTATAAAAAATTAAGTTGATCAAATATCAATAACTTCTTTCCTTTGTTGAATTGCATTTATTTTCAGTTTGATACACACATATTTATTTTTTTATATAAAAATGTGCTTTGATGAATAAGTTATTGATATTCAATTAATTTATTTTTTATAAATATATTATTTTCGATATTTTTTAAATTTTAAATAATTTAAATTATTACAATATAACCTAAAATGAGTCTCATAGACTACACAACAATCGCGGTTATGCTTCACCCACCGCATCCCCCACTAAAGGAATACTATTATAGGTATAGAATTGTCATTTTGTAGAAATTATATTTATCGGCGGATTTTTTCATAACATTATTTTATATATAAAATTAATGATATTTAAATCATAATAATTAAATAAGATATTTATAGATAAGTTTTAATTTATAAATTTATATTCCATTAATTAAGATTTTTTAATAGTCAGACTTTCAAGTCACAAGTCTTAACTACGATTTCCTTTGGACTTTCAAGTTACATTAAATTTTTAATAGTTAAAATTATCTTTCAGACAATAATTGTTTATCATTTATGATTATCTATAAAGGAACATGATAATTTGACATTTATTTTTGATTTTCAAAACTTTAAAACATCAACTTTCAAATTGATAAAACTAATATATATATATATATATATATATGTAAAAAAAAATTATGAAAAAATTGAAAAAACTGATTTATTTTTTTATGCAAAGCTGAAAATTCTGTGTTTATAAAAGATCATGATGATGGAACATTGATGTGTAAAATTAAAAAATATATATATTAATAATGTTCTCAGCTTTAAAATTGAAAAAAATTAATAATCTTCTCAATTTTATTAGATAGTTGAATCAAACTAATTAGTAGAAAAGCAAAAACGTTTAATCTTATGCACTGTTTTTTTTATCAGTTAGTAAAACAATTATCTAAAATACTACTATGCAAAATTAATAATGTTCTTAGTTTTAAATATTAGGAAAAACTGATAATATTCTCAGTTTTATAAAATAAGACTTATTAGTTCAAAAAATCTTAGACAAAACTTGAGCTACCATAATAATTGTGAATAGAACTTTTAGATAATTAACTCTTAATATTTTCATTCATCAACTTATAAAATTAACCAATCTCTTTGCCTCTGGCCCAACATGATATGGGATGGAGTAGATTAATTACTACAACTCGCCACAAATTTGACCCATAACCATTTCTACTTTTACGTAGAAATGTTAAAAAAAAAATTATAAATAATAAAATGAAATCTTTCATTTTTCTGTTCCACTTTTGAATTTTTTTATTATTATTTTTTTTACTGTATTAACCTTGATGACACTTTATACTCTCTCTTTATTTATTTCGTACACAGAGGTAGCAGTCCTTGTATACTTGGCATAACACAAACATCCAAACAACTAGGACACCATTTTTATTTTCCTTTTAGCTTCTTCACATTTGAAGGCCATGGCCATGACCAAAGGAAAGATGTTTGTTCCCATGGTCTTTGTTTTACTACTTGTAGTGCATTATGTGGGTGGTGCTACATATGAAGTAAAAGAAGAAGAAGCTGAAGATGACCGAATACTGGGACTTCCTGGACAGCCAAAGGTCTCCTTTAAGCAGTATTCAGGGTACGTGACCGTCAATGAAGTAGCCGGTAGAGCTCTCTTTTACTGGCTCACTGAGTCTGTTCATCTTTCCTTTTCCAAACCTTTGGTTCTTTGGCTCAATGGAGGTTAGATTTCTCTCTCTCTCTCTCTCTCTCTCTCTCGGGTCTGGATTTGTTTTCAAAATCATGTCTCAAATGGGTCATTTGAAGTCATCAAGGCCATGTTTGATTGGTCTTCAAAATCTAGTCTCATCATCATCTTCATTTATTTATCTTAGAAGGGCTCATTTCAAGTCTTAACTAAAACTATTATATACCTTGACACTGTTGGATTGCTTTTCAGTTGTTTACTTGCCTTACTCGTCATATATTATGGGGAAAATTATATATCAGTGGAAAGTTTACAAAATATTTACATATTAAAGAAATAATTTATTAATTTAATTATTAATATTTATATAGTTTTTCATTAATTTAAAATTTGTTTTGAAAAACTGCACTGATGTGTAGTTTCCTCGTATTATATGCACTCTCTCACTGTGATAAGATGATTAGAAATAAATTCTCTCTCTCTCTCTCCATGTGATAAGATGATTAGAAGTAAATTCATTCTTGTGTAAATATAGATTTTTATCTTTATTTTCTATTTTTTGGCTAGAAAAAGAACATTATTAAAACATAAAAGAAAATTTATAAATGTCCTATATGCGTATGCAATGTTTCCTTTGAGCCCGTGACGATACATTGCTCAATATTTGATTGTGAAAATAGAGATATCATTTTTTTCCCCCCTTCTATTGAAGAATTAACACATCCAATGATATCTATTTTGGATAATGTTAGGGATGTCAAATTTTTTATCAAATAAATGGCAAAATGTCTCACATGGGTGTAGTCATTTATTTGGTAAAAGTTTGAGACTTATAGCATTTTTCCATCTATTTTATGATAGGATCAACCCCAAAAAAAAAAAATGGTTATTACATTCAAGTAATGTCAAGAGAAAAAGTTATAAATCCATGAAAAAATTTATAATTTTAATTATTAATATTTATAAAAAAAAATTCACTGATTTATAATTACTTTTTCAAAACTCCACTAATGCAATATATTCCAAAAAAAAATTTAACCGTTTTAAAATAAAATTTCTACTAAAGTATCATTTAATTTAATCATACAAATATCCCATCACATGTGTATTTTTTTATTTTTATTTTTTGCTAGAATAGTATTTCTCTAATAGCAAATCCAGAAAAAAAATATATATATATAATTATTTTTTAAAAAATAAATGATCTATATTTATTATAAATGCGATTTATATTTTATTAATTTTAGATCTACATTACGCGTTCATTTTCGAGATAATATTCACGACACAGTTTCATGTTGTATAGCATTGTTGTTTCTTTAATGGTTGAGGCACCAAAGTCTAACCCTATTTTCTTTCATTTCAAAAAATGCTTATATCAAAGCTTGAACATAGAGAGGGGTAGCTATATAGCTTTTGGAGTGAGAATATTCTATTTGTGAACATTAATTTCTTAACAACAATAGACCACTAATTTTGGAACTCTAAAAAGACTACTAATGACATAACACACAATAAAAAAAGAAAAAAAATACAACACCAAAATCAAAATATCAAATCATTCATGGTAGGGCCCACTGCCATATCATTAGTGTAGCACTAATTAGTGCTCTCACTCATTTTCCATTTCTTAAATAAGGACAAGGTCTTTTGGTGGTGGGGAAATTACTGTACTCCCTCACTAAACTCAGTCTCTGACTCTCCACCTATAATGTGTTGATCCAAAAAGAAAAATGCTTGGGAGCACTAATTAGTGCTCCCACTAATTAGGTGGCAGTGGGTCCCGCCAGAAATGATGTGATGTTTTGGTCTTGGAGTTGTATTTTTTTTTTTTTTCTATTTTTTTAATGCATTAGTGCTATTAGTGGTTGTGTTTTTAGTGGGATGAGTCATTGTTGATCCAAAAAATACATCATGACCTAACCACCGACGAACAAGTTTGAAGACTACCCTCTCTCTCTCCTCTCTCTCTCTCCACATTTATATTGCATGGATGATGGAGTAATTAGCAATGAAATTCAATGCTTGAAAGCAACCAAAATGAGGCCTCATTTACTGAGTCCTTTACCCATTACCATTTTTTTAGCTACACCTTCCCCATGTACGTAGTCAACAACCGTATTTACTATAGTATAATTCTAGACTTTGAAAAAATTAGCAAAAATTATGTCTAAAAAAAAATTGGAATTTGACCGACCCAACAAGATTCAAACTGTAATATTTTAACAAAAATGCTAGACATTTCAAAAAAAATTTAAAAAGTTGTATCAAATGTCTCATGTGGGTGTGAAATGGGACTCACATTGTATGGGTCCCACACTCATGTGAAACATTTGGTAAAATTTTTGATGTTTCTAACAATATTCATATTTTAATTGTTTCAAGTTAAAATTATTTGTTCGTTATCATTAACGGAACAAGAAAAAGTTAGATAATTTATCCTTTTTTTTTTTTTTTTTTTTTTTTTTTGGTGGTGCTTAATGCTGAACAGGATAGATATTAATTCTAAGTAGCCTCTGTTATGTCTCACCACGGCCTAAGCTTTTGTCATGTGGTTTGAATTTGAGTTTGATCAGCTACAAAGTGCAAATTTTTTTCTTTGCTTACTTACCTCCTAACAAATAAACAAAATAAATAAATAAATAAATAAAAGAACAAAAAATTGAAAAAATCATTCTTTCTTGAGAGACTCATGTCATGTAAGTTTCTAATGTGTTATATTGTGCATATTAGTATAGATCACTTTTGATATGTCATTCGGGATTAAAATTTGTTGATTTCACTTGATGTTAACTTTATTCCTTTGTTTTATTTCTCTATATATATGGTTAAATTGCAGGTCCTGGATGCTCTTCTGTGGCATATGGTGCATCAGAGGAAATAGGACCTTTCAAAATAAACAAAACAGCCGCAAGATTATATCTTAACAAATTCTCATGGAATACTGTGGCAAACCTATTGTTCCTCGAAACTCCTGCCGGTGTCGGCTTCTCTTATAGTAATAGGTCATCAGATCTCCATGACACCGGTGATCTTCGCACCGGTATAACCCACAACCTCCTCTCATTGCCATTTTTCACTTCCAAACTTCGAAAAATTTACAAATATAGAAGAATTTTTTTTTTGCCCGGTGGTGTTCCTAGCGTTATTATTGTTTTTACTTATCTAAGGCATATTATTAGAGTGTCCAAATTGGTAGGGCATGTTTAAAGTGACTAGTAAGACTGAGTTGTGATGAATATTGGTGATGCACTTTGAACATTGCATGGCCACAAATTAATCTGTTGTTGACAACCTTTAGCAAATAAATTAAGACAGGACAGGAATGGTTAACATTGCTCAAGTAGGGTGAGACATCTATATGTGGTCCCTTTGGGGACATTCATGGAGTCAATGCTGCATCAGCTATCATCCACCTTATGATATTTCACAGTAGAATGATTTTTTTTTTTTTTGGTTCAATATTAATAGTATTGTGAGTAATAATATTGCAATGGGAGATTAATTGTTATATATATGCAGCGAAGGACTCTCTGCAATTCCTAATCCGATGGATGGAACGGTTCCCACGTTACAAAAGCCGAGAAGTATATCTCACTGGAGAGAGCTATGCCGGCCATTATGTCCCTCAGCTGGCTAAAGCAATTGTCACCTACAATGCCAACACTAACAACCACCCTATAAATTTGAAAGGATTTATGGTAATTCATCAGTCATATATATGTCATATTCTCGTTTAAAAAAAAATCTAAAAATAATCTATTGTTGACAAATTTGTTTTTATTCAAAAACCCATTTTAAATTTCAATGTTCAGTTCATGATTACTTGTGAATATATAAGAGAAAAGAATATTTGTATTCACTGGACTTAGTAATTTACTTTGTGAGTTTAGGATCAAGTTATTTTATTTTATTTTGAATTTTGTCATCTTTAGTAATTTTTTAAAATTTATGTCAAGATTTTTTAATTTTCACATCTGTCTAGAGTAGATAGATCTAAAAATAAAAATAAATCCAAAGTTTTAATTTTTTTTTAACTTTTTTAGTCTATCTACTCGAACATCAACAAAATTAAAAACTCAATCTCAAACACACCTATGAGTGAACAAAATTGAAATATTTGAGAATAACTTCTTAATTTTTTATTACTAAAAACATACTAAAATAGAAAGGATGAAAAGGAATCTTTGAATTTTTTTTTTGTAGAGTAATGATAGATAAACAAAAAAATTTATATATATTGATATGACTTAATAGTGACTTTTCACCGTAAAATATATATTCATAAAAATTATTTATATTTAATAATATCAATACCACATTATGTCTTTTTTTGAGGCTTTTTTGTATGAATAGAATTTTCCATTTAATATGGCTTTTTCTAATAGCTTTTTAATTTTTTTTATTCACTTCTTAATTTCTTTGGTTAAAATAACTAATTGCCAAACCACTCCTAAATGGGCATTGGAATGCAGGTTGGCAATGCAGTGACAGACAACTATTACGACAACCTCGGAACAGTGACATACTGGTGGAGCCATGCCATGATCTCCGACAGAACATACCGGCAACTAATAAACACTTGCGATTTCAGCCACCAAAAGGCATCGAATGAGTGCGAATCATTGTTCAATTATGCGATGGATCAAGAATTTGGAAACATTGATCAGTACAACATTTATGCACCCCCTTGCAACAACTCCGATGGAAGCGGCACTCACACCGGCCGCCATACCATACATTTGCCTCATCGACCCCATCCGGTATATGAAAATCGCTATATATACATACAGAAGAAGAAGAATTTAGATCAGCAAGAACAAAATGAATATATTTTTCTTACTGACATAAGTGCAATATTAGTGACTAACAAAAATCTGTAAGATTTTATTAGTTTGTATAGTTTTACTCCCACACTATTATATATAGTCTTGTTTGACAAAGCTTGTTTATAATTAATTTACTTTAAATTTTAAAATCACATACTTAACTAATTATACTTTGAAAAGATACTTGGTGTCTGATAATTTTTTTTATTTTTTATTTCAATTTGTTTACTTTTCAGTTCAAAAACTGGAAATAAGAGCAAAATGCCAAGTTGGGTTAATGATAACTTTTTTAAGCCAGATTTTTTAAGTTGTTGGCAGCTTAAAATTTCAATACCCAACTTTATAAAAGTTCTTTTTTTTTTTTAAATAAATTTTGAACTGAAAAAAGGTAAATGAGTTTTTTTTTAGCCCAAAAAAAGTAAATAAATTAGTTGAGAATATGAAAAATCTTACCAAACAATAAATATTGTCAAAAAAGTACAACAACTAAAACCACCATTTTCAACACTTTGTCAATAAGTTTACCAAACTGAATATCACATAAATGATAATGACTAGTAAACTGCAATTATTCTTATTTCCTAAAATATGAAATTATTAATCTCTCTTTTGTAATTTGGTCAGATATTCAGGCAGATATCAGGGTATGATCCTTGTACAGAAAAGTATGCAGAGATTTACTACAATAGGCCAGATGTGCAGAAGGCTCTCCATGCCAACTCCACCAAAATTCCATATAAATGGACTGCTTGCAGGTTATTTTAATTTTCATTTTCATTATATATTGAAATATTTGAATGGCCATTTCTTTTAACTATGATCACTAGGTGCTAATGAAAAATGTTTTAAAAAAAAAATTTACAGCGTAGAATTAAATGAAAATTGGAACGACACAGATATATCGATTCTTCCCATATATCGGGAATTGATTGCTGCTGGTTTGAGAATTTGGGTTTTCAGGTTGGCAAATTTCAATTTATTACTCCTATATATAATCATCATCACCTTTCTAAGTTAAATTAATATCATTATGGTTATGCATTGGATGTACTTAGACAACTAATTTCTTTTTTGGTTGTCAAAATTTTCTATTCTAGCGGCGATATCGACTCGGTAGTACCAGTGACTGCCACTAGGTACTCCCTAGCACAACTCAAGCTGCCTACCAAGATTCCATGGTACCCTTGGTATGTTAAGAAACAGGTTAGTAACTAGTACTTTTGGTTTTCAATGTCATAACTTATAGTGATGTTCTAAATATGGAAATTTTTAGAGAAAAGTGCACAAAATGCAGTATTGGTAACACCGATCTTGTTGGACTGTGAGCCCCATTCCAGATGAATACAGTGCTGCTACTATTGCATTTTGTATATTTTCTTTTTCAAACATTGTGTATTTATTGTTATTGCATATAACTTAATAAATGTGGGTTTTTTGGGGGGGTTGATGAAGGTGGGAGGGTGGACCGAGGTATATGAAGGGCTAACATTTGCAACAGTGAGAGGGGCAGGTCATGAAGTACCACTTTTCAAGCCAAGAGCAGCCCTTCAACTCTTCAAATCATTTTTGAGAGGGGAACCCCTTCCAAAGTCTTGAAATATTTATATATATATATATATGATTGGAAGAACAATGTGTTTTTTTGTTTTTTTTAATGTATTAACTGCACTATAGGTAGGTACAGAACTTTTATTTCAATTATTAAAATATATATATATATATATATTGGAGTGGGGGGCAAGGGAGAGAATTGAAAAGAAAGAATTGTACAGGAGGAATGGAGTTGGCTTTTGTTTGTAACTACACGTATTCGTTTCAAGCTTTATTAGTTCTTCAGGAGAAATAATCAACAAAAAAATAAATAAATAATAAGGAAAGAAAGGTGAAAGAAAGGACATTAGTTGATGTCATATATTTTTTTGGGCAGTGCCTTATACCCCCAGTGGGGGTCGCACCCCCAGTGAGGTGGCGCGCCCCCACTGGCTGACAGTCCAAAAAAAAAAAAAACAGACTTTTTTCGCCCAATCACGGGCCTCCACCTCACTGGGGGTCGACCCCTAGTGGGGGTATAATGCATTTTCCTATTTTTTTTTAGAACATTGGAAACATGATATTAATAAATAACAACATTACATAAACAAGACTTTAATGTTGTGTTTGGTTGGGAGATTTGAAGAGGGATTTAGAAAGGGAAATAGAAAATGTAGGTGAAATGTGAATAAAATATACCTAAATTTCATCTAATTTCACACACATTTTTCCTTTCTCTTTTCAAATCCCTCCCTAAATCTTCCAACCAAACACAGCATAAAGGGCCATCGCAACTAAATAACAAAAAAAAAAATTACAAAAAAAAAAGAAAAAAAAAACAGCTACAATCCAGTTGATGTCATATTTAACTGCTTCACGGTTATGTTAATTTGTTCTAATGGTAATGGCTTTGGCCTCTTACCTTTAAAATACCTTTAAAATTCCATTTTTCATTGAAGCTATACTATAGCACTCTAAAAACAGTATGGACGAATTTAATGTAAGTTCAAAATATGAACTGATTTTTAAAAGTTAAGTTGTCATAAAGTTTAGTT
Organism: Camellia japonica; assembly: GCA_030407325.1. NCBI lineage: Eukaryota > Viridiplantae > Streptophyta > Magnoliopsida > Ericales > Theaceae > Camellia > Camellia japonica. Next base: position 16,991,114 of record JAPPVO010000002.1, on the reverse strand, counting down.
TTTTGCAAAGGTAATCGTGTTGTTGTAAAAAAAAAATTAAAAAAAAAAAAAAAAACAGAAGAGGTCCCCAAAGTTCCAATTATTATTATAAATAATATAATTATGCGAAAATTTAAAATATCACAATTTTATAGGAATGAAAGCTATAGCTCATAAGGTTGAAGTATACCACCACTTCTAAAATACAATGATGAATTGATCACATGTTGAAAAGTCCTCGCACTGAACACTTATTCCCACATATACAAAAGAAAAGCACACCAATAAACCACTGCTAAAAAAAAATCTTATCAAGTACTAATACTAAGTGAAAACAAAATAATAGCGTGGTTTAGTGAATTTCTTTTAAGTTAAAATAAAAATTAAAAAACATTTTTTTTTTAACTTTCAAATAATTAATTTTTTTTAAAAAATTTAAGTTATTTTTGTATAAAAAATTATACCAAATAAACTGCCACAAACTTTCAAATTAAAATAAATTATATTTACTCCATAAAAATGGTAACAAATAGCCCCAATATACTCTTCACCTTGTCTTGAAGTATCACTTCTTGTTGTTTCAAGAGTTTAAACTAAAATGCTATACGGAATTTGTGGTCCTTGTTGAGCAGTTAAATTGCACTTTAAAAGGTGCAATTTTAGAATAATATTATGGGTAAACTATCAATAGGTCATATTTGGGAGATTTTATTACCCAATAGGTCATATTTTGAGACTTATTACCTATTAAGTCCTATTTGATATAATTTATTAAGTGATAAAGACAAATTTTATCAGTCTTTTTTTTTATGAATAATTTTATAATGATAAATTTATCAGTCTCTTTTTTTATGAATAATTTTTTAGTGATAAATTTATCACTCTCTTATTTTTATAGTGTTAAATTTATTAGTTAGGACCTGTAGGTAAATAAGTCTAGTGAATAGGACTAATTGGTAAGTACCCCTAATATTATATGTATCAATTAATATATTAATTAGTGTATTAATAGATGATGTGGTATAATTTTAGAAATTTTAGGTATTTATAATTTGTATAATAAGTAGAACCTAGTGTGTACATTAATTAGTGGATGTAGCACAAATTACGTTGTAATAAATGATTTTCCTTACAACAATTAAAGAATAAGTTAATTATCTAAAAATCATATTTACAAATGTCACGATAACTCAGATCATATTTTTAAAAAAATTAATCAATAAATTCCATTTAATAAAACTGATAATATTATCAATTTTTTTTCAATTTTTAAAATTAAGAATATTATCAATTTTACATAGTAATATTCTAAATAATTGTTTCGCTAACTGATAAAAAATCAGAGCATGAGATCAAACGTTTTTGCCCTTCTACTTATTAGTTTGTTTCAATTATCCAATAAAATTGAGAATATTATCATTTTTTTATTTTTAATTTTTTTTTTCTAGTTTTGCACATCAACATTCCATCATCATGCTCCTTTATAGATATAAAAATTTTCAGTTTTGCACAAAAAAAATTCAACTTTTTCAAATTTTTTTTTTTTAAAAAAAACATTTGTTTTTCTTTTTGCACATAAATTTTTTTTTTATTTTTTCAATTTGAAAGTTAATTTTTAAAGTTTTGAAAATTAAAATAAATGTCAAATCATTAAATGCCTTTATAGATAATCATAAATGATGAATAATCATTGTTTGAAAGACAATTCTGACTATTAAAAATTTAATGGAACTTAAAGTCCAAAAATTTTACTTAGGACTAATGGAGTATAAGGCCTCGTTTAGGAACATATTTTTTTAGTAATTTTTTAGATTTTTGATTAAAATATGGGGCAATTTTTTTTCAGGTCCCTAATAAGAGTAATTTACAGCATAAAGGACACCAAAAATAGGAATGATGCCTCAGGTCCCTCACTAACGACAGGCACGTTTTTAATTTTTTTTTGGACCAAAATACCCTTCACAGATCAACATAGAACGCTCAACTCGATTGCATTCCGACAACTCAATTCATTCCAAACATCCAACCATTTTCATGAGCAAGAGAACATGAGAATTAGGGTTTCACTATCATCTTCACTGTCGCCATTACGGTTCATTATCTTCTGCCAAACTCTTTTCAATTCGTTCCTCACAAATTTCTCTGACCTGTTTTCATTGTTCATCGTCATCTCAGTTCATCTTCATCTCATTGCATCTCATCTCATCTCAGGCCATTTCAGTTCGAAATTAGGGTTTTCATCATCACTCTGGTAAGTTTTCTCCAATCCAACTAGTTTTTCTCCGAAATACAGTTGACTAGCTTTCCATTAATTAGGATTTCAATTTCGTAATAAAAACCTACATGAATTTGAAAAATGTTATTTCTCTAAGTTTCGAACTTATTCTTGAAGATGTTTGTGTGATTTTGTCTGTAAATTTCTCTGTCATTTGAATTTCTCTGTTATTTGCTTGATCTATGTGTTTTCTTTGAATTTTCTTTGGCATGTTTATTCCCCTATTTGTTTCTGGTTATTCCCTATTTTTCTTTGGTTTTCTGTAAATTTCTCTGGCATTTTCATATTATGAAATTCATATTTTTTCTGGCTTGCCATGTTTAATTTTCTCTGTCATATATGTAATTTTCTCTGGCTTGGCTTGCATATGTAATTTGTCTGATATGTTTATTTTGTTCCATTCTTAAATTTTCTATGGCCACATCACTTTTCTCTTTTGTGTGGTTCTGTCATGTTCCATTTTCTCTAGTTGTTTGTAAATTTCTCTGGCATTTTCATATTATGGAATACACACGTGTTTAATTTTCTCTAGCTTACCATGTGTAATTTTCTCTGGTATGTTTATTTTGTTCCATTCTTGAATTTTCTCTGGCACATCACTTTTCTCATTTGTGTGTGTCTGTTATGTTCAATTTTCTCTGGTTGTCTATAAATTTCTCTGGCATTTTCATATTATGGAATGAACATTTTCTCTAGTTTGCCTTGTTATTTTCTTTGGCATATATGTAATATTTTCTGGCTTACCATGTGTAATTTTCTCTGATATGTTTATTTGTTCCATACTTGAATTTTCTATGGCCACATCATTTTTCTCCTTTGTGTGTCTCTATCATGTTCTATTTTCTTTGGTTGTCTGTAAATTTCTCTGGAATTTTTATATTATGGAATGCATATTTTCTCTGGCTTGCCTTGTTAATTTTCTCTGGCATATATGTAATTTCTCCTGGCTTGCCATGTGTAATTTTCTCTGGTATATGTTTAGTTTGTTTCCATTCTTGAATTTTCTCCGGCCACATCACTTTTCTCCTTTGTGTGTGTTTGTCATGTTCCATTTTCTCTTGTTGTGTGTAAATTTCTCTGGGATTTAATGTTGACATCTTTATATTTTCATTGTCTAAAAATGATGAAACATAAAAGCAGCAAAACACCATAAACACCAAGTAAGAAACAGAAACTCTATAAATAAGATAATCTAATTTGAATATTTCTTAAAACTAACTATACCTATAATTTGTATGCAGTGTGGATTGTGGCCTCTTCATTTGCTACATAATGAGACAATATAGCAACTATGAACCTATCAGCTCAACATTGTCAAAACAAGACGTAAGGTTCACGAGGACATAAAATCATAGAGAGATTTGCGACCGAAATTGGCCGGTCATGGACAGAACCAATTGAAATACCACCAAAAGAAGAACTGAAAGTATAATAGTGAAAGCATACTAGTGAAATGAAGACAATGTACACAATGTAATTAAGAATGACCCTTCAAATTTTTTTTTCGTACATTGAAGAAATGATGTTGTTTGACATATATGTATATATATTTTTTTAACTAATGTAAATTTCATAACTATCAATGGTTAAATATTTTTTTTATAATGCATATTTAGTAGTGATTATCAACAAAATCCACACAGAGAAAATTGTCTAAAGAAATTTTTCTTGTATGAAGTTACCAAAATTTCACAGAAAAATTTAACTCGTATCGTGCCAAAAGGGTGCCTATATGATCATGTAATTTGTAATGCACTGTGTTGGTACGAAACAATTATCAAATTCAAAAAACACAATACACATTGTAGTTTTCTCTGCTATTGGCAAATTTCTCTAGATGAATTTGAGCACACAAAACACAGTGCACTATTGGCAAATTTCTCTAGATGAATTTGACCTCACAAAACATAGTGCAGAAAGTAATTTTCTCTGCTAGTGGCAAATTTCTCTAGATGAATTTGTCACAATGCACATAGTAAATTTCTCTGGATGAATTTCACCTCACAAATTTTTCTAGATGAATTTGACCTTACAAAACATAGTGCACAAAGTAATTTTCTCTGCTACTGGAAAATTTCTCTGGATAAATTTGCCACAATGCACATAATAAATTTCTTGGATGAATTTCACCTCACAAATTTCTCTAGATGAATTTGACCTTACAAAACATAGTGCACAAAGTTTTTCTCTACTACTGGAAAATTTCTCTGGATAAATTTGCCACAATGCACATAATAAATTTCTTTGGATGAATTTGACCTCACAAATTTCTCTACTATTGACAAATTTCACTGGATGAATTTGACCTCACAAAACACAATGCACATTTCAACAAACACAATGCACATAGCAAATTTCTCTGCTATAGGAAAATTTCTCTGGATTAATTTGATTGGTATATATATGCACTATCCAAAAAGTACATTTCACAAAATAAAATACACAAAGTAATTCTCAAATGTATTATTCAATCAATAAATGTAATATCCTCAACTATTTAACAAAGGTTCCTTGCATGTCCTCTTATTATGGCGATCAATCCTATCACATCGACTACGCTTCATCACCCTTTTAAACTCTTCAGTAGAAGCAATTCTGTTCTTCTTTGGCCTCCCAGCTGGTCTCTTACTCAATGCAAGTAAAATCATAGCATCATCAATTCAATTCGCATGAAACATTAATGATAATAGTATCATTCCCATATTTGCACAGCAACAACACTGCACTGTCCATCTAACCTGAAAGAAAAAATACCAAAAATAACTTGTTCAATATAAAAATACTTCACAAGAACAACATAAAAGTCTAGAGAAATTTCTAATAATTATAATTTTCTCTGGATTATAATACCTACCGTACAATTTTCTATGGACTCAAATAAAAGTCCAGAGAAATTTACAAACTTAAATTCACCTTCAAGATAACAAATACAAAATTACAGAAGAATTAATGAATCTAGAAAAAATCACAGAGATATTCAATGCTAACTATTAAACACAATCATAGACAAAAATCACACAGAAGATCAGTTATCAAATTATAAGTTTCTATGTGATTTTCACTAGACTACAAGCTTATAATTTTCTCTATGTGATTGTGCATTATTAGACTCAAATCAGAATGCAGAGAAATTTCTCTGGAATATGAACATATAATTTTCTCTGGAATACAAAGCAAAGTGTAGAAAAATGAAAAGTGCAGAATAAATGAAAAAAACAGAGCACAAAACTTAAGACAGTGAAGAAAAACAGAGCCGGTCTCCAAACACAAAGAACAAAACTTATCATTGATAAATATGTAACACAGAATGAAAAATCAACTCCATTGTCAATAACAAAGAATGAAAAATCAACTTCAAAAATCAAAAAATAATTCACTAAGCTGGCTTTTCTATCACATTGATCAAAACTGAAAATAAAAACCTAATTCAAAATAAACTACAAAAACTTATTTGAAATCGGAGTCCATATATACAAATCAAATGAAAAATAAAAAACTTAAACTGATTATTAAACTTACCTGATTCAACTCTACTGGAAATTCGAGCTTCAACACGACTTCAACTTCTACACGATCAACGAAACTCAACTACTATACGACTACAAAATTCCTATAAAATTTTCACGAAATCTGCATCATCGAAATCTCCATCGATCGCCAAGTTCATCCCAAAGTAATCTTTCACAAAAATAGTAACGTAATCTTCAGATTCCAAAATTGAAAACTACGTATAATATACAAAAGGGTAAAATAGGTATTTTATAAACTAAACTAACATTACGGGACCTTAGACACCAGAAAATATTATTGTGGATCTCTCCTCATACTAAAAGTTGAGTAGGGACCTTAGACCAATTTTCCCTAAAATATGATGTAAAAAAATTAATATGTTTGAAATGACTTTTTAATTTTTTACGAAAAGATATGCAAAAAATAGAAAGAAAAGGAAATCTTTGACTTTTTGGTATAGGTTGTTAGCTTTTTTATTTTTTTAATGACTTTTTGACTTTTAGGTTAAAAATGTTACTTCCCAAACGAGGCCTAAGTTCATAAATTAGGACTTGTGTGTAAATGCCCTTTAAAAAATTTATATTTTTTTAATGAAAAAAAATCTAAAAATAGTTCATTAAAAAAAATTCGACATAAATTTTTTTATAATAATTTTTTTTTATTTTTTAATTTCAAAAAAATTCAGTAGAATTTACTAAAATTTTCCCAAAAGATCCACTAAAAAGAAGTCAGCAAAATAATTATTTAAAAAAAAATTGCCAAATCCCCCATAATAGATTTTTTTTTTTTCATCAAAAAAAAAAAATACTCTATGGGGACATCATATTATTCGCAAGTCCTATTTTCGGAATAATTCATTGTCGATCAAATTTAACCCTACCTATAAAAACAAAAAAAAAAAAAAAAAAAAGACCCACCATTCACATATCCATTTACACACCACAAAAAAGTTAAATATCAACCAAAATACAGCACAAAACCTCTGCAAAAAGAATGTACCCCCAAAATTCAATCCTTCCCTCACCGCTATAAAACAGAATGCAAACCCCACATACTAGATCAATCATACAAGATTCAATGGCCGACAAAAATGTCCAAAACTTTTTTTTTTGTTTTGAGGGGGGGGGGGGGATATTCTTTTTGGAGCAAACACAAATATAGGGACATTTTGAGAAGTTGGTAAAAAGTTAGATTATGTTTGGTAGAATTTTATAAATATGATTTGAGAGTATGAGTTGTATTTTGAATTTGTGAGTTATGAAATTATGATTTAAGTATAGAAAATTTGTTTGGTTATGGTTTTTGAAGAGAGTGTTGAATTGAGTGTGAAATTGAGTTTTGAAAGTTTGATTTGACATGTGAAGTAAAAAAATTTGTTTGGTTATGAGTTTTGAAAAGAGTTTTCAAAACTTAATTCAAATTGTTATAACTCATAATAAAACACACTACTTTCACACTATTGAAAATTCTGATCAACACTCATAACCAAACTCTTTTTAAAATTCAATTAAAAAAATTTATTATTAACAGAAAATAACATTAATCAATTTTTTAATTGAAAATACTACAAAGGAAATAATTTTTTTTTCAAAATAAATATTCAAAAAATTTAAGGGGGATGCACCAATAAATCCCAAATTTGTATCTTGTAACCCATTTGGTCCTATGAATTTTCTTATGAACCGTTAGGTCCTATCCCAATGTTAATGACCATTAAACATCAAACATCATCATCGTCAAAATACGTTTTTGATATATTATGTATGGAGTTTACATTTTTACCCATATTGTAATTTTATTTTGATTTTGTCATGGTATGCATATATCCTCTCGCTCTCTTCCTCTCATTTCTCAAACATCATCTAAATTATCAACATGAACATTACCACCGCCATGATCAACATCAACATAATCAACATCAGTGTCATGATCAACATCATCAACCTCAGCGCCATCATCGACATCATCAACATCAGGGCCATGATCGACATTCATCAACATTCATCATCAACATCAGGGCCACGATCAACATCGCAACATCAGCGATCATAATGTTCATCATCAAAATCAAAATGTTCATCAGCGATCGTAATGTTCGTAATGTTCAACATCAGGGCTAGTGATCGACATTCATCATCAACATCAGAGCCATGATCAACATCGCAACATCAGACGTGTGTTTTCATTAAATAAAAAGTTGAGTTTTTTAGGAATTGGACCTAATTTATGTACACTGAACATTTTGATCAATTGTTGTTACCATTTGAGTAATGTAGATTGTGGGTTTTGTGTGTTTAGGGAGATTTTGAAGAGGGGTTTCGAGCCTGACTCGGTTACTATTGGTACTCTGGTTAAGAGGATGCGTATGGTGGGTGAGGTTTTGAGTGCAGTTCACCTGTTTGATAAAATGACTGAGAATGGTGTTAAAGGGAATGTGTACACATATGGAATTCTCATCAATGGGCTTTGTAAAATTCACGAGACAAGTCGTCGGGCGGAGCAGGTCTCAGGGGTGGTTGGTCGTTGTGCCAAGCATGAGTCTTGGTAGAAGAAGAATCATGGATCTGTCTGTTGGGGAGTCGATTAGGGCTCGTATTGATTCGATCTGATTTGAACATCGCTGAAAAACATCATGATGTTGTTGATATTGATGATGTTCACATTTTTTTTTTTTTGGATGATGTTTTGTTAATGTTTGATATTGTCGATTGGTGCAGTTAATGTTGCTAATGTTTTGATGATGTTAATGATGTTGTTGATGTTGCTGATGTAGATAGTGGGACTAAATGGTGCATAAGAAAACTTGTAGGACTAAATGGTTTAACTTTCTACCACATAGGATTTACTGGTAATTTTTTCAAAATTATTTAAATCATAAATATTTAAATAATTTAAATAATCTAAAAAATTTAATAAGTGAAAAATTAAAATAAATATTCAAAAAATTTAAATCGTAAAAATTTAAATAATTTAAATATTCAAAAAATTTAAATAATTTAAAATGTTAATATTTTAAATTTAAAAACAACTCTACACTCAAATCGTAACTAAACACATAAAACAAAACTCAATTAAGAAATTATTTTTAAAACTCATAACCAAACACATAACTCGAAACTTCATATTACTTTCACAACTCTGCACTCAAATCGTAACCACATACATAACAAAAAAATTAGAATATTTAAAAATATTTTTATAAAATAGAGTTTGAATTTATTTTTATAAAATATTTTAAAATTTTAAAAATTAAAATCGTAATATTTTGAAATTAAAATATTTAAAAATATTCAAAAAGTTTAAAAATTTAAAAAATCGTAACATATTCAAATATTAAAATATTTAAAATCTTAACAAAATTAAAATATTTTTAAAATATTAAAATATTTAAAATATTTAAAAAAATTAAAATATTGATTTGAATTAAATTTTGAAAAGAATTTTGAATTATGTGTTTGGTTATGAGTTTTGAAAAGTAATGGTTATGTTTTGAATTGAGTTTTGAGAAATGAGTGTAAAATTATAATTTAAAAATTCAAAACAAACAATACACTCAAATCAATGGGTGAAACTATAATTTAAAACCTAACCAAACAGAGCCTTAGTTTTTTGGCTTTCGTAATTTATTTTGTCTTTTTGTGAATAAGTTATGTGAATGGTGATGTGACCTAAAATTGGTAAAAATGGTAGAAATTGACTTTTTACCAGCTTCCCAAAAAAGCACATAAAAAAAGAATGGCACTTTTGTAATTTGCCTCACAAACAAGTCACTATTTCGGGTAATAGAATATATTTTCTTTCATCTTCCTACAAGACTAGAAAGTCAAAACCCAGCAATGCAGAAGAAAGAAAAGTAAAGAAATATCTCCAAAGTTGCGGAGACCACCCACACACTCATAGCTTCAAATCTCTGAATAACGTTTTCCTCAGATTATCACTCCCAAAGGGTCAGTTTCTTTTCCCTTTTTCTCTCTCTACCCAATCACTACTTTAGATTATATACATATATATAGTTACTTATATAAAGTGCATATCTGTTACTTGCATCAAATTTTGTCGGAAATTTTGTATACGTTCAGCTCTTTGATTCTTTCTCATGGCAATAGTTTAAAAACCCATTTGTGTGATTGACATTTACTGTACTAGTTTTTTGATTTTTCCCTTTTATAACTCCTATGTCTTTTATTTGACTAACCCTCCAAGAGATTGGGATGGGATACTTAGATCTTCACAATTTTTGATTCCTATGTTGATGTATTGGGAAATTTCCAATTTTCATTGATCAAGTCACTATGAATCTAAAGGTGTAGTTTTTAGATTCTGGTTTTGAGGTTTCTGTTTTGAGTGTTTTTTGTTGTTGTTGTTGTTGTTGTTGTTGTTGTTGTTGTTGGTCTTGGGACTGTTATATGATATGGGAGATTGCAAATCTGCAACTCCAATGTTGGAAGGAGAAGAAAATTTGATTGCTGCTGCCCAAAACCTTGTAAAGGCATTAGAGAATAGAAAGAATTTAACGAATGATGCGAGGAAAATATTGGCAGATTTAGGCACCCAATTGTCCTCCATAACTAAAATTCATGAAAACAAGGATGAGGAGGGATTGAGTGAGGTTGAGCATAGGCTAAATGTTGTTCAAGATAAGATCATGAATTGGGAGGTAGATCAGTCTATGATATGGGATTGTGGTTCTGAAGAAGCTTATGAGTACGTAAAGACGGTGAATGAAACCCAAAAATTGACTGAAACTTTAGAGAGTTTGTGTTTGAATCGAGATAGTGAGGAAAACGAGCTTCTTTGTAGGGCTCATGATGTTCTCCAGACGGCTATGGCAAGGCTGGAGGATGAGTTCAAGCATATGCTTGTTCAGAACAGACAACCCTTTGAGCCTGAGCACGTTTCTTTTCGTTCTAATGAAGAAGATGTTGTGGATGAGGGATCGATTCTTTCTTTTGGGGATTACTCAGTTGAGGACGTGCTTCAGAGAGACAGTATCAGCAGAAGCTCTGAGGAATTCATTGTTGATTTGGTCAATCCACATATAATTCCTGACCTCAAATGCATTGCCAATTTGATGTTTAATGCGAATTACGATCAGGAATGCACTCAGGCCTTTATTAGCATCCGGAAAGACGCCTTGGATGATTATCTGTTCATACTCGACGTGGAGAAGCTAAGCATCGAGGATGTGTTGAGGATGGAATGGGGTACCCTGAATTCCAAAATCAAAAGATGGACACGGGCTATGAAGATCTTTGTGCAAGTCTATCTTGCTAGTGAGAAATGGTTGAGTGATCAAGTCTTTGGAGATCTTGATACAACTAGTTCAATTTGCTTTGCTGAGGCGTCGAAGGCTTCAATGTTGCAGCTTTTGAATTTTGCTGAAGCCATAGCCATTGGACCTCACCAACCAGAGAAGTTGCTTCGTATTCTTAGCATGCATGAGGTGTTGGTGGATCTTAGTCCTGATATTGATGCTTTATACATCAATGAGGTCGGTTCTTATGTGAGAACCGAATGCCAACACGTCATTAGTCAACTGGGCTATTGTGCGAAGGCAACATTCATTGAATTTGAAAACGCTGTGGCATCAAACATATCGACAAACGCTTTCGCTGGTGGTGGAATCCACCACATTACTAGATATGTGATGAATTACATCAGGGCTCTCACTGATTACAGTGAGACCCTTGATTTGGTCCTCAAGGATCCCGATAGAGACGTGGCAGTTTCGCTTTCGCCTGACTTGAGTCCAGTTTCCGAGGATGATAGTGTAAGTGGAAGCTCGTCTCGCTTCGTCTCGCCAATGGCTCGCCACTTCCGATCCCTCATTTCCATTCTAGAATGCAACCTTGATGACAAGTCCAAATTATACAAGGATGATTCTCTTCAACACCTCTTTTTGATGAATAACATACATTACATGGCTGAAAAAGTTAAGGGTTCAGAGCTGAGAACTATCTTAGGGGACGAATGGATTCGCAAGCGTAATGGGAAGTTTCAACAGCAAGCGATGAATTATGAGCGAGCCACATGGAGTTCAATCCTGTCTTTGCTGAAAGATGAGGGAATTCACTATCCTGGTTCAAATTCTATATCGAAGACTCTGCTCAAGGAGAGGCTGCAGAGCTTTTATGTTGCTTTTGAAGAGGTTTATAAGAGTCAAACTGGATGGTTAATCCTGGATACACAGCTTAGAGAAGATCTGAGAATCTCAACATCACTCAAGGTGATCCAAGCTTATAGGACATTTGTGGGAAGACATACAAGCAATCTTAGTGAAAAGAACATCAAGTATAGTGCTGATGATTTGGAGAATTACTTGTTGGATCTGTTTGAGGGGTCTCCAAGATCATTACACAGTTTTCACAGGAAGTGATTGACAGCATTGGTGATAAGAGTTTTCCTATCATAATGGGTATACAAGTTTAGGACTCTCTCTCGCTCTCTCTCTCTCTCTCTCTCTCTCTCTCTCTCTCAAAGAGAAAATTTCAGTAATGTAATAAGGATGCAAGAGTTCCAGTGTTGTAATCTATTGTATTATCTTTTTTGTGATAATAGAAATTGATGTATAAGCAGAGACTGTTTGAATTTTGTATGTGGTGCCTTTGGTTGCATCTATTTGTCAGTGTTGTCAGATTCTGTATATTTATTTGAGCATAAACAAGTCCAAAGACTCTAAATCACATCCACCAAAAAGGCCTTACTTTTGATGAACATATATGTTCTTTGAACAATAACAATTGCCTACTCTGGCATGTATCTTCTAGGAGTCTTTTAATAAACGTAAGTGATTTTAAAACATATTTCTCAAAATTCAAACACTCTTGAAATTTTATTATATTTTATTTTTTGAATTCTAGTTAAATTGTGAAATAAGTTTTTTCTGAATTCAAGTTTGGCAAGTCGCTAGCAAAAATTCAAATTTCTCTCAGTACCTATGAAAAACTCATTCCCATTTGCAATCTTGCGTTCGTCCTTTCAAAGCCCCAAACGGAGAAAAAAATTGTTATAATTCTGATCAGTGAACCTATTCGAATCCAACTCTCTGAAAAAAAAAAAAAAAAAAGGGCAAGTACATCGAAACCAGAAGCTTTGGCAGTTTGAATGGGGACTACTTTTCTGATGAGGCCTTGTTAATATCCCTCAAGTAAAACATGTTTCTATTGAGCTTTTTGTGTCCACAACTTCAAATAAGGAAATTGTGAAGGAGGTTGCTTTCTGTCCAATTAAGTCTTTGTAGGTCCAGAGTCAATAGTTGTCTGCAATCTTGCTTGAGGGAAAATGCTTTGGACCCCCAGTGGGGTTGCTGGGTCCTTGCTGATTGGCTGGAAAATATTTTTTTATTTTATTTTTTATCTATTTTTATTTTTTTTTTGGACTTTAGCCACTAACAGTGTGCCATGTGACACTAAGAGAAAGGGGGGGTGCCTAGTCACTTGGGGTTCTCCAGCATCACTCCTTGGTTGAGTTGAGATATTTGTTTGCTAAAAGCTAAGTTCAAAGCTAGCCTATCACAAATATTATGTGGCTGAGAAAACCACTATCTTGTTGATAAGTCATTTATGATCACCAAATAAGAAAATTTAAAATAATAAATAAATAAATTTAAGAAACTCCCTTTTTTTTCTTTTTTCTTTTTTTTTAAAAAAAAAAACAAAGAAACTTCCTTTGTCAGTCAACAGATTTTAAAAAAGAGAAGATGGGTTATATTCTTGATGATTTTATTTAGGAAAAATTATTGATAAATTCTATTTAGAAGTGTTTTAACTTAAGAAGTTCATGAAGGAATTTTTTAACCCATTTAGTCCCATGTATGTATAGTTTTATTCTATGAAGTCATTTTTCTTGATTTACACTATTTTCTTGAATACTTATGTCCTTATATTTAATTTTGATACTCTTATAAATATTTTTTGAACGGTTAGCATTTTTATGATGTGAACATTCATATTTTAAAATTCACATTGGTAGAAATGTAAAATTGGCCCGTGAGCGGCCCGAAACCCGCCCCCGAGCCGGGGCGGGCCCCGCCCGTTGACAATGTGAATATTCACATTGACATGTTAACATTCACATTAATAGGAATGTAAAATTGGCCCGCGTCCCGTGGCGGCGCAAAACCCGCCCGCGGCCCATGGGCGGCCCGGGGCGGGCCCGGTCCAGCCCGTTGACAATGTGAATATTCACATTGACATGTTAACATTAACATTGATAAGAGTATAAAATTGGCCCGCGGCCCATGGGCGGCCAAAAGCCCACCCGCAGCCCGGCCCGGCTCGGCCCGTTGACAATGTGAATATTCACATTGACATGTTAACATTCACATTGATAGGAGTGTAAAATTAACCCGCGCCCCGTAGCTGCCCGAAACCCGCCCACGGCCCGTGGGCGGCCCGGGTCAGGTCCGGCCCGGCCTGTTAACAATGTGAATATTCACATTGACATGTTAACATTCACATTGATAGGAGTGTAAAATTAGCCTGCGCCTCGTAACTGACCGAAACCTGCCCACGGCCCGTGGGCGGCCCGGGACGGGCCCGGCCCGGCTTGTTGACAATGTGAATATTCACATTGACATGATAACATTTACATTGATAAGAGTATAAAATTGGCCAGCGGGCCCGACCCGGCCCGTTGACAATGTGAATATTCACATTGACATGTTAACATTCACATTGATAAGAGTGTAAAATTAGCCCGTAACCCGTGGGCGGCCCGTGGGCGGCCCGAAGCCTGACCGCAGCCCGAGGCGAGCTTGGCTCGACCTGTGACAATGTGAATATTCATATTGACATATTAACATTAATATTGATAGGAGTATAAAATTTGTCTACTGCCCGAAGCTTGCCCGCGGCCCGGGATAGGCCCGGCCCAGCCCGTTGACAATGTGAATATTTACATTGACATGTTAAAATGCACATTGATAGGAATGTAGAATTGGCCCGCGGCCCGTGGGCTGCCCGAAGCCCGCCCACGGCCCGGGGCAGGCTCATTTAGGTCCAGGACCGAGCATGTTCGAGACCCTAGGTTAGGGTCTAGGTCATCACTTTGAGGCCCGGCCCGGCCCATCGGCCCGCTTAAGGCCCGTTCAAGGCTCGATCCGAGGCCCAGCCCGCCAGAAGCGCAATGTATTTTTTTGTGGAAAATAATAAAATTTTGGTAGAAAAAATTAAAAAAAAATGGCCAGGCCCGCCCAAGCCCGACCTAAGCTCGAGGCTAAGCCCAGGCCAAGCCCAGGCCCACCGGCCCGACCCGAGGCTCGATCCATCGGCCCATCCAAAGCCCGAATACCCTTGTGCCAGGGCTAGGGCCTGGGCCTAATTTTTTGGCCCGTGGGCCGGCCTGACCCGGGCCGTGGGCGGGTTTCGGGCAGCCACGAGGCACGGGCTAATTTTACACTCCTATCAATGTAAATGTTAACATGTCAATGTGAATATTCACATTGTCAACGGGCCGGGCCCGCCCCATGCCGCGGGCGGGCTTTTGGCCGCCCATGGGCCGCGGGCCAATTTTATACTCTTATCAATGTGAATGTTAACATGTCAATGTGAATATTCACATTGTCAACGGGCCGGACCGGGCCCGCCCCGGGCCGCGGGCGAGTTTCGCGCCGCCACGGGACGCGGGCCAATTTTACACTCCTATTAATGTGAATGTTAACATATCAATGTAAATATTCACATTGTCAATGGGCCGGGCCCGCCTCGACCCGACTCGAATTTTTCCGGGCACCCACGAGGATCGACATGGGCCGGGCCCCTACACATTGACGATATGAACATTCACATTGACGGTATGAACATTCACATTAGGGGTATTTTGGTAATTATGTCACCCATAGGACTTATTGAAACATAAGAAAATAATGTGAACTAAATGGAATATAAGTAGATGAAAAGGGTATTTTGGTCTTCTTATCTCAAATAGGACCTAATGGAATAGTCAAAAAGAATATGGGTTGGATGGAATAAAACTCTTAGAAAATAGATTTATCAAAAAAACTCCCTTTTATTTAAGGCAAACTTTATTTTACTCCTTTATGGTTTAGGCGTTCGAATATCACCACATAATCCCCCTGTGATTGATGGAGTAAAGTGCATAGTTAACACCGTTAATGACAAACGTAAAAAGACTAATTTACCCTTGTATATATAACCCTTATAGTGAAATAAAAATCAAATGAAGTATCTAAACCGCATCCTTGCAATGTTATTAAACTAAATGGTTCATCACCGGATCTCATATTTCAAATTGGTATTGTTCTTGAGGTGGGATTTTGTTGACATTTCAACTGCTCCTCTCTTGTAATAATCTAAGAGTTACAAAATCATTCTGCTTTTAGATCACAAAAGTCCTTCTAAACATCATCACATCAATTCACACAAAATCATCACATTTTCAGTTACAAAATAAATCATCACATTTATAGTAGGGGAAATGTGATGATTTTGATTTTGTTCTCTTTCTCTTAATTTCTTATGATAGTAACACATCAATCTAGAGAGAGAAACAAAGAAAGAGAGAGAGAAAAAAAGAAGAAGGAAGAAATGGAGCAAGTTAGCAAACTTTCCAATGAAATCCAATGTATATAATTTGTAGCTATATATATGTATATATGTATATATAACCTTATTTGATTTCAATGAAGATCCAGCTGACTTGCTTCTTCAATTGGTGAGCATGGTGAATAGTTGGCTTTTGCACAACAAACAATTTACATGTGACCACAATATAATCAACAGCTGCCCTTTAAGATTGCACTAATAGAAATCCAACAATGAAAATGAACCAAGATCAACCACTATATATATTCTATTTCATCTCCATATCAGTACCAACAAAATTGGATAAACCAAATAAACTTACCAATCCTAAGAAAATTGAATAACCAGAAAATTTTCTAATCGGTGGCTTCTTCTTCAATCACCATAGCCTACTATACTTAATCACAACCAACTAAAATTTGGGGCTACCGTTCAGATTTGTCTATTTTTCTTCATGCTGAATAAATATGTTTGTGTTAGGTTGACTGGACTGGACAAAAGAATCAAACAGACACTAGTGAGTATTTTCTTCAATTGAAGATGAAACCCAGTAAGAGGATGAAGAGGACAAGGAAGTGATGAAACCCAGTAAAAGCTCTTGCTTCCGCACCCGACGGATCTAGATCTGGAAACTCCCCGACCAAACGCCACCAGGTTCGGACTCTCACTGTCATCCACCACCACCGTCGTCGCCGCAAACTCCTCCCTCTTCTTCGATCTCTGTGATAACGAACCAACCAACAAGGAATCACTTCTCTCTCTCTCTCACTCTCTACAGTATTTTCAAATTCGAATCAGATTCTCCTTCTTGCTGCCCTTTCAGAGGTGCATAAAATTTTCAATTTCTAATTTTTGGTGTTCATGAATTATGATTGTAGTTTAGGTTTTGAAATAAAATTGAATTGCTCATTTGAGATTTTAGGTTTTGGTCTAAATTCTATGATTTCTTTATTTGATGAATATAATTAATTGAGTGATTTGGTAAGAAATGAAGAGAAAGAGAACAAAATCAAAATCAAAATCATCATATTTCCAGATCTAATGATGAAGATGAAGAAAATAATATGAGGGTATTCTTTGAAAATTGATGATGAAGATACGGACATTTTAGTCATTTAATTCGGAAGAAAAATTATATTTTCGAGTCCAACAGCACCACATTCGCGTGCACTACACAACTGGTTAGAATACACAGAAAAGCTAACAATGCACTTTACTCCATCAACCACAGAGAGATTATGTAGTGATATTCAAAAATCATGAGGATAATCCACACATAACTTAAACCATAAAAGGGTACAGTAAAGTTTGCCTTTTTATTTATTTGTAGCAGGACTGTCCCACAAGGATGAATGAGTGAGGTTGAGTTATACCTCGTCTCAAAAGGGCTACTAGTGTCAAAAATCACACTATGCTAAGATTCCCACCTTTCTCAAACTAAAACTCGTGCTTTTTCAGCAATTCCCTATGCAAGTTGAATGATGGCGGCACTGCCAATAATTTAGTATTTAACACTGCCTCATCTCGATTGATTGTTGCATTTTGAATACACTATTTGTACCGAATAATTCTATATACACCAATTAGTGTACTAACTAAAATACCAATTGATGATGTAGCATAATTTAAGAAGTTTTTATTATTTATAATGTGATTAATGAGTGGAGTTAATAATAATATCATAACTAGTGTTGGTACACTAATTAGTATACTAATTGGTGCATGTAGCACCACCGATTTGTACCTTTAATTCAACTCAATTACCAAAGCGAAAAGCAAAACAATAAAACGAAACAAAACAAAAAAGGCTACTCACTCTGCCTGATTGTACAACCATATAGTTACAACGGCCAGAATACAACACAGTTCTCCCCGCCCCACAATGCTTGTGCACGATGCTAAGGCTGAGAAGCACAGACCAACAGGCTAGCAACCTCTAATTTTATACTTCACAAGGCTGTTGCATTTTGATTTTCATCAATAATTCATGCCAGCTGGCTAACAAGCATGCATTTTTTGCGCTTCCCAACCTCCAATCCAAAACAAATTAAAACACTTTGTGTGTTAACGCCATGCCCAGAACCAACCAGTCAGATGCAACTTGATGCTCATACAGCCCAAAATGGTTTTGGAGCTGCCGATCCATTTGAGTTGCTTTTGTATGGTTCTTCAGTTATTTCATCAGGTTCATCATCTTCCTCTCCATATTCCATTAGCTTGATCAAAGTATCTGAAACAACCAAACAGCAGCGTTGCATTTAACAAAAGTGTGAGAAGCATTATATAGCATTCAAGTTTTTTTTATGCATCTCAAACATTCATCATGATGAAAGGTTCAATTTGAACTATAAGACACCAGTAGAGCGAATTTAAAAAACTACCAGGGACGCTTTCAGGTTTTGATTTATTCAGAACACTCTTCTCATGAACTTTTGAGGGAAGCACTGGTGAATTGAATTTTGGTGGTGGTGGTGGCGGAGGCATGGACCGGGGAGGGGGCGGAACCATTCCATTGACTGACTGCTGGACCAACTTTTTTGGAGCCTGCATTGTTGAGATGTTTCTTACCCCCAAATCTGGTGTTGGTTCACCTGCCTTCTGAAATTTTGAACCCTGTAATGAGTTATGAGAAAAGAATCCAACCTGATTCCTCAGTAAAGGTAGAATAAAGATAGAATAAATCCAATTACCAAAAATGAAGAAAAAAAAAAAAAGGCAGCAGCAAAGTAAGATACAAAAAAGTGGCAACTAACACGTGAGATGGATGGAAGGTAATCAAATGTCAATGGAAATAAATAGAAGGGTATTTCAATAGGTGCAAACTTGAGCTGGCGTAGTCCATACACATTTAAGTGTTGGTCTAGGTACATTCATCAAGATCACCACCAATTGTTGATATAGAGTGATCTAGCAATAATAGGCCCAGATGCAGAAACAGTATTTTTACTTCCACGTCAAGTTGTGGAACAAGGGCAAGACAGATACAGACATGGCTGTTGTACTAACAAAACATGTCTTCATTCCAAAATCTGCTATTGTTAAAAAAAAAATTAAAAATGGTGCAGGTGTGTGGTTTAACTCCGCCTATGTCGTGCTAGAATTTAATCTTTTAGTCCCAAGCCCTGCTAAGGAGGGTTGTGCGTTATGTACTAGCCTAACAACCAATATGTAAAAATTCATCTCAGATCCCATATGAACATGAATCGTAATATGAATACGTGTGCTTGGAATTCATGCCACAGAAGCAGTTTAAAATCAAGCAGCAAAAATTCTGGAATCAGTTCTGGATCAAAGCATTGGAGCAGCATGCACCAATCCCATGCCACCTTCATAATAGAAATCCCTGTGAAACATAGAAACGGTCCAACAGAGGTCCAGTATCAGCCTGTTAGCTTCATACAAGGTCAGAGAAAATACCTGGAATAATAAGTGGTAGAAGTCAGAATGAATAATCTTGCAATTCAATAGGAAAATTTAGAAATATAAAAAATTGTTTAGTGGACCTAGATTATCATCCTCATTATTAGATGAAGAATAATAGGGGGAAAAAAAGTTTGATTATGATTGAGTTTCATGCAATTCCGTGAGAGAGAGAGAGAGAGAACTCTTAATTAGGCCACTCCTAGACCCAAAATGCAAATGAAAAATAATGGAACCAACTGATCAAGGTCAGAAAAGAATTCACAACCAAGTTGTGAAACCAGACAACAAATCTTTGACCCTTGACTTCAAAGCTGCAAACAACAAGAACCCAACCGCAAAAAGGAGGATCCGGTAGCAGCCTCTATTGATCAATGACAACTTTAAAACAAAGCCCAATTAGCTTTTTTGCCCTCTCTAAATTACTAACTACTTTTTATGATCCATTTCCATTTGTTTCGTAATACTAAGCATGAAAAAGTGATACAATTATGTACTCAACACAACTCAGCAAAGCCTTATTCCCAACTACTTGGGGCCGGCAACATGACTTCAGTTTTGCCATTCCACTGGATCAAGGGCCATAGTTTCATTAAAATCAAAAGTAAACATATCTTTCAATTATGTAATGTAACAAATAAACCAACAACATTTCAAGGGAAGAGACGGGAGGGGAGTAGATGCATGCAATGTATTTACAAATTTCAAACAATTTTGCACCATTAAATTTGGAAGGGTTATCAGTCATGTTCACTCGCAACCCTAGAGCATCATACATGCTTTACCACTTCAAGGGACTGAATACTGTCTTAAGAAATCTTTATTTAAAATCTGGTGCAGATTTACTATTGTCGAAATAATCATGACAAATGCTGTAAAATATTCATCCTTTATTTATATTCAACAGGTTATAACTTCTAATTAATTTAAATTGAAAGAGGGGGCTTTTTCAATCTAGTTATTTCTTCCTTTGTTCTCTTAAAAGGCCATAAAATGCAATACCCTCCAGGACAAGGAGAGTAAGCACAGATACCTGATGGGGGTTTGCATGCCCCTTCGAAGCAACTGGTAACTCCTGAAACTTTCGTTTCTGCAGACGCCGTTTCTCCTCATAAGACAAGGTCTCGCTAGAATTCGCTGCTGTGCTTGCTGCTGTTGTTGCAGGAGCAACTGTTGAATTGACAAGAGAAGGTGACCGTCTAAGGGCTAAGGCAACTTGCTGCAAAGGGGTGGCTTGAGGATATATCCCACCATATCCACTATAGCTCGTTCCACCAGTTAACGAAGGCTGGGGATGGCAAACTATGTTTGGTTGAGAATGCCCACAGCTCAGTCCTATGGATTGTGACAAAGTCCCTTGAAGAAGGGTAGTGGTGATGCCAGGATGTGTAGCTGAGGAAATTGGTGGAATTGCTACAGAGTTCACAGGTACTGATGTCAAACTGGCAGCTGAACTATTATTTGCCTCCACCTCATTCCCAGAACTCTGAACTCCATTCAGCAACTGATGTGGTGGTGGAACAGCACCATACACCTTGCTTGATGAGACCCTGTGACATTGAATAATCACCACGATTTATTCTCCTTGAAAGCGGAAAAGAATATATTGGCATAAAAGCAATGCAACCATATCATACCAGTTAGTCCATACAAACAACACATTCATGCAAAAGCACAGATGGAACAGATACAAAAAACAAAAAACAAAAAACAAAAAAAAATCAACAACAAAACAAATATTGTTGCAGAGAAAAGGAGTACTGAATACTACATGCTCAATGAAACACAAATATCTCTAAATTGTAAATATTATGGGGAAAAAAAAAAAAAAGGGTTTATCTATCTTCTAAGAGCTCAGCCTGTTTAGTGCAGCTTATAGAGACTGCTAATTACTTTTTAAATTTTAGGAGTTTGTGCCAGTGTGTTTGGTGCAGTGCAGCTTTTTGCTTACAGCTAATGAGGCAAAAATAGGTTGATTATCGGGATGGGTGCTTTTAGTTTCTGCTTTCCAATTATTAGCTTTTAGTTGCACCAAACAGACCATCATATGAACTCTCAAAAGAGGATAAAAAATGTTATGCCAACATATTACCCAAAATGCTTACATTCTCCAAGTACCTATCAATTAAGAAAAGAAAAAATCTAAGCTACCCTCACCCAATTTTAGAGGACAGAATTCTCCTATTGAGAATATTCACACATACTCTAATATAAACATAAGCAAAAATTAAACCTAATTACCTAGAGGCACAGCACTCTATGCTGATTGTATCCAAAAGATTTTCAGCCAAAAGCTTTGCACTTTCAATACTTTTTGGATTGTTACTCGACAAGTATAAATGCAGTGGCTGCTGTCCTTCTGCAAGAATAGAAAGTAACAGTAATAATATGGTCAGTGCTTTGAAGAACAATATGCTACACAATCCATATTGTCCAAATTGCAAAACAGTTGCATGGCACCACAAGTACAACCTTCGCCAAATGTACTTTCAGAATTTCCTGAACCACGTCCTCTTAGTAAGACAGTTGCTCCTGTTTCATTCATAATGTGATTTACATACTGGTCCTGCATGTTCAAAAACCAACCACCACCAACACACGAAAAAAACAACTCTCCCAATTGCATGGAGATGTCAGAGAAAGCTTCAAACATTAGAATCTCTCATCTTCATCATGAACAATATAAACTTTGAACTAAATTCATCAAATAGCATAACAGGGACCAGACAAAAAATGACAGAAAGAAAGAAAGGAGAAAAAGAAGAAGCTGCTGCAATAATGGGTATCAATGCCAGATGAATGCATAAAAAATTCATATATAAAGAAATTAAAGCAAAACATCCATATACGACCATACAATACCCCTTATAAAAGAATAAGCACAAGCTAAGCAACACAATCAGAAATGCACAATCGCACGAGGGGTGAGGCTCACATTTGGCCCACGAATACGAGCAGCGATGTTCAAGGATGGGTCTGCTTCAAAACCCAGATACACACATGTGCTCAGATGATTAGTAACCTGTTTCAAATAGTCACAATTATTTGTCAACCCCATTCTGCAGGCTTATAGAGCTTAAGTGCGAGACATTTACCGCTCCAACATTGTTGACAGAACCTTGTTTCAGCATCTCTTCAACCATGGCAGCTGCAAGATCAACAGATTTTATCCGTTCCACTGTCGTCTCCAACTGCAAAAGCAAACCATAATTTAAGGATATTAAAATCAAGCTAAATAAAAATAACAATAGAAGGAAAAAATATAATTGGTAAATGGTAATACAATAACTTGCAACTGCAATTTTGAGTGATGAACTGATCCATACCAGCAAGTTGAATTGCCCTGATCAAAATTGTAAGTAACATTTACAAGTAATATCTAAAATTCATAACACTTTATTTACAAGGAGTCAAAGACAACAAGTTGAGATCTGTGAGCCATCTTTGGAATTGCTGATAAACATATGTATTAAATAAAAGGAAAATCTCTTTATATAAGAAAAAAGTTCATAATACAAGATCTACAAGGACAAATAAAGTTGAGATTTGTGAGCCATTTTTGGAATCATTAAGAGCCATAGATATTAAATAGGTTTTTTTTTTTTTTTTTAATGAATAATAAGCTTTATTGAGAGAGAGCATCAAGCGAATACAAGCTGTATACAAAAACAAAAAGAAAGAACTTCACAAAAGAAAGAACTTCACAAACAAACAAGAGGTCAATGAGAAAGATATACACACGCATTACACATCTATGGTTTCTAAATGACCAAGGTTGGGATTAACCCTTTTTGAAAGTCAATGATAGAAAATAACCCAAAAAATTATTCTTCAATATATATATAGGCTGCTCTATACCCTTGAGAGTTCTCCTACACTGTTCTCCCCAAATAAACTACATCAAGCAGAAAGACAATACTAGCAATGTTTTCCTCCTCTTTTCCCCGCTCTACCTCCTCACCAACTATGCAACCCCTCTAAAACCCTCCAAAGGAAAACCCACGGAATCCCTAAAATGGTTGGAATCAATACCCAAAACTACTTGACAACAGCAAAATGAAGGAAGATAAGAGGCACAGATTCCCGGTCTTGCTGGTATAAGTAACACCAATTAGAGGCCCCATAGGTAAACACAGAGCCATGTCAGATGTTCAACCATTTTATTCAACCTTTGCCTCAGATGGAGAGAATAAATATATATAAAGCACTTACATGTGCACCAGCAGAAATGTGAAGATAGAGTGGCTTTTCACCATCAGGGGCTGCGTTTGGAGGACGATATTTGCCCCTGCAAACATAATTTGATCAAATGCATTATACACAAGAATAAGATATCAGTACAAAGGACCTCATTACAGCCTGCAATGACATATTTACCTTGTTATTACTACGGCCCCAGTGCACTTTTGGATCTGCAAGGTTAGTAGAAGAAACTATCAATCCCACAAGTGATAATTTTTCAAAACTAACTTAAAGACAGAATAGAAAGTTATCCTTCAATCATGAAAACCAAATGAATAATTTTCACCTCTTCCTGGGTCTGACGTTTTGTGAGTTTGTAGCGAACAGCAGAATCAGCATCATTAATGACAATTTCTCGAGCTATCAACTCATCTTGAATTTTTTGCTACAGCAGAAAAATAATATTATTCAAAAACTAATAGAGATTTAAAACAAACCAATAATCTATGCTCTAAATAAATATATAGTGAGGACAAGGAAGATTACACTTCAACAGATTGGAGCTTTAACATTTATAAAACATGATGATTAAACCAATAAAACAAAACTATAATCTAGGCTGAAAATAAATATATAATAAGGACAAGGAATGTTACGCTTCAACCCTAAACCCTGGTACTTCCCCTTCCCCAAATGCACCCATATCACCATATAATAATGGTAAGGAGGAAAGTTAGCTGAATACTCCACCACATTCTATCCTACCCATCATCTCCAATATGTATTTGGAACCTCACACACATTAGAACATGTTTGGATATACTCCACCTTCCTCTCTGCTTCCTTCCCTGTCAAAGATATGGCAACCCTACATTTGAATACCCACTTCAATTTTACCATGTTGCATCACTCCTTAGTCCTCTAAAGACCTCATCCTCTCTTATAGTGTTCAAAAGACATAAATTTTGAGCAGCCTATTGATTTAATTCTCAAAAATAGGGAAAGTTAAAAAGTAACAATATTAAATAAAATAGGTTAATCTTGCACTCAACTCGAAGCATTTTGCATGCCACCCCTCCATCTTAGGCCAAGTTTGGGAAGACTAAATAAGTGCACTTTTTGTCTTTTTGGACAAAAAAAGTGAGGTTGAAAATATGAATGTTTGGGTTAACTTTTTGACTTTTTATGGAAAAATGTGTAATAAAAAATTGTGAAAATTGGTTTTTAGAGGAAAATTTGAATTGGGAGTTGTGCAGCCGTAATTGTTGACTTTTGATGAATAGTGTTAACTTTTTAACTTTTTGAGTAACTTTTTGGCTTTTTGAATTATTTGGGAGTACCCAAACTTGGCCTTAATATACCTCAACTATATAAGAAACATTTGAGGATAAACTGATTATTGTGCCATTGGGGTCCTCGTGTATGATGAATCACTTAAATAACTCAGTCACAAAGCTTTTTTGCTGAACAATGCACAACACTAAATTTACTTTTCATACTATTTTGTATATATTTTCCACTACCCACGGTGTCTTCAACCCCACTTTGGAAAAGTGGATAGCTGCTATAGATACACCTACCACTCGCAAACCTTGTGCAGCAAACAAATCCAAAGAGAGGTGAACCTAAGATGTCCGGTTTTGGAGATGTCACCCATCAAACCCAGCTACCAACAATTTCCAATGAACTCACCTACCAATAAGTAAACATGAACATTTGAAACATACATTTAAATTAAAGATAAAACGACCCCGAATATCAAATTTAAGAAACAAACACAGAAAACCCATTCTTAATCATCTTCATTTCTAATCTACACCATTTCACAAACAACACCCAAAGTAAAACACACAGTTATTATGAAATATGAATCAAAAAGGACTGTCGCAATTCCCGTTAAGGCATCTTACTTGATTTATCTTTTGGACCACCACAGTGGCATGTGGCTGTATTAAGGGAGCCTGAAACACCTGTAATATAGTTGCAGGGCTAGTCGTAAGAGGATTTGCCAAAATAGCTCCAGAAGCTGAAGAAGCACCTGGAAGATTAATCGCAGCAAGGGATCCAATGTTGCTCAATGGAAGAATCCCAGGTACTGCTACTCCAGCTGTAATCAAGGATTCAGCAGGCTGATCCCACTTTCTCTTTCTCCTGCAAAATGTCCTAAAAGTTTAACTATCACTTGAGCCAACCATTAACTTAACTATTTGCAAAATTTATTACTCGATTAAATAATAAGAATAGTGTATGCACCAAGCTATGGATTTTTGACTTTGCTCAGTTGGGTTAAACTCTATAGAACAGTCATAACTAATGTCATTCCAATTGCAAATACTCAAAATCATGGTTTTATCAATATGGAATAATTTTGCCTTCTCATCAGCATATGTGTCAAAAACCCTGCTTTGAATTGAAACTACTATTTCTCACATAAAGTGCATGTGTAAATTATACTTTTCTCTTTCTTTCCTCAAAGAGAACAAATAGTTCAGAAGATCCTTAATATACCCAAATGTAATATAAATCACATAGGTCCATTAAAAATTACACAGCTGTTTCAATAACTCCATATAACAAAACTCAAAACTCTTAGTAATTGAAATAATAAAATAAAAAGAAAAAGAAAAGGAAGAGGAGCCCTAAAAAGATAAAACCCTAATGACCATCAACCAAGACAAAAGGGAGCGTCAAATATATATGTACATAATTGGAAACTTATAAACGTGTCCAACGTGGTAATTTGATATGAATCTAGCAAAATCAACAATCTTGATGCATACAGCCTCAATAAATCCATCTTTTGGTTGAATTGCGATAAAGGAAGCGTCGAAAACTAGGGTTTTTCACCTCTGCTTAGTTGTTGATGATTCGGCGGCGGCCATGGGTTCGGCAGACGAAACCCTAGAACAATTGCCCTCCGTCATTCTGTCGATGTCGCCCTCGTCGTCTGATACTTTTCTTCCTTCGCACAAATTTGAAGATACAGTGTATATATATGCGTGTATATACGTATAATTTAGGGTTTGTAATCGTTGCTTTGTGATCGATCTGTGTGTGTTTTGTGAAGGGTTGGTTTTCTTGCTCTCGAAACGAACGAGTAATCGGAAGCGTATATTGCTAATTTCGTTGGGTGTGAAGAGCTACGGACAAGAACACAGAACACAAGGATGCATCCAATCAAAATAAGCCATGTCGGATAAAGTCATATGGCCCCGTTTGGTGTAGCTGTTAAAACAGCTTATAGATTATAGCTTAACAGATTATAGATTATGACTTTAATCAGAAGTTGTTAATCTGTTTGGTGTAGTTGTTGGATTATAGATTTAAGTTGCTGAGTAGTGTTTGTTAAATAAGCTGTGAAATAGCTTTTTTAATTAATTTTTATTTTTTGTTTATCTACATTTCTCATAAAAAATAATAATAATAATCTATAGTCCATTTGAGTTTTTTTTTATTTTTAAAAAAATAAAAAATAAAAAAATTTAAGAGTATAACCATAAATTAACATGTCCACAGCAGAAGCTGATAATCAGAAGCAAGGGGTGAGCAGCTTCTCAGAATCAGCTTTTTTGAGTTAAAATAAGCTGTTAGAATCAGAAATTGTTTAAAATAAGTTTAACCAAACAGTCCAAAATAACTTTTTCAAAGTTAAAAACCATAAATTAGCTCTCAAAAGTTAAAATAAACACCCCCATGGATTGCACCTGATTCATGACTCCTCTATTTTTTACTTTTTTAATGCAAATCTTAACTCCGTTAATAAAATATATATATATATATATATATAAAAAAATAAAAGAAGGGCAAATCTTAACCAAATACGGTAATATTATAAAATAAATAAATAAATAAACCTTAAATAAACCTTTTTGCTTAACTCATAAATAAACCTTTTTTTGCTTAACTCATAAGATAATGACGCCCTTTTTTTGATCCATAAGATAATGACACCATTTGATAAAAAAAATTTCCATTTTTTAAGCTTTTTTAAAATAAGTTTAAAGTTCATATTCGTTTGGATTTGATTACTTTTGCATTTTTCAAAAAAAAATATAAAAATACGTATACAAAATTATAATAAATTTACTTGGAAACTTGGCTACAAGCCGCTTCCAAGTTTTAGAGACTTAAGGTGAAACTAAAAAAGGAGACCCATATTCAAAAAAATAAATAAATAAATAGAAAAATAAAAAATCATCTTGTTTAATATTACTACTGTTTAATAATATCAAATACATATCAAAATATATTCATTCTAAAGTATCAAAAAAAAGTTACAAAAAGGTATAGTTTAAATCAACAAAAACAAATTAATTAATTAATAAATCTAATTAATGAAATATTCTAGCAGTGTGAAGTAAACATAAATCAAAATGAAACATTACTATATAATCAATTTTTCACACAAAACACACAATTCACTCGCTATCTATCTGATATGTGATAGTAAATAAATTATGGAACACAATTTAATGAAACAAAATTATGACAAAAAAAATTAGGGAAATTTTATTCAATTAAAATATGATAAAGA
Organism: Camellia japonica; assembly: GCA_030407325.1. Classification (NCBI taxonomy): domain Eukaryota; kingdom Viridiplantae; phylum Streptophyta; class Magnoliopsida; order Ericales; family Theaceae; genus Camellia; species Camellia japonica. The sequence continues at coordinate 16,962,670 of JAPPVO010000002.1, read as the reverse complement.
CATAGAATTAAAAAAAAAATAGGGTCAAATTATTTACTCCATTAAGATATGATAGTTTATGAGAGAGAACTATAGCAAAATTATTTATTCTATTATTTGGGTTAACTATATTTGTATATGTTTTAATTCGTCTTTTTCAATTGGCCTAACTACATTTGTGATTAAATATTTTTTAAAATTGGATCCAACAGAATTTTTTGAAACCTTTTAGACTGGCCCTAAATCAACAAAAATAAATTAAGCCTATTTAGGATTGGTTTGGGATGTTTTAAAAAAGTGCACTTTTTGACTTATTGGCTTATATGGGTTGGGTTTGAATTGGGTTTGATGTGATGTGTTAGAGAGGTGATGTGATTTAAATAAGATGATGTGACTTAGGCCAAGTTTGGGAAGATAAAAAAAAGTCAAAAAACTAAAAAGTTACTCAAAAAGTTAAAAAGTTAACACTATTCACCAAAAGTCAACAATTATGGCTGCACAACTCTCAATTCTAATTTTCCCTTACAAACCAATTTTTATAATTTTTTAATACACATTTTTCCATAAAAAAAGTCAAAAAAGTTAACTCAAACATTCATATTTTTTTCCTCAATTTTTTAGTCCAAAAAGACAAAAAGTGCACTTATTTAAGACACCTCAAACAACCCCTTAAATAGGATAGTAACTTTTTGACTTTTTGTATTATTTAAGTTATGCCAAACTTGGCCCTAAATTTTAAATATACTACTAATGAATTTGGGGGACCTATTTTTTGGCCAAATTTTGGGACCTAAGACACAAGTCTTAATGACCTTAGCCCAAGGTCAACCTTAGAGCATCTCCAACGGTTCAGTATTTTTTTCATTAAATTTAAGTAAAAAAAAAACAATTTTCTCAATCTAATATCAGCAATTCCAACGAGTGCACTATAGCTTTCATCAAAACACAATGGACGTCTGGAGGGACGACCGGCCGATCGACCGGACATGGAAAATTAATTTTTTTTCCCCCCTCCATGGCTGCTGCTGCTTTTCATTTTCTGTGTAATCCATGGCTGCTACTCTTTCAGGGGATTGGGATGAACCCAGAGAGTGAGGAATTCAGAGCAATCCATGGGCGTCTTTGACAACTGGGAAATCTCCAGGAGAAGATATTAAAATAAAAAATAAAAAAAAGATGGGCCTAGATACAAAGACCTGTATCTACAGATCTTTGAGTTGCAGTGAAACAAATACAAACGTATTTGAAAATAATAAGGTGAGAAAGAGAAGATGAGGAAATTGATTGATGAAGAAGAAGATGAAATTAAAACTTGCAAAAAGTGGGGTCCTCTCACCTCCTCTTCCTTTTTTTTCAATCCATTAGATTCTTTCACAACTCACCAAATCCTCCTCCTTTAACCCCCACACATACCACTTAAATATCTCTCTCTCTCTCTCTCTCTCTCTCTCTCTGTTACGCAAAAAAACAAACAGCAGGTACTGGGCAAAAAACACGAAAGCAGTGAATTGGTAAAAACTGTCCAAACCATGGCTTCCGGACGACCGGGAGGACAACCCACCGGACGTCCGGCCGATCGTCTTGTGGCCCCACACCCAACGGTCACACATAGTGAATTGGTAAAAGCCGAGCCAGGTCCTCAATTTGGTACAAGATTTGAGTTATTCTCAAGTTGGTATTTTTTGGTGATATCATTGGAGAGCTAAAAACTGTACTTTTTCACCAAATTTAAATTTGGTGATGAATCTGAGTAAACGTTGGAGATGGTCTTACTTGACTATTTTAGTTGGCATTTTGACTTTTAACTATTTTAACTTAACTAAAAAAGTAATTTTTGGGGTGATAATTGGTCTTTATTATTAATTTCCAAACTCATTAAAAAAAGAATCACTTCATAAAAAAAATTAAAACATCATTTTCTAAACAAGGTGTAAAAAACAATTTAGTATTGGGTAAATCCTAAAAATATCCAATTATTGACTCTCTTTTTTTTATCAATTTTAAATTTGATAAAAAAATGATCAAAAATCACGTATAATTATTCTATTAAATGTTTGTCAAATTAAAGGATAAACAATTTTTTCCATCAAATTGAGACTTGGCATTTTGTTAAATATTGTGCCAAGTTTAGTGTAAAATTTAACAATGTCATATTTTAACATTTGGCATGCCATTATAATTTGTTTTTTTTTAATAAAGTTGTTATAGTTTGAGTAATGTTATGTCCAGCAGTAACCAACTAGGCCTAGTTTAGTTGGCCACCATACCTTTCTTAAGGTTTAGTCCTAAGGACGTACACGCAAAATAGCGCGAGTGTCAACTGCACAAAACAGTGCGACGCGCAAAATAGCGCGAGTGTCAACTGCACAAAACAGTGCGAGGCGCAAAATAGCGCGAGCGATAAACTGCACAAAAACGTGCGACGCGCAAAATAACGCGAGTGTCAACTGCACAAAACAGTGCGACGCGCAAAATAGCGCGAGTGTCAACTGCACAAAACAGTGCGACGCGCAAAATAGCGCGAGTGTCAACTGCACAAAACAGTGCGACGCGCAAAATAGCGGAAGTGCCAACTGCACAAAACAGTGCGACGCGCAAAATAGCGCGAGTGTCAACTGCACAAAACAGTGCGACGCTCAAAATAGCGCGAGTGTCAACTGCACAAAACAGTGCGACGCGCAAAATAGCGCGAGTGTCAACTGCACAAAACAGTGCGACGCTCAAAATAGCGCGAGTGTCAACTGCACAAAACGGTGCGACGCGCAAAATAGCGCGACTGTCAACTGCACAAAATAGTGCGACGCGCAAAATAGCGCGAGTGTCAACTGCACAAAACAGTGCGACGGGCAAAATAGCGAGAGTGTCAACGGCACAAAACAGTGCGACGCGCAAAATAGCGCGAGTGTCAACTGTACAAAACAGTGCGACGCGCAAAATAGCGCGAGTGTCAACGGCACAAAACAGTGCAACGGCCAAAATTGCGCGAGTGTCAACTGCACAAAACGGTGCGACACGCAAAATAGCGTGAGTGATAAATTGCCCAAAAGCGTGCGACGCGCAAAATAGCGCGAGTGTCAACTGCACAAAACTTTGCAAGACGCAAAATAGCGCGAGTGATAAACTGCACAAAAACGTGCGACGCACAAAATAACGTGAGTCATGAACTGCCCAAAAGCGTGCGACGCGCAAAATAGCGCGAGTGTCAACTGCACAAAACAGTGCGACGCGCAAAATAGCGCGAGTGTCAACTGCGCAAAATAGTTGTAGACACCCCATTTTTGACCGACCTTAAGACTCAGACGTCACCGATTGAGCGCTTGGTGATGTTGCATATTGTGCTTGTTCAGAAGTCTCAGAGTCACGGCCGTGCGCCCTGCCTCCGGACTTCCGAACTCTCTTCTGTGCTTTGTCTCGGTTTGCGAACCAGACTCGGTTTTCTCTGTTTTCTTTCCTGAGGGAAAGGAGTGGTCCTGTAGACTATCTCCCAGTGGCCGTGGGTTACTTTTCGTGGCCGTAGGCCATTTTGCCCATTTCGGAGCCCGGTTCCCGGTTTTCGGAGCCGTCAGGCCGTGTGCCTCGGTTCGGGACCGCCCAACCATCTCCGTTTCCTCCGGTTCTTGGCAAGTGCCTCTGTTTTATCATAACGAGGAACACTGGGGTCTCAGATACCCACTTCGTGGCTGAATGCCACTTTCGGTGCTTACAGCCGGTTTTCGGGCCCCGAACATCGCGGTTTGGCCCCCGAGCATTCATTTTGCATTAGTTTTTGTTCAATTTTGGCAGGTACCTCTGTTTTAGCACCAGGAAGATCACTGGAGGGTGGGAGGCCAGCAATTATCTCAGAAAACCAGTTTCGCTCCTCCGGCGCCCGTTTTTCTCACTTCCGGGCTAATGTTGAACACCCTAGGCCCATTTTCTTCCAACCACAACTACATATTTGTGATGAGGGGACATGGGAGGACACCAAAAAGTGGTGGTCGGCCAGTAATTGTGTTTTTCATTTTTGAGCCTCTCTTTCAAGTTCAATGTTGTGACTCCTGTTTCAGAGTTGCCAAATTCCAACCTTGGAACCTTGTTCTACACACCTGGGAGGACACCAAGGTATGGTGGTCGGCCAGCAATTCTTGACTTCATTTTGGCCATGGCCGGCGGCCAGGGGGGGTGGCTGGCCGACCAGTTGGGGTGGCCTGCCGGCCACCTTCAAGAAAGGTACCTGGCCGGCTTGCTTTCTCCTTTTGAACCCTTTACAGCTGTCCAGCTGTTTTTCAAAATATCCCTGTCCTCCGGGGGATATTTTGGGAGGGAAAGCTTGGGTGCATTTCCCTCCCCTTTTACACCCTTTTTGATCAATTTAAGGGGCTGAGCTTCTCCTTTGTTAAGGTTACAAAAATTCTCCTCAAGAACTCTTAGCCATTTGCCTCCATTTTCATCCTCAAAAACTCAAAAAAGCTTCAAGGTTCTAGCTCATTCCTTCATCAACCCTAAGCCTCATCATCACCACCTTTATTCCAGCAGCAAAGGAGTGTTTTCCAGAGGCTAAGAAGCAACAAATTGAAGCCAAGAAGCCATAAAAGACTTGTCTCCAAGGGTAAGCCTCTAATTCCCTTTTTCTTGCACAATTTTGCTTCAATTCTTTACCCTACTTGCTCACTGTTTTGGGCTCCGACCCATACTGATTTTGTGCTTATTTTGAGCCCCTCTAAAACATTGTAGAAGGGCTCAACCTTGTTTGGTATCTCTATCATGCTCTTCCTTCAATATCACCTCTTATGAAAATATTTTGCATGCTTTGTTTGGATTATGAGTGATCCATTTTCGAGCCTGATATAAACTGTGAGTGGGCCTATTTTGAGCCCCTCTTCAACATTGAAGAAGGGCTCAACCATGTTTGGCCTCTCTATCATGCACTTTCTTTGTAATTCTCCATATTTACCGTAAACTTGCATGATTTATTTGGCCTGTTTGTGATCTGTTTTGGGCTCTGACCCTTACTGATTTTGTGCCTATTTTGAGCCCCTCTCCAACATTTAAGAAGGGCTCAACCTTGTTTTCAAGCTCTGCATACCACTTTCTTTGAATTCATGTTCTACCCTTGCTTTTGCATGCTATTTTTGGCTCATGAGTGATCTGTTTTCGAGCATGAAATATACTGTGAGTGGGCCTATTTTGAGCCCCTCTTCAACATTGAAGAAGGGCTCAACTATGTTTGGTGGTTCTATCATGCACTTGCTTTGTAATTCTTCCAATTTACCGTAAAATTGCATGGTTTCTTTAGCCTATTTGAAGTCTGATTTTGAGCATTCCATAACTTAGATTGAGCTTATTTTAGGTCCCTATACAACATTTATAAGGGATCAATTTTGTTTGGGGCCTCCATACATGGCCTCTCTTTGTACCTCTCTTTGGCCCCATTTTGCATGTCTTGCTATCTCACCATGCTTCTGTTTTGAGCCTTAATCAGGCTAGGAAGAGCCTTATTTTGTCCTTCTTGTCATGTTTTGTTAAGGGTATTAGGCTATTTGGTGAACGCTTTTGGTACTTCATGTTATACCCCTTTAGTCCCTTATTTTTGCATGCTTTGTTAGGCTTGCTTAGCTTCTGTTTTGAGCCTTCATCAGGCTAGGAAAGAGTCTTATTTTGGCCTACTCTTCATATTTGTTAAGGATCTATGTTTTTTGATGCATACTTTTGATATCTCATGTTATAGCCTTTGTTGGCTCATTATTTTGCATGCTATGTTAGCCTATCTACATACTGAATTGGGAGATGTCATCTCTTGTAACTGTGTATATTTTTGGCCCCTCTTTAATTTTGTAGAACTGTGTTTTTCAGTTCGAGCATTGTATATACCACTTGCTTTGTAATTCTCCTCTTTTCCCCCATTTTTGCATGCTATTTTTACCATACTTCTGATCATTGTTTGGCCATACTTTGTACTGAAAAAATGCTAGTTTAGGGGCTGCCGTGCTACTGTTTTACATGTTATGTCCATATTGTGCATGTTTGGCATAGCTGTAGGCCATTTCGGGTGCATAACATTGCATTTCGGGCATCGGGTGTAATTTTGCTATAATTCGGGGACTGTTTTAGCATCATTTTGGCTGCTGAAATTTGCATTTTTCGTATACCATATGCCACGTCTCATTTCGCATGTCATTCTGTGCTTTAATGCATCGCCTCGGTTTGCGCGCCCGTGGGCACGCATTTCGAGGCATCTCATTTTTATCCGACGGCCTCTTATGTGAGTGCGGCCGAGGTCCGCTCATGTTAGTGTAAGTCCATTTGCATTGCGTATGCTATTTTATGCTTTAGGATCATTTTCTCGATTTGCGTGCCCGTCTGGCACGCGTTCCGAGACATCTCATTTCATAGCATTGTGCAAGCTAGAATTGTATATTAGTTGCATTTCATGCATACCATGCATATTGCATTCGCGTTCGGGATAGGAGTTAGCCTGGGCACGGGAAACGAGGCACGTTTCGTACTCCGAGTGACGGAACGGGTCTCAATTCCCAAGTCACCGACACTCCGGATTACCATGATGGAGTTAGGTTTTGTTGTAGCATTCATCTGCATTGCACCCTATATTGAGTTGTGCAATCCGATTCTCGGCCATCATGCATCGATATGCGTGATTGGTGGCACGAGGATCGAGGCATGCATATATTTGTGAAATACATTACTATGCCCTTTTCCTGCTCTCTGTTGCAGCAAGATAAGGAATTAGCAACTTTTCGGAGTCCAGCACGCTTTTCGAGAAACATTGCAAACAGAGGCTAAATTGGGCATCCCAGTGGATTTCCAAAAGGCAGTCCAACATACATCATTTATCATAAGCGAAGCAGCCCCTGGCTTGCATGCCAGTTTACAGCTTTCTTAGTTTAATTTGTTAATTAATTAGAAATCTGTATTATTCTTTCGTTTCGGACTGTATTATTTATTTGGACCCTCTGCGCGAGGGCATAATTGTAATAAGTGTGGGTGAGTGTGATGTATGTCTTCCAACCCCATTTCTTTCTCCCTTTTATTTACCTGCTTATGATGGTTAGATATAGGGCATATTTCAATTAGCATACAGTATGATAGCATGTTTGCATTCATTCATCTGTTTTGCACGCACCGGGCTCGGCGCATCATACAAACTGCATTTGTATTTCAATTCCAAGTTGAATACCTGATAGCTGTTGCATCTCATATGCCATGTTTAGAATAGCCGAGCCTACTATAGTTGCATCTTTGCATGTGTTGCATTAGGCATTTCTGTATAATTAGGATCATGCATTGATTTCTAATCAGTTTCTGTTTTTGGCTTGGAGTACTCGGTGAGTTTTATGCTTTAGCATCCTTGCATGCGTGTGAGTGCTGCCATGATAGCATGCTTGCCATGAGGCTATGTGCTTACATGATATAACTGCCTTGAATGCCTATGGGTGGAGGTTGTGTTACTTGGATTGGAGCAATTCATCAAATGTTTGTTTTAAGCCCACTAGATAGTGGCAAAATCATGTTTTCTAAGCCCACCCGAGGGTGGCAAATCCGCGTCTTAGCCTACCTGCGGGTAGCACCATCAAACCATTTTCAAACAAACAAACATGAAATGTTTTGTTCCAATTCAGGCGACTCAGTCTATACTTGTTTGCTGCGAGCATCACATAGTAACCTAGGCTAATAACCGGAATAAGAGCATACAAGGTTTTCAAAAACAGATATCATGGTTAGTAGAGGCCGGTCTTTGACTGGGCGAGCGGGGGTGCTCACGAAGTGACCTTCCCCAATCGTACCCAAGTTCCCGAGCCGAGGCAACTTTGGTGATGACGGACACGTGGCCTTTGGCACCGAGTCAGGGTTTCCTAAATTTCCCATTAAAAATATTTAGGTGGCGACTCTGTATCTGGCAAAGTAGTCCATGTTTGGCACTTCTTTCAAAAAATCTGTTTTCAAAACGATTTGCCGGATTTGGACTCTTTGGTTCAAGATTAAGAACCGTGACATTTGAGTCCTTGAACTGTAGTGACCCCAATATGAACAGAACGGGACTTAACCCTCCCGGGGCGTTCGGGGACGTCTACAGTTTCTGGCGACTCCGCTAGGGATTTAGAGAACTTGACTCGAACTCGTGATATCTGGTTTTGACTACATTTGTGTGTTTCTTGGCATTGCATTTGCATTGGTGCGCCTAGGACACCGTGTTTGCCATATGCCATTCCCGAACGATTTGCCGGAGGCTTGTCTGTCAAGTCATGTCTGTAAGGCTGATCGGCTCTGGGCTCTGACAGCATGGGAACACAAACCCCGGTTTTACCGGGGCACCTTTTTGACCATTCGACCTAGTGCATACTCGGATCCTTAGTGACCATTCCAAATTAGGACAGGTTGCTTACCCGTTTATAGGTTGTTTGAAACCGCTGCGTGCGTAGTGAAACCCTAGTTCCTGACAAAATAGGACAGGGAAACCCTACCCCAACATAGGGGTGTTTTGGCTCTCACTTATCTGCTATGTGCTTGTTAGAGTGCGTCTCTACAGGGAATGCATGTATCAGTTGGTTTGGGCATCAGGCCTGCGGGCATCAATCAGTATCTGAGATCAGTCGTCTGCGGATATCCGATTCAGTTTTGGGGAACAGTGAAACAGGAACAGTGATCAGTGGTTGAGGACAGTGTATTTCCAGCTTATCAAAACTGCGTGTTGTATGCACCGACTGGTGTGTGTTGTGTGTATTTAATTTAAGCTGTTATGCTGCCCATTTTCTGGTTATTTATTTCCTTTTTGCTTTATTATCTTTTTGCTAGGGCAGTTTTTAGCACGATTGCTTCCGAACCAGTAGATACTCCCCAAGCACTCTGGACACGAGGTCGCCGACTCAACCGATCCGAGGATCTCGTTGACGGACATCTAGTGTTCCACTCTCTGCCCCCAATTGTTAGAAGAAAGAGGAGAAAGCCCAGGGAACGCAGTGTATCAGAACAGAGGTTGCCGAACCGTGGGTTACTTCATTAGAGGACATACCAGTCAATCAGATGGAACAGCAGAATACATCAGTGGTAGAGGCGATGATGCGCCAGATACAAGAGAGCATGAGGCAGATGCAAGATGATGCTATCCGCCAAGCGGACTTTTCTAAACAGCAGGCCGCTGTCATGGCCCAGCAGTCTGCGCTGATCACCAGATTACAACAGCAGAATGCAGCATCTGCTTCACACCAGGTCCCTCCTCCACTAGGGGCGCATCAGGTTCCTCCTCCGCCAGGAGCTCCACTACCTGAACAGATACTACTGGCCAGAATGCCCCTCCAATCCTCAGAATACCCAGAACACCCAGAATACCCTCCCAGATCCACAGAATGCTCCGCTAAACTTCCAAAACGGCTCAAGAGGACACGAGTCTTCCAACGGGGCTGGCTCCGCCCCCGCTTCCGCCGCAACTGTCCAAGAATCTTACACCTAATCACTCGGACTCTCCATTTGAGTTCAAGGTAGACCAGACAGCTCTGAAATTAAGCAAATTGGAAAAGCTCTTCAAGAAATCACAGGGGGTGAAGGCCATCCCAGACATTGAAGACGGCTACACTGACGTGGCCGTGACACTGCCGGACAGATTTAAGATGCCGCAGATTGACCGTTTTGATGGGTCTGGAGATCCTATGGTCCATCTCCGACTGTTTTCCGACATCTTAAGGCCGATGGGCTTAACCCGATCACAGAAGCTTTCTTTGTTCGGTAGAACTTTGTCGGGGGTTGCGGCCATCTGGTACGCAAAATTGGAAGATGATGTGAAGAGAAATTTGGATGAGCTAGCCGAGGCCTTCGTTGCACAATATTCATATAATACTCAGATCGAGATTACAACGCGTGATCTCGAAACGACGAGGCAGGAACAAAAAGAGACTTTCTCTGATTTTGTAACTCGGTGGAGAGCAAAGGCATCGATGATGACCTTAAGGCCAACTGATAAAGATCAAATCCGGATGATTGTGCGCAATCTCCAACCTAAGTTAATGCAGAAAATGATCGTACTCCCTTTCCCACCTTTCAGATTTACACGAAATTGGGGTACAGATCGAAGATGCGATGAAGCAAGGATTGATCGATCAGGATCGGGAGCAGCCCCGAAGAACGTTCAACCGTAATAACAATGCGGGCCCGAATGGCTCTGCCAATACAAGGACTCCAGAGGTCGGTATGGTCACCACCACTCCCCCCCCCAACCAAGGCCCGCAGCGGCCACACCTTTTTCTGATGCATCTGGGAGCAGTAACCAAGCCTCAAGATACCAATCCAGAGGCCAACGAACCTTCTCCCACTATTATGCCTTTGTCTAAAGTCCTCGGGGTTAGTAGTCAGAAAGGGGCATCTGAAATCCCTGGAACCGAGGCCCCCCACAAAATCCACTCCCCCCTTCCCACAACCCAGCCAAATACTGCACATACCACCAGCAGAATGGTCATGACACAGACCAGTGTTACCGGCTGCGTCATGAGATTCAGGACCTCATTGACAAAAATATTATTCTACCTCCCGAGAGACCCAACGTCACAGACAACCCACTCCCCAAACATAACCAAGATCCACCCCAAAAGAGTCAATTTCATCCAAACTGGGGTCGTGTCTACGATCCTAGTATATTATTACCCCCTCCCACCTACCAAACCGGAGGTGATCCTCCATGATTGCACTGAATTGTGCATGTTGGATACCTTCACCACCCAATCTGAACCAAAGGTGGTGACCACCGAAAAGGAATGGGGCAGGCTTCCGAGGAGAGCAAAACGTTGAGTCTGGGATGGAACAGTCTGGGAATCTAGCTGGAAGAGCTTACGATCCCAGTGAATATATTTTGCCAATGGCCAGCCTAAGCTGAGTGTGGGGTTGCCAGAGAAGACTGAACTGTGCATGACCGGGGACAGACCTGAACAAGGGGGCAGATGATCTGACTACAATAACAGGATTTTGCCAACCTCCAATTTTTCAGCGACCATGAATCAGCGGATGCAACTATCAATTGGTTTGAATACGGGAGTCAGCGGAAGTTAGGGTGGTTAGATGATCAGCCAGACATCGTGGAATTTCAATTAGAGCAAGGCCCGGCAGGGGCAGAGGTATCAATATGGTCGGAAGGGCCGAGAGTCAGATTGAATTGCCGGGAGAGAGCGCGCGTACGAAAGAATTTCGCTCAGGAGCAAGACATTTTGAAAACCGAACAATTGACACTGGAGGAACGAGAAAAGAAATGGGATTCTGAGAGAGCCCGAAAATCCAAGAAGCATGAGGAAGTTGAAAGTGCTGCAAGCACGAGGGCAGGACATGCTGTGAGTATATGGAAGGAAAATGCTGAGAGTACAAACATGCCTGAACCAGATAGGTGTTTGTTGAATGCCAGTGGGATGTGGTAGGAAGACGACGACTTATTTTGCCCATACAGATGAAGATTGGGCAGGTGCTCAACCAGATGACACTTGGTACCTCGATGAGTGTGGACCACATGACCAGGAGTGGGCGGTATTTCAAAGCCCCCACACCTTGATCAACCTGAGGCCTCTGGAAAAGAAAAGAGGCTGAGAAAGAAACAGAGAGAAACAGATAGAAGAAGAAGCTGTGCTCAAACAATTGAAGAAGATACAAGCAGACATTCTCCATCTGGGGACTGCTTATGGCATCAGGGTGCACAGACAGGCCGTCCTAACTGCCATGGACAAGGCCAAACTCTCAATAGACACTACACCAGACCAAACTGGTTGGCTGGTTTTTCCGGGAGAAGGTCCCCGGCATTAACCTTTACAGACAAGGAATTGCCGCTGAGGGCGTGAAACCATAACAAACCTTCTCTACGTCTCCGTGGAGTGTAGAGATAAATGGATACCGGTGGGCAATAGTGTGAGGCGCAAAATAGCGCGAGTGATAAACTGCACAAAAACGTGCGACGCGCAAAATAGCGCGAGTGATGAACTGCCCAAAAGCGTGCGACGCGCAAAATAGCACGAGTGTCAACTGCAGAAAACAGTGCGACGTGCAAAATAGCGCGAGTGTCTACTGCGCAAAACAGTGCGAGGCGCAAAATAGCGCGAGCGATAAACTGCACAAAATAGCGCGAGTAACTGCACAAAACAATGCGACGCGCAAAATAGCGCGAGTGTCAACTGCACAAAACAGTGCGACGGCCAAAATAGCGCGAGTGTCAACTGCACAAAACTGTGCGAGGCGCAAAATAGCGCGAGTGATAAACTGCACAAAAACGTGCGACGCGCAAAATAGCGTGAGTGATGAACTGCCCAAAAGCGTGCGACGCGCAAAATAGTGCGAGTGTCAACTGCACAAAACAGTGCGACGCGCAAAATAGCGCGAGTGTCAACTGCGCAAAATAGCGCGAGTGATAAACTGCACAAAAACGTGCGACGCGCAAAATAGCGCGAGTGATAAACTGTCCAAAAGCGTGCGACGCGCAAAATGTCATGGGTTCAATTCTTCTAAGGAGGGGTTAAATTAAGGGAGTGCAAACACTTAGGTGCTTTACAAGGGTGGGAAGATTTTCTTCCATAGGTGCTAATCTAATCTAACAACTAACATTTGCCGATCAAAAAAAAAAAAAATGTTATGTCCAGCAGTTGTTTTTACTATTTTTATTTGTCATTTGATGCAGCATAATTTGCTGTCATTGGTATAGTGGGTTCTACATATACATATTACTAACATTCAAACGTCATAAAATATGCAACATAAATGATAATTAAAAAAATAGTAAAAGTAAATGATAAGCATTGCATTTTTTGCAATGATTTAGAAATAAGGAGTACTTTAGCAATTCCATTAGAGTTGCTTTAAGCATGTGATTTGTGGATTAAAAATAAATTAATTGAAAATGCATTATATCTGTTTCTATTTTCAAATTATTGATTTGTCCATATAAACTATGCAATAGAGGATAAAGTGGATAATTGAATTCTAAAAATATGAAAAATATTGAAAATGCATTATATCCGTTTCTATTTTCAAATTATTGATTTGTCCATATAAACTATGCAATAGTGGATAGAGTGGATAATTTAATTCTAAAAATATGAAAAATATAAAGGCATTTAAGTAAACTTTATAAATAATGTAAATTTAAGTAAACTTTATAAATAATGTAAAGGAAAGTTAACACTTTGTTTTAATTAACAAATGGAAAAAGTAATTATTTTTAAAATATAACATTATGTGAACATGAATATAAAATATAATATTATAATAAATAAGTACTTGGAATCATTCAAAAACACAAAGCTGGAATAGCTCAGTTGGCTAGAGCGTGTGGCTGTTAACCACAAGGTCGGAGGTTCAAGCCCTCCTTCTAGCGCTTATTACCTTTTATTCTGCCTTTCTCTCTCCAAAATATTTTCCCCGACTTTTGTCTGATTGGCAACAGACAATCACAACACCACCGTCAAATATAAGGCTTTGTTTGATTTAGATTTCAAAACATAATTTCATCATTGATTTAAATGTGGTATTTGGTTATAGCTTTTAAATTATAATTTTACATTTATTTTTCAAAATTTATTTTAAATTATAATCATTACTTTTCAAAACTCATAACCAAACATACAATTAAAATTCTTTTCAAAACTCAAAAACAACTTATTTTTTTTTTTATATTTTATTTTATTTTATAGGAATATTTTTAATATTTTAATTTCCATAAAAATATTTTGATATTTTAATTGTAAATTTTTTGATTTTCGGAATATTTTTAATATTCTTAATATTTTAATTTTCAGAATAATTTTAATATTTTAATTTTCTAAATATTTTTAAAATATTTTTAATGTTTATACAGGCCTAAAAAAGGAATTGACAGAAAAATTAATTGACATATAAGTTATTCGAAAAAAAAATTATTTGAAAAAAAAATTATTCAAAAAAATTACTTAAAAACAATTAATTGAAAAAAAAAATATTTTTTTATTTGAGTATTTTAAAAATAGTTTGGTTATGACTGTTGATCAAAAATACGAATATCGAGTTATGAGTTGTGTGTTTGATTATCAATTATAGGTTGAATTAACTTTTGAAAACTCATCACCAAACAAATTTTTTTATTTTACATATCACATCAAACTTTCAAAACTCAATTCAACACTCTATTCAAAAATCATAACTAAACAAATTTTTTACACTCAAATCATAATTCCATAACTCACAAACTCAAAATACAACTCATACTTTTAAATTATATTTATAAAACTCTACCAAACGCAACGTAAATTTTTTTTTCCAACTTGTCTCGCCTTTCTCTCTCAGTTCAAAAACCTTTTTTTTTTTTTTTGTCTTTTGTTTCTCTGACGGCAAATGCAATTGCTACACCACTTTCAACACCGTTGGGCGTATTTATTTATTTTTTCTTCTATCATCTATATTTTATTTTGCCTTTGTCTTTCACTAACGGAAAATGAGTGAGAGTTTTAATTAAGACTACCACTAATGATGTGACAGTGGGTCTCACCCACTGCCACAGTATTTATTGTGTCTATTTTTTTTATTTTTTTTAACTTTTCTACCTCATTAATGGTGGGTTTAGAGCTATAGCGAACTTTTTTTGCCGACCACTACAAGAATTTACAACAATCTTAGTGTCACTACAAGAACTTTTTATGGCAAAAGTGCGACCAAATTTTTTTTTTATTTTTTTATTGTAGCTACCAAATTAATGGTCTCTAACATTATTGTTCACTAACAATGCACAATCACTACACTGCTGTCAGTTGTCATTGTCGCATTCAAATCCTGTAAAATTAGCCACTGTTGAGCATATTTATTTATTTATTCTCTTATCATCTATGCATTTTAGTATTTAATAATGAATCGCAAGAAAAAACATAGACAGAAAGAATAAAGGGATGAGCGAGAAAAAAAATGTGGGAGAAAGGTGATGAGAGGGAGAAAAATGTAGAGAAACATAGCATGCAAGAAAACAAATGTTGGTTTTATGCTTTGACAGTGCGTGGCAATGAAAAATGTGTCTTGTTATGCTTATGCCAACTTAACAACTGTATGTGATCGGGGGTTGGAGTAGAGCTGAATAAGGAATTTGTAAAATTCGTAATTTGATTTGGTTAAGTTTAATTTAGTAGGTTTGGATTGTTTTTTTGAATTCATGGTTCAGTCTCGGATTGAAAAATTAAAAAATCGTAGTCCACGAATCAGTTTTGGATTAAAATCGATCTGGACCGTATACAAATAGCCTATATTTATATTATATATCCTCCTGTATAGTATCTTCACGTATTTCATATAAAACCTACACCCCAAACCCCCATAGTATCTTCTTTTATTATTTTTGTTTGTTAGTTTTTAGTTTTAATTTGTAATGATCTAAATAGTTATAGTATAACCAGTTTTCTTATGGTTATTTAAATTTTATAACAATATGTCGCTATTATGGAAAGACATTGTACTATTATGGAACTAATATGATACTATATTTATGTTTTTGTGCAATTAAAATGTTCTATAGTTTTTATTTATTTATTTATTTAATTATGTGAATCTGTGGTCATAAATCGATCAAATCCGTATTTAAATGGATTGGTTCAACAATTTAAATGGATTGAATTAGTTCCAATTTTTCAGAAACTATAGATAACGAATTGGTCATGATTTTATCCCAATCCGGGTTATGCTCACCCCTAGGTTGGAGACTACTACAAAGACCAGCAACCTTTTTTTTTTTTTGGAAACTACTACAAAGACCACCACCCAATTTGAGGTTATTTTAGTCACGCAAATATAAAATAAGTTAAAAAATCAATAAGATAAAATGTCACATTCAAATCATAATCATTTTATTTTTTCTCTCACAAAAGTCAAAAAAGTCAATAAGTTTATCTCAAACGATACTTTTTAAGTTCAGGGGGTTGTTTAGGGTGTCCTAAATAAGTGCACTTTTTGTCTTTTTGGACTAAAAAGTTGAGGAAAAAAATATGAATGTTTGGGTTAACTTTTTGACTTTTTATAAAAAAGTGTGTATTAAAAATTTGTATAAATAAGTGTGTAGGAGAAGATAGTGCAGTAGGCCGTACGGATTGGCAGTGCAGTCGGCTGGGTGAGTAGATGGGAAAAGATTGCCTCCTTTTTTGGCTTTGATTGGACGGTGTTGTTCGGCTCGTGGAGGCCCACCACGGGTCCCGTTTTTCTAATCAGAATCGTTCAATGTGTAGAACTCATTGAGTACCATATGCTTGTAAAAAATCACATTGATTGGATATCAATAGCTATCTGATTGTGTCAATTTTTTTTTGTCAACTGTTAAAACCATCCATTTTTTATACAAAATTGATTTCATCATGCAGTTAGCGATATCCGATAGACGTGATTTTTCACAAGCATATAGTACTAGACGGGTTCTACATATTGTATGGTTCGGATTATCAAAACGGGACCCATGGTGGGCCCCCACGGGCCCAACATTACCATCCAACTTAATGAATGTACACAATTTTTTTTTTCCTTCTTTCACTACAGTTGCTTTGACCTCAGTACGTTGATGGGCTAAAAAGTTGATTTGTATTTTAATATTTGTATATTACTTTTTTATATATATTTTTTGTGAATAGTGATAACTTTTTACCTTTTTTGATAACTTTTTGACTTTTTAGTTTTTTTTTTTTAAGTTGCCAATCTAGAGTTCGTTTGGGAAGTGGGTTGGCTATTTGGCTATTTTAGTATGGAGCTAAAAAGCCTCGTTTGAAATAAATTTTTTGACTTTTTTGATTTCTTTTGAGAAAAAATAATATAGTAATTATGAGTTATATGTGACATTTTGACAGTGTTTGGGAAGTTGTGGAGTAGGCTATTTTAGCCTCAAGTTGGAAAAAAGCCATGTAGCTCGGAATTGTAGCTACACCATTGATTTATATTAAAAGAAAAAAAAAAAATTTGTAGCTCTACAGCCTGTGGTCAGTGGAACTGTAGCCTGCCACTGTCACTTGATTGCTGTCCCACTGGTACAAAACGACACTTTTGTCCCTTTACACTAATTTTGAAAAAAGTGGGATTAGGGACAAATTTATCATTTCAACCTCAAACATCATTTCAAACACATTTTCTAATACAACAACTCAAATAAAAATTCATCCCATCTTCCTAAATATAAAAATTAAAATAGTCTATTAAAATAGCCAAAAAACCTCTAAAATAGCCACTTTCCAAACACCCACTTTGTCTTATTAGGGTAAAAACTTATTCCTTTTTGTGGTTAAAATAATTCCAAACCCAACCCAAGTTGCCAAATGAAGGTTAAAAAAAACTAAAAATACTAAAAAAACATTCCACATTCTAAATGAAGACTAATTGAACTATTTGTTTCCAAGACACTATTTCATAATTTCAAAATAAGACTTTGTAAAACATTGAAGTTTGAAAAACAAGTTAAAATCATTCAGTGTTTTGGTTTGAGTTTTTTTAATTCAGTTTTCTAAAAATTGAGTTTTTTATTTTTCATATTTTTTTTATTTTTAGTGAATATTTTTAAAATTATAAATAATTTTTTATTTTTTTATATTCACCTTACTTAAATGTATCTAAATAGTAAAATATTTGTGAAAAATATTTTTAAAAAATTAATAAATACACAAAAATACGGAAAATTGTACTGAATTTTCATTTTTTTATATTTTTGGTATTTAGTGAAATTTTTAAATATTTTTTCACAAAGATTATACTTTTTGTTAGGTGTGTCTAAAAATATAAAAAAAAAAATTTGTTTAAAATATTAAAAAAAATTCATTGAAAACAAAAAAAAAAAAAACGAAAAATAAATAAAATAAAATTTTCTGAAAATCAAAATCAAACAAGCTGACTTTCACACTTGTTTCGTAACAACTAGTTTAACTGTATATATATATAATGGCTAATGATTTATTATTTTTTTTAGTTGTTTGTACTTTTCGAGACATATTAGCTATAATTCTCGAAAAAATTAAAAATTATACAAAACACAAGAAAGTCGAAGAACCCACAGAAAATACAATTTTTTTTTTTTAATGATCTCTTATTACTGGTCAATTCTTTTTAAAGACCTCTTAGTGAAATATATTTTTTAGTGCTTGTTTGGGAAGAACTAAAAAAGTGTATTTTTTTATATACATATATTTATTTGGGTTACATCAATCAACATCTGTCAACATCTCATCTGTATTTTTCTAACCATTTTATTTACTTTTCTACACATTTTTTTTATAAAAAGTCAAAAAATATACTTATTTAGAACATCTGAAACCACCATTCCTTACCGATTTATTTTTGTGTGTGTTTTAGTTAATTTTTTAAAAAAATTGTCAAAGTTTTTAAAATTTTACCAGGTCACTGACCTAATAGGTAGGAATAGATAAATATCATTTTAGTAGTTTTGATTTTTTTTTAATTTTTTCTGGGAAATGTAGTTCAAAAAATTGATGAATTTGACACCCCCCCAATAAAAAAAATTGTGATAAAGTTAAGTATAATTTTTATTAAAAAATTGCTTTTGTTAGTTAAACGTAAAGTAATTAATTTTATTTTTTAAATCAAATAACTAAAAATATCATTTTCAAAGGTTGTTCAATTTTATGTGGGTACTTTTAGACTCGCATTATTGTACTTTTTGTAAAGGATGACATTTTATTAATCAGTGTTTCTGTTTAGGTGGTCCAAAAATGAAAAATCCTACCGACGTAGAGGGTGGGTTTAGTTTGTGTTTTGAAATAAATTTAAAAAAAAAAATTGGAGAGAGAGTTTAATTTTTTTTTTATTTGTTTAGTTACATATTTTGAAAATAGTTTGAGAGTTTGTAATGATTTG
Organism: Camellia japonica; assembly: GCA_030407325.1. Taxonomy (NCBI): domain Eukaryota; kingdom Viridiplantae; phylum Streptophyta; class Magnoliopsida; order Ericales; family Theaceae; genus Camellia; species Camellia japonica. Next base: position 16,943,881 of record JAPPVO010000002.1, on the reverse strand, counting down.
ATATTTTGTTGTAGTTGAGTAAATATATGTGAGAGAAAAAATGATTGAGAATGAGAGAGAAAAGAGAAAAAATGATTGATTGATGTGTAGAGATAAAGTGATTTTGAAATTTTTTTTAAAAAAAACTTGAACCAAACAAAATTTTGAAATTTTTTCTTAAAATTGTATCTTGAGATACAATCCAAACAAACCCAGAATATTTAACAAAATTTTTATTAAACGTACTGTATGGAACACAATCTCATGTGTATTCTATATTCGTGTGAGACATTTGATAAAATTTAAAAAAAAATTTTGCATCTCTGACATTAGTCTAAAAAAATATCACATAACAAAACTTTAGAGGGTAATTTGGAATGTTCTAAATAAGTTTACTTTTTGACTTTTTATGAAATATGGGTTGGGTATAGGTTGGGTTTGAAGTAATGTGGTAGAGATGTGATGTGACTTAAATAAGATGATATGACTTAAATATGATAGTAACTTTTCAACTTTTTTAGATTATGAAAAACAAGGCCTTAATTAGAGATGGCAAAGCCAACTAAAACCCATGAACCTGCCAAATTATATCAATTTTAAACTCATAAAAACCAACTTAAATTACTAAATGGATTTAAATAGTTTTGCTCATTGTGAACTTAATTAAAATTGGATTTACATAGATTAGACATGAGTACCAATTTAAGTCTAACACTACTTCTATCACTAATCTATCTCCTTCATCGCCACTTCAACGAGCAAGGATCCCCTCCTTGACTTTTCTACTTGACTTCCTACTTGATGGGCCATTGGGTCCATTTTTTAGCTCAATTTCGATGATTAGAACCGTTCACATCTTAAAATTTGTCATGTACATTATACTTGTAAAAAAATCAAATTGATCAAATATCAAAAAAATTAAAAATCGTTTATTAAAAAAATTTAATAAACAGTTTTATTGTTTAATAAAACTTTTAGTTCACGTGGTTTTTGATATCTGATCGACTTGATTTTTTACAAGTATGATGTACATAACAAATTTTAAAATGTGAACGGTTCGGATCATCGAAATTGGGCCCAAAAATGAACCCAATGGCCCATCAAGTAAGGAGTCAAGTAGGAAAGTCAATGAGGGGATCCTTGCTCCACTTCAACAGCATTGCTACTACATCACTGTTGACATATCTCTACTACCGAAACCACCATCACCACTTTCTCTACTACCATCACCACTTTCTCTACTACCGAAACTTCACCACTACAACCACAACCAACACACCACTTCCTCCTCTACTACCACCACTCTACCACCATCGTCGTACCACTATTATCACTGTCGCCGCCACTCTACCACTAACATCCTCATCATAAAAAATTTTAAAAATTAAAAAAAAATGTAATTAAAAAATAAAAGTGAAATTTAAAAAAAAATTAAAATATTATAATACAAAAAATTCAAAATAGAAAGATTAAGTAAATGGTTTGGTTTGATTTGGCTTATTTATCTAACACGTATCCAATTAAACTCAATCTATTTAAGCCCATTTATTATAAATAGGGTAAACTACCAATAAGTCCTAATAGTTTGACTTAATTCCCATCAAGTCCTATTGAAAATAAGTCTTAATAAATTTGTCGCTAAAAATAATTTTTTTGTGACAATTTTTTATATATGTCGCTAAAAATCGACAATTAGTGACTTTTTTTGTTATGACTTTTATAAATTGTCGCTAAAACTTACAATTAGTGACATTTTTTTATGACAAATTTTTCTCATAAGACCTATTAAACAATAAGTCCATTTATTAGGACCTATATGTAAGTACCCTATTAAATAAACGATTTGAGTTAGATTGTTTTAAATACAAAATTCATCTTAACCTGCAAATACTTGTCCATTTGCCACCACTAACTCTAATTAATCACTAAAAAAAATGATATTCATAAATAAAATTTATATGAAAAAATTACAAAAATAATGTGACCGCAGTATTACTCTCAATATAAATCATAATTAAAGGTTATCCTTAAGCCACATCACTAGGGGATTTTTTTTAGGGTCCATGATATTAAGATTTTATAATACAAAGGATATACAATATTTTTATAATATCTAAGGTCCCTCAACATGGATCAAAAGAAAATTCGATCCAGAGAATTTCTCTCCAAATAAATTCTGGGAATTTCCCAAGAAATTCTTTGCCTTTCTGGAGAAATTCTAGGAATTTCCTAGATGAATTCTTTGTCCAAAGAAATTATAGGAATTTCCTAGCGAAATAAATAATCCAGTAAGATAACTTAGTAAGAGAAGAAGTCTAAACAACAAGCTAGTCAGGAACAATCGCATCAAAAAAATAAAAAGGCAAGAAAGAAAGAAACTGAGGAAATAAGACAAGAAAAAAATATTAAATGATTAAAAAAAAATAGTGAAGAAGATAATGAACGATCACATTATCTAAATACATCCACACAAGGTCCACTAATAACAAAAGGAAAGGCCTCGTTTGGGAACCCTCTTTTTTAGCCAAAAAGTCAAAAAGTTAAATTAGCCAAAAAGCCAACAACCCATACCAAAAAGTCAAATATTCTCTTTTCTCTCTACTTTTTGCACATCTTTTCGTAAAAAATCAAAAAGTCATCCCAAACATACTAGTTTTTTTTAGCTCATATTTTAGCCAAATAGCCAAAAAATTACTAAATTAGCCTGTTCCCAAACGGGCCTGCCTTAGAATTTGAACCTTTGGCTGCTTTTCGATCAGCTTCTGCTTTTCCATACCTCTTTTCCTCTTCCTGTGGACAATCATAAAGAAACAATATAAACACATTTTTTTCTCCTAGGAGTTGAAGTAGTACGCAAAATAACAAAATACCCTGAGAATTTCTCTGGACTCTAGATAAATTATGGAAAGGGTAAACTACCAATAGGTCATACTTTGGAGACTTATTACCCAATAGGTCCTACTTTGGAGACTTATTACCCATTAAGTCCTATTGATAAATTTATTAAGTGATAAAGATAAATTTATCAGTCTTTTATTTTTATGAATAAATTATAGTGATAAATTTATCAGTCTCTTTGTTTTTATGAATAAATTTTTAGTGATAAATTTATCACTCTCTTATTTTTATAGTGTTAAATTTATTAGTTAGGACCTGTTGGTAAATAAGTCTAGTTAATAGGACTAATTGGTAAGTACCCCTTATGGAAATTTCCTAGAGAAATTATTTGCCTAGAGAAATTCAAGGAATTTCCCAGAAAAATTCTTTACCTTTCCTAGAGAAATACACAATCCAGTAAGATAACTTAGTAAGAGATGAAGTCTAAACAACAAGCTAGACAGGAACAATTTTTGATCCGCTTCTGCTTTTCTACACCTCTTTTTCTCTTCCTGTGGACAATCGTAAAGAAGCTATATAAACACGTTTTTTTCTCCCAAGAGTTGAAGCAGTACGCAAAATAAAAAAATACCCAAAGAAATTATGGAAAGCGAAGGAATGAGCTTAACCATACTAAATGATGCATTTTGTTTTCTCTTCGCATCATTTTCAACGAAAACACCACAGAATCGTTTCGAAGAACCACCAAATCGCGCGGGTTCTGCAAAATCGGCAAACGGGTCTTCGGGATAGAATGTAGGTTTTTTTCCTTGACAGTATACATCATAGTATAAGAGAGCTTAGTTGAAGAAGACCGCCATTTCGATGATTTTCTTAGCAACATTTTCCGGGAAAAAACTGGCGGTTCTAGTGGGATTCTAGCTAGAAAAGGGACTTGAAAGGAGAATACAGTGGCAACATTGTAAGCTAAGAGGAAAAGAATAATAAGAGAGAGATGTGCAAGTACAAATGTAGCAACCCCAACCCATGATTAACGTTAATCCATGTTTAAGTATGCTAATAAGTAATTAAGAAGAAATCCGGAGTTAATTACGTGTACATTGCATTATTTGTGTTTATATCTGTTTAACGTAAGAAGATCTGTTTATGTTTTCGTTTCGGTTTGCGAATTGAAGACCTTATCGGCATCCGGTTCATAAATTGACTTGATTTATGTGTTAATTGGAAATTTTAGAATGTTATGGTGGGTTTAATTAAAATTCAGTTCAGAACGATTAAATTACATTAATTTAATGGCTCATTTAATTAGTCATAATTAACTATCATTAGGCAAGCCTATATAAGGCTTTTTAAGTGCTCCCACTCATTCTTTTCTTCCACTCCAATACATCTTGAGCTCACACACACACACATAAACGTGTAGAGAGAGTGAGAGACCTAGGAGAAGTCTTCAACAAGGAATTTGCTAGAGCATTAAGGATAATTGAAGAAATTGAACAAGAACTCACTAGAATTCAAGGAGTTGAGAGCCTAAGGTAAGAAATCAAGTCTTTGGTTGTGTAATTAGGGTACTTATCATATGTATTCAAAGGAATTAAGTGAGTTGAAGCAAGAATTAAACTTAATGAAGCAGAAGAGAAGAGTATATACTTGCATGTGCATTACATTGCATCTAGAGCATGTTGTCCAAGAATTTGTTCCATCCATGTTCATATTTTGGTTGAAGTTTAAAGGTTCACCGTGTTTTTAAGCAAAATATCTCATTTGATCATGTTTTGGAAGCTATGAATTCAAATAAACACATGCATGACATTCACATCATGTTCTTACTTTTTAAGTTGTATTTTGCACAATTGACATTGTTAGACTTATTTATGTTGATGATTTATTTAATTATATTTTAATTTATTTGAAAGAGAAAAATAGAATCCAAAATTTATTTTGATGATTTATTTAATTATATTTTAATCAAAATTTATTTTGTCCAATTATTTCTCACCAAACCTTTATCATAAATATTGTTAGAATGTATTTAATATTTGATTAAATCAGGAGTTCAAACCACCCAAAACAAAAGTTCAAACAGCATAGCACAACAGGCCAAAAGGTTCAAAAGGTTCAAGTGAAAGATATTCAAATTAGTAATGATGGAAGTACAACGATTATAAACGGCTATAAAGGTTCAAAAGGTTCAAGTGGAAGATATTCAAATTAGTAATGATGAAGTGGAAGATATTCAAATTGGTAATGATGAAAGTACAACGGCTATAAATTCAAATGACTACAACGGCTATAAACGGCTATAAATTCAAATGAATACAACGATTATAAACAGCTATAAGGTTCATTATATATACCAAAGCTTCTAATGTAAACAAGTGACAAAAAAATCAGAAAAATATTCTTTGATCTATAATTACTCACATCTATTCTTTGAAAAATTTTCTGATAAGTGTTCTTCAATTTTTGTTTACATCCTCTCTAAAAAATTATACACTGAGCCTTATAGCATTAAGTTATCTTTTCTGTGTGAGATTTACAAAAAAATCAAAACTTCATTTTATATATCTATCCTTGAGAGATATTTATTGTAAGCTTTCTTTGAAAACAAAAATATCATTTCATCTTGTAAAAGTGTTGCAAACACTGTGTTCTTGAAATCTTGAGAGTGATTGTGAATCACCTAAGATTTACAAGGGTTTGGACTTGTGAAGCCTGTGTAAAATCCGTGGAGGATTGCTCCATTTGTAAGAGGTTGCTAGCACCCCGTGAAGCTAGAAGATAGTGGAAAATCTCAACTGAAGCTTGAGGAGTGGATGTAGGCTTGGTTGAAGCCGAACCACTATAAATCTGTTTGTCTCATCTTCCCTAATCTCTTTACTTTCCTACTACTGCTATAGCTATCTAATATTCATGTGTTAATCATTTGATTTACCCTGTATGTTAGTTATACTTTATTGTTATTTTGCTTGATCATTTACTGCTAAGTTCATCATTGTGCTTATTAATAATTTGTTGTACTAGTAGTTAATTTTATTGGGGTATTATTAATTTTAATTTGTAGAAACCTAATTCACCCCCCTCTTAGGTTGCTTTTTGGGTAATAGACATGCTTTTGGGCCTTGATTTCATGAAATGATCTTCAATTCTTTATGTTTTCTAGGGTTGGACATGTTTTCTCAAGTTTTGGGGCCTAAAGGTTGAGTTTAATGGCTTTGAATTTGAGTTTTGAGTTTGGAAGCAAATCTGGAAATTCCAGAATTTTGCTCCTACGCTCGAGCGAAAGAATCCACGCTCAAGCGACCACTCTGAGTGTGTGCATTTCCGCTCGAGCGACCAAAAGTCCACTTGAGTGTGAAATGCATGCTCCTAAAAGTTCTTATGTTTTGCAGACCGCTCGAGCGACAAAAGTTGTGCTCGAGCGAGGACATGTCTCTCACGCTCGAGTGAGCGACGAGCGAGCATCGAGCGGAAAAAACAAGCAACCAGCACTTTTACAAAAGTTTACAGACTGCTCGAGCGACAGATCTTGCGCTCAAGCGACCACTCATATGTTGCATGTCTGCTCGAGCGAGGACCCTATTTTCAGTAATTTTTATTAAGTGTTTTCAAGTGCATTTTTGCATCATCTTTCCATTCTAGACATTCTTAGGCCAAGTTTAAGACACCACAATGAGAATAAAGAAGTAGAAACACACCAAGACAAGAAAAAACTAAGTTTATGATTCCGGGTGTGTAATTCTGTACGTAGTCGATCTGTATCTGTGTAGGTCATGCACCACGAGATATCTAAATAGCCTACTCTGTCCGTTACTTTGAGCCATCTGTTATCTGTGAGTAATAACTTAGTAAAACTATGTTCAAATTAAATTATTTTATGTATATGAAATAATATTTGTTTTATGAAATGCTATGTTTTACACTATGAATGATTGTCCAACTCTGATAAATATTTGTGACATTATGCTATGATTCAAGTATGCTATTTGTACCCGGACTGGAGGTTCTTTATGGAACTGATAAGTTATTGTACCTGGCTGGAGGTTCCTTTATGGGACTGACAAGTTATTCGTACCCGACCAAAGGTTCCTCTATGGAACTGACAAGTATAATCTAAGATGCTTTGCAAATGATTTGTTAGCGCTAACGGATAAACTATATATGATCAATATGACTTCCAAATTCTGTGTACGCATTGAATAAGAATACGGATATGAATTTATTCTATGTACAAGGTTAGTCATGGGACATTATTCATTTAACCATTTACTTTGTTATTATTCACTGGACTCCTATTTACTATTTATATTATGTATATAGGTGATTAGGCATGTGACCAGGCTTAGAGTTGAGGACCTGGCATTTCAGTTTTTGTTAGTCAACCTTTGTTCCTCCCGAAGAGGTTCCAGATTAAGTCAAGTCTAGTGGCTGTGTTATTTATGACTGTATAAGACTTTGTTCCTCTTTGCTCCATGATCAAGATTTTTTTTTTATTTTTATTTTTTATGTACATGAAGTGACGTGTAAATACTATATCTTTTGACATCACTTGTATGTTTATAAAAGTTTAAGATTATCAGTCTTATGTATGTCTTCACAGCTCAATGGTCTATGCATATTTTATGTATTTGCTTCCGCAACCCCTAATTATTCATTATTATGTTAAGAGACCTTTGGTAATTTAATAATTACTGGCCGGTTACGATGCTAAATTTATAGAGGCAGGCTTGGGTCGTGACAACAAATCTCTTGTTTTTTTTGCAAATTGTGGTGAAGAGAGAGAGAGAGTGAAGAAGATGAGATGGGTGGTGGTGGTGGTGCTTGTTTTTGTTGTTGGTGGTGTTCATAAATGTTTGACGAGAGAGAGAAGAGCAGCGGGAAAGAGAGATAAAGAGCGTGAGATATATCAAATTTCTCTATGATAGATGGACGTGGGATTGAGGGACCTTAAACATCAAAAAATAATATTATAAATCTCTTCCATTACTAAAAATGGAAGAGGGACTTTAGACCAATTTTTCCATTATTATTTTAGTCAAGGAGTCAAAAAATCGTTATAAATTATCACATCACTTTATATATTTTTATATACTTATTTCATAAAAAAATTAATTAAAATAATTCAGTTTGTTTGTTTCAGTTTTTTGAAAATTGAGTTTTTTGTTTTTTGTATTTTTTTGTTTTTAGTGAATATTTTTAAAATTTTAAACAATTTTTTTTTTTAAACTTTTTTAGATGCACCTTACTTAGATGTATATAAATAGTAAAATATTTGTGAAAATTATTTTCAAAAATTAATAAATATACAAAAATACGAAAAATATACTGAATTTTTATTTTTTGTATTTTTTGATATTTAGTGTATTTTTTAAAGATGTTTTTCACAAATATTATATTTTTTAAGTGTATTTATATTAAACGTGTCTAAAAATTAAAAACATGCTTAAAATATTTAAAAAATTCATTAAAAATATTAAAATACAAAAAAAATAAAATAAAATTTCCTAAAAATTATTTTTTTAAAAATCAAAACTAAACAAAGTGATTAATTTTTAAACTAAACTTAAATACCATTTTATTATTTTCATGACGCAACACAATCATGATCCTACTCTTTCTTTCCACCAAGAACAAGACTTCTGGGTATCACCTACCTAGCAATATCAGAGGACCACCAAAAAACTTCTCAAAAATGCATAAGATTACCAATTTTTTTTTTTGTGGATAATTACCATTACCAACTTTTTTAATTTTTAATGCTACAATTACCAGCTTGAACACGGCTACATGCACAAAATTAATACGCACAAACAAAAAGTCTACAAAACCCAAAAAATAAATCAGAATTTTAGATCAATGATTTACACGTAAAGTTATTTCTCATGTATAAAAGAAAAAGTATGGGAATTTAGACAAAATTATATAGATTTTTTTGGATGAATGATTGTGGGGCAAAAATTAAATTTATATAATATTGGTTTATATATAAAATAAATCTGAATTATAAGATGATAATTTTAGACAATTTCTAAATAGTTAAATCTAAGTTTGTAGTATTGCTATGCACAAAAACTCTTAAAATGGGCCCCATTTAAAAAAATAAAAAGAGTAAATTACAAATACACTCTTTGAGATTTACTTAAAATACAGGTTGTTTATGTGGTTTGAGAAATAATAAATACCCCATTATAAAAAAATTTATTTAATATAATTAACTAAAAAAATTAAATTTCTAAATGCTCTCTTATATAATAATAAAATTATCTAAATTATTAATTGAAATAAGTTTTTAATATCATTAAAAACTATTAATTGATTTGATAATTTATTAATAAAAAGAACTATTTATTTTGAAATTAAAATTTCCAAAAGACAATATGTAATTTTTAAAATTATAAAAAATAATTTATATTTTAAGTAAATCTCATAAAGTATATTTATAATTTTTTTTTTTAAAAAGAAAAATTGTGGAACCACACTTTCATGTGCATTTGAGAATCCCTCTGCAAGCAAAATCTCTGTTGTGCATAAATAATAAGAGTAATGCTCTATGTATTAATTAGTATATTAATTAATATATTAATGGATGATGTGAGATAATTTTAAAAGTTTTTTGGTATTTGTAATTTAATAATATTTGGGACTTCTGATTTGAAAATTCTAATGATATGGAGAGTGCCCGTGTGATATGGGGCCCACACTCCTCTCTTTATCTCTCTCTACTTTTTCTTTCTTTCACCTCATTAGAACTACTATTTTAGAATTATGTATCACGACTTTTTGTAATTTGTATAATGGGTGAGGTCATAGTTTTAAAATAACAATATCATAATATATATTGGTACACTAATTGATATATCAATTGATGCGTGTAGAACTACCGAAATAATAAAGCACTTAACGTTCATTTAGCCAGATGGTTGGAACTAATTTAGGTCATTAAAAGACAAAATATATTAAAAAGTTAATAAAATAAAATATCACATTGAAATTATAATCATTTTATTTTTGCTCTCACAATATTACAAAAAAAAAATCAAAAATTAATTCCAAACAATTTTTTTGACCAAATTAAAATATCTTAAAAAACAAACTAAAAAAATTCTTTCTAAACTGACTTTATTTGGGATAAACTAAAAAAGCAAAAAAGTTATTACAAAAATTTAAAAAGTATATACTATTCAAGAGTAGATTGTGGGAGAAGCCACTTTTTGAATTCAACTTAAAAAAAAAACAGAAGTAAAAAAGTTAAAAATCAAAAAGTCAAAAGGTAAAGTGGTAATTTTAATTTTATTATAATATTTTATTACATATTTTTCTTAAAAAATAAAAAAATTATCCCAAACTATAATATTTTTTCTCTATTTTTTTAACAAAAAAAAAAATAAAAAAGTATATTTATTTAACACATTCCAAATAAGCCACAGCTTCTCTCCCGTCTAAATTTGGATTGGACGGTGCTGTTCGGCCCTTTGGGGCCCACTACGGGTCTTGTTTTGATAATCTAAACCGTTCAATGTGTAGACCTCGTCGAGTACTATATGCTTGTAAAAAATCACGTTGATCGGATATTGATAGCTATATGATCAAATCAGTTTTTTATGAAAAAAAATGGACGGCGAAAAATAAACAGCTTACAAAAAACTGATTTGATCATATAACTATTGATATCCGATCAACGTGATTTTTTACAGGCATATAGTACTCGACGATTTTTACATATTTAACGGTTTAAATTATCGAAACATGACTCGTAGTGAGCCCCAAAAGGCCGAACAGTACTATCTAATTTAGATTTGGACTGGAGAGAAGCTGGACCCTCCCAAATAACTACTTAAAAAGAAAGAAAAGAAAAAAAAAAGGCCTGTCAGATATATGGACATGCATGTCACCGTACCGGTGTAGGAGTACACATATTTGGCACATTTGAAGTAGTCTTGGCAGGAGGACCTCTTGGGATCCAAACTCTTTTTTTTTTTTTTATTTTGACACATCACGTCACCGACCATGGTGTCTTTGACATTGGGATTTCCGTTGATCGCAGGGGCAAATCTGGAATGCGGTACAAGAAGTTTGATTTCTGCAACCGCAAGCGGCGGCGGCGGAGCTGGGTTTCCGTCGTTTCTGCCGAAAGAAGTGCACAAAATCAAAGACCCATTTGCTCGAACCCTAGCTCAGAGGATCCAAAGGCTTCCCGTACAGGTCTGTTTTCTTTTGTGTGCGTGTTTTTGTCATTGTCTTTAGGTAATCGTAAGGGGATTAAAAGTACAAATGAATTTCTATTATTGTGTTTGGGGAAGAAAATGAATGCATGTTTGAGGAATTTCACCCTTTTCTTTTATTTTTATTATTTAGATGTTGATGCTTTTAATTAGGAAGTAAGAAGGGCAGTATGGGTAATAGGATTATATAAGATTTCGTTAAAAATTCAGGGTAATGGGTCCTAATAATTGAAATGCATCCCACCAAATTATATTCTTTTTTGAATTCCACGCATGCCAAACACGTCAAATTTCATTTTGAAATGTCAGTTTCATCAAATTTGGTTAAATTCCACTACTTTGCAACGAGAACGAGGTAAATTTGTATTATTTAGAGCATCTTCAATCATTTACCAATTTTTTCATCTATTTTGATTTTAAATTTGAGTAAATACTTGATTTGATATCAACTACTATTGCAATCCTTTCATCAAAATCTTTAAAAAACATGCCCACCGTATATTCCAAATTTTACTTTTCATCAATTTTGATTAAAAAAAGTCATCTCTAATGCTTTATTTTTCTAAGAGCATCTCCAACGGTTCATTACTTTTTTCACCAAATTTAAGCAAAAAATAGGTGATTTTCTCAATTTGATATGGCTTGCTCCAACGGTGTGTATCAAAAGGGAGGGTCGTCCGGTGGGTCGACCGGTAAGGCTATAAATTTTTTTTTTGGACTTGTTTGAACCTACCTATTTGAACCTGTTTCTCAAAATAAACCAGTTCAAACCAGTTTGAAAATGAGGGAACTGGTCGACCGGTGGGTCAACCAGCCGGACATCCGACTGGTTGACCGGTTGGCCCACCCCAACGGTATAGCATAGTGCAATACTGAAATCTGAAGCTTGTCCTCAGTTTGATGAAAGTTTTGTTCCGTTCTCATTTTGATATCAATTTGGTGAAACCATTGAAGTGAGAAAAAGTGACTTTTTCATCAAATTTCAAATCTGATACAAGGTTTGATGCACCGTTGGAGATGGCCTAAATTTTCATCAAATTTGATAAAGGTTTTGATGATTTTTCAATTTGATGAAAAAATTGACTCTTACTTGATTTGATGAAAGGATTGGAGATGATTTTTGAGTACTATTTGATGAAAGAAAAGATAAAGAATTAGAGCTTCTCCAATCATTACTTCCTCGTTTTTTATTTATTATTTATTTATTTATTTTTTCCATCAAATTTGAGTGAAAATATGGTTAAAAGCTTGATTTGATATGGAACACTTCAATCCTCCTCCTCTCTCTTTGTTTGTTTGTTTTTTTTTTTCTTTCCTTTTTTTCATCAAACATTTTTGAAAAATTCCATACTTAATCCTAAAAATTTGTTTGAGCCATCTCTCTTTAAATTTGATCAAATTTAATTTGAGTAAAAATATAACGGTTGGACATTAGGTGAAAGATTTGATTCATCACACACTTTTAGCTATTTTTCTTCAAATTTGAATTTCATGAAAAATTTGATGAAGGATTGGAGATGCTCTTACATGTCTTTGGTATTTCCTGCCTTGTTGTCACTTGTGATCTGTTTTCTTTACCTAGTAGAGGTTATGCTTTATTTTGCAGTTGTTGCATTTTTATGGTGATCATTTGATTTTAAGCATAAATTGTTTTTATTTTTGCCTACAAACAATATACATTTTTCTACTTAATATTATATCAAGGTTATATATTTTATATTAAGATTGTCTTTGATAACCCAGTCAAGTATTGAAACTGTAATAAAGTAACATTAAATATTACATCTCACTAATAAAGGGCATGGATTTTAAGTGAGAATTATTTTTTACTAAATTCTGAAGTTAAATTTCAATCTAAACTGACCTGACATTTTTTCACTTTGTTAAATGAGATCTTAAATTTGAAACTAAGCTCAAAAGTTTGCAACCAAAATTTCAGATCTAAGTTTCTTACTAATTCACCATAGTTTCTGTAGTCCAAATTTGTATTTATCAAACAGCACTTCTGTTGTTGTTGTTGTTTTGGTAATTCAATCAAGTTGTCATTTGCTAAGTCTCACTAAGGAAATTATCTAAACAAATAATATAACCTGATGATTTTTGGCATTTGTTTTTGTACTTTTTCTAAGAATATTGTTTGAAGGATTTCACATATTCATTGAGGTTAAGCGGTTGAAGTCAGTGAGTCCAGATTGAACAAGAACAGCAAACAGCTCTAGAGTTATTTTTATTCAAGGGGAAAGTTGCAATCGACTGATTTGTGTTTCACTGCTTTGGATGTTGCAGATTGAATTTTCTGGAAGTTGTATTATGAGTAGTTGTGTGAAGCCAATAAGACAATGTGCGTCCAACCCTGTGGTTCTTCTCCACTGTTTTGACAGGTTTGTAGCATGCACAAGTTATACTGCAAAAAGAGTAATGCTACAAAGATCATGTTTATATACCACATTTAGTTTACCATATGATGTGTCATCATTGTATTGGTAACAAACATGTGTGGTGGGTCCCATTCAACCAATGCAATTATGAAAATTGAGATGGTACACCTAATGTGATATATAAACATAGTCATTGTAGCATTACTCCTACAAAAATTACCAATATTGTTCCCCACTGAGACTTTGCCATTCTGTTGAATTCGTAGCTCTTGTTTAGAATGGAGATGCACATATCCCTTGCTTGAGGAGGCGGGCTTGGAGGTTTGGGCTGTTGATGTTCTTGGGTGGGGCTTCTCTGATTTAGGTTAATTCCCCTACTTCCAACTCCTCTTTCGGCTTTGATGTACTTACCCGCTTGTTGGACCATGTTTTATCTTTTCTATTACTAATTTTTTGTCATTCTATTCTTTCTTATTCTGACTCTACCAGAAACACTTCCACCATGTAATGCCGCAACAAAACGATATCATCTCTATCAGGTATTTTTATGAAGTTTTCTTTTCCTTGTCTCTTGGAAGTGTGAGTAGTATTACCACTTTATTAAGCTCCACATTGGCAATGCTTTATTATTCATTCTATGCATCCCCATAAATCTATACATTATATTATTAGATGTGGTTAGTTTTCGATCATATAATTTTTCCATCTGTGATGGTGTTTAATATTCTTTTGTCGAACAATTAATTGACTCTCTCTCATTTACATCATAGCTTTGGAAGACCCACATTAAAAGGCCAATGATCTTGGTTGGACCAAGCCTTGGTGGTGCTGTTGCAATTGATTTTGCTGTCAATTATCCTGAAGCTGTGAGTATTTCTAATCAATTGAGATTATACCATGGTTCATGCACTCTACATTCATTGACTGGTTAGTCATAGTTAGTATCTTCAAGTTCAGAAGTTTTTGAAATTTTAACCGTAAATGCATAATATATTGTGTTGTTGAGCTCTTTTGGCTATGCCAACTGTCAAGACTGTTGTATGGAACAATGAAATAGCAAAATTCTACAGTTTTTGGCAAAATACAAAGCCTCGGTGATCAAATAAGGTTCCAAGATATGTTCGGTGTGAAAATATTAGTGCTACTACTTCCTGATTGAGTCATTTTTTTTTTTTTTTGAACTGGGACTTCAGAGTTGGTAGAGAAAGAAACTTAATTTTTCTTTATGGACTGGATCTTTATAAGGTAGTGATCTAATAATAGCTCTTTAGCAATCTAATAATAGCTTTTTTGATGCTCTTGCTTCTGCTCTTATGCTATGATCTGACCACTTAGTCACTGATGTTAGTGCTTATGGTATATGTTCTCTATTCTTCACAGGTTGAAAAACTAGTTTTGATAAATGCAAGTGTCTATGCAGAAGGCACAGGACTACTGACAAAGTTACCTACAATAATGGCCTATGCAGTGGTGAGTTTGTTATTGTATTTCAACTTTAGCGTTTAGTCCTGATGGTTTTGGTTGTATCCTAACATGTTGTGATTATGGCCATTGGCCATAAATGTGTGATTGCTTGTGAGTTAGTTTGTGCTTACTTGCATGAATTTGTTGGTTCTCAATTTTAGTTGGCAAAAATCAAAATAGCAGTTGACCGACTCTAATTTTGGATTTAGAAATCTTAATAGAAACTTTATAATCAAAAGGTTGTATAGAATATAAACTAATAAAACTGGTAATAAAAATGAGGGAACAGTGTTCACTGCTGTTTGGTCATTAGGTGCACTCATTTATTTTCCCCTTTTCATGAAATCTTAAATGTAACTTTACTTATTCCTGAGTTTTATGTCTAAAAATACAAAATGCTGTAGCTGGAACTGTTTATGCCATTATAACAAATTAATATTCACGTATTGTGGCTGATTGTGAGATTAGTTTGATTAAAGGAGATGATACATTTTTTCTTTAGGAATTCATAGGCTTTACGTTGATGCAACATTTTTTTTTTATGTCAAATATGAAGTGGAAATCTTCCATTGGGATTCTAATTCTTATCTCAGAGCAGGTCTCATTGTTGAAGAGCGTACCACTACGACTGTATGCAAAGTTTTTGGTCTTTGGCTATATCCCGTTTACTACGAGCTTGGATTGGACCAATGTAAGTATATTATTTATTTATGTACTGATTAATAGTGGACACTCGTGAGAAGTGGAAACTACATGTCATTGTTGAATTTTAATGGGGTATGTATGGAAGTTCTGGCCCCGATTTATAATGTCCAGGGTTAACAACATTGTTTTTCTCATCTTACTAAATAGGTGGGCCGCTTACACTGTTTGTTACCTTGGTGGGAGGATGCTACTGTTAACTATATTCTTAGTGGGGGCTATAACGTTGTTGCCCAAATAAAACAGGTATTTGAGCAATTTTAAGTGTCTTTTAGATAAATTCTGCAAATTTCTTTTAATTTGTAAGCATAAACAGGCATGATTATGATGATTGCATGGTGCAATTTTATCCAAAATGCTTAAGCTTGGGGGCTCATTATGACCTGTCATACCTTGTTTATCTTTCTTCAATACTAATCAAAAAAGGAAAACGCTATAAGTCCCAAATTTTCTACTAAATCATGACCAAATGTCTCACGTGTAGACCTCACACTTTTGTGGATCTCACACCTATGTGAAATATTTGGTCGTTTATTTGGTATCTCTAGCATTACTCATCAAAAAAAGAAAAAGAATGTACCCTTGTTCTATACTTCTACTTCTTTCTTTATGGGTTCTTTCAAATTCAAATTTAAACTTGAGAGAACTTGAGGGACTAGTAGGGTCCACTATGAGTCTCGTTTCGATGATCCGAATCATTCATTTTGTAAGACTCTCCGTGTATATTATCTATGAAAAAAATTAGGTCGATCCGATAATCGTAACCATTTCAATTTATAAAATAGATGGTCTATTTTTAAAATTATACTTGCCTATTTTTAAATTTTTATTATTTTTTTTTATCAAGAACTGCCCAAGAGTGACCATTTTCGTTATTTAGGGTAAATTATCACAACAGCGGGGGAGATTGATGCAGATGTGGCCCATAGGATTAAGGCAAGATGGTGTAAGTGGAGAAGTGCGTCTGGGGTACTGTGCGATAAACGAATACCCACTAGACTAAAAGGTAAGTTCTATAGAACGGCTATTAGACTAACGATGTTGTATGGATAGAGTGTTGGGCAACCAAGAAACAACATGTACATAAGATGAGTGTGGCTGAAATGAGGATGCTAAGGTGGATGTGTGGCAAGACTAGACAAGACAGAACTAGGAATGATTGTCTTCGAGAATGGGTAGGCCTAGCACTGATAGAAGATAAGTTGAGAGAAAATCAATTAAAATGGTTTGGTAATATTCAACGGAGACCAATAGAGGCAGTAGTGAAGAGATGCGATACTACAACAGTAGATGAAAGTGTTAAGGGACGGGGTAGGCCTAGATTAACGTTAGCTAACGTTGTAAATAGAGATATGGATCTACTTAATTTTACTAAAGAAATGGCCGTTGATAGGGCCGCGTGGCGAAGAAGGATTCATGTAGCCAACCCTATTTGATGGGACTTAAGGCTTGGTTCGGTTCGGTTTGGTTTGGTACTTGTTGTCCATTTTTTTAGAGACAAAAAATGATAAAATCAATCTTATTTTTTTTCATGGATGATAGTTAACGAAGAGCCATACAAAATGAACAGTTCAAATCATCGAAATGGGACTAGTGCTGGCCTCATGGGCCCTCTAGTTCTCTCAATCTGAGAGAAGCCCAACCATGTGGTTTAGGTCACTTGTGACACTGACAGGACATTACCCATGGTGGTCCTCACTAATTGAGGAGAGGTAGGGTACAAACAACGCTCATGCCAGAAAATGTTCAAAAAAAATCTTTTACTTGCTATATTTGTCCATGAGAACTTGAAATCTGATATCATATTATCTTGCTATATTGATATGAAGAGAATATCTGAAATTGCATCTTACTTGGGTCATCTAAATAGCTGTTAGAGACGACAATGACTCCATGAATTTTTGTCAGTGGTTACATTTTAAAAATGTATGTATAGGTTTCATTTTCAATAGTTTTGTTTTTTGTGTATTTGAAAGCAAAAATAATTTTCAAAAATTCATACACAACATAAAAGTGTTCCTAAAATAAGGGTATAATAAGAAAATTTTATTTATTTATTTTTTTCCAAATAGTTTGCCAATAATTTTTTCATGTCAATTTCCATTTTTTTTAATAAAAAAATTGAGAACTGAAAATAGAATACAAAAATGATATTAAATGCTCTCTAAATTCTACAAATTCTATAGAAAATTCACATGTCAGTATCTATGAACTTACAATTCTACAAAGCATTCTTAGACATCTAATTCTACAAAACATTTTTAGACATTTTTTATTTATTATTTCTGTCAATTTCTACATCTGGTAGGTAAACTACTTTACGTATGTTGGAAGAACTGTGGAGTTCATATATGTTGTTTAATGATAATCTATTAAATAATCCTTTTGTTATCCTACAGGTGAAGCAGAAAGCACTTATCATTGGGGGCGAGTGCGATAACATTGTCTGCAGTAAGCTTGTGATGGTTAGTTTTTGAATGTTTGACATTTAGATAAAAATGTTATAATTTAATAACACACACACAACAAAGCAGCAGATGTTGTTTTTGAACGGTGTTAAAAAAAAATTATATTAGTTACCAAGGAACTAAAAGAGGATGAGCAAACAACAAAGTGCCCTATTCTTTAATATTTAGGGTAAATTACACTGACCATTCCTTAGGTTTTGAAAAAACACAATAAGCTCAATAACTTTAGTATAATTACATTGACCTCACTTTTAATAAGGTTAAAACGGCTAGAACCAATTGTAAAAAGCATATGACAACTTCTTGACTAAAACATTGCTGAAAATTGTTTTTCGTCACAGAATACAAAGCTATAAGGCAACCAACAAAGACTGGAGTTAGATTTTTCTAACTATTTTTTTTCATTTTGTTGTTGAACATAATGCAGAGACTGCACTGCGAACTGCCAAATTCAATAATGCGCCAAATACCAGATTGTGGTCATCTTCCTCACGTTGAGAAGCCCAATGCTATTGCAAAGTTGATCACTGATTTTGCTCAAGGTGATAGCTGCTAGAAGGCCTTTTTGCTCGTCGACTAGATGGTTTTACTTTCTCTCACTTGTGTTGTGTCTCATCGTGCGTATACATTGCTGGCCGATGCATCTGGAGGGTGAGCTTGTTCAAGGGTTTTAATAAAGAAAACCACTGCCAGTCATCTAATGGCCCCGTTTGGCAGAGCTGTAACAGATTATAACTTATAACTGTGAACATAAATTGGTAACCTGTTTGGTGCAGCTGTGAGATTATAGATTTAAGCAGCAGAGTAGTGTTTGGTAAATAAGCTGTAAAATAGCTTTTTGCTGTATAATTGTCATTTTTGCCCTTATAAAATATAAAATTTGTGATTTCATTTATAATATATTTTTTTCATTTTCATTTTCATTTTATTTTATTTTCTTTTCTTTTTCACCTTATTTTCTTTTCTTTTTTTTAAATTTTTTTTTTCTTCTCTTCTTTCTTTGTTAATTTTTTTAGATTTATTAATTCATTAAAATTAATATTCATGTTCTAATTTATATTAATGTTGTGATTTCATTACATATTATTTTCATATATTTATTTTTATTATTTATATCTGTATTTCTTTTCTTTATTATTATTATTAATTGTGATTTTAGTATAAAAATTATCAATTGCTCATCAATTATTAAAATTAGTATCAATTATTATTATTATTAATTTGTTCATCAATTATTAAAATTAGTATCAATTGTCCATCAATTATTATTATTATTATTATTTTTCATATTATTATTATTCTTAGTAAAATTATTATTATTAGTGTCAATTAATGGATTAATTATTATTATTATTATTATTATTATTATTATTATTATTAGTATCAATTAATATTAATTAAATATTAATACTAATTTATTAATATTTTATATATTAATACCAGATGATGATACAGAATCTCAAAATTCTCCTACTCAAACTGATTTCGAAGTTACACATCCAATCAATCCTCAACTTATGACAATCAAAAAAGCATTTATTCTTGATTTAGATAAATTATTAATTGATTTTCGATCTAAAGAAAATAAAATGTTACGACAAACTTACCGTGCCAAATATGATGCAATTCAAAAATCCAAAATCACCGGACAATGGTATAATTTTATGGTTGAATATGGTTTAAATTACCTCTATTTGAATATGTTGAAAAACATTACAAAAAAGTAAATACAATCACAAAACATAAATGGAAAACTTCCGCTACAACTTCAGTTAGCTGTAATCATCCTCCATTAGAAAATATAATTATTGAACATCAATGATCTGACATTCCAGCATCTCTCTTTAAATTACCTAGCTCTGACCCTGAAATTAAAAAAGTCATTGAACAAAAAACAGGTTTACTAATTTGGGAAGTTGTAGAATTATCAATGCCTTTTAATTTGCTTTCAGTGGTCGGACCAGTAGTCGGACCAAGATGTAGTTGACTATTTTTCCGAAATAGAGGAGTATTAAATATTTCATCTTCAGTTTCAATTTCAGTAAGGACACTAGATGTACTATGTCTAGAGGATTGACTACGATTGAATTTAATACGAATAGAACCATCATTGTATTGTTGAATATCTTGAATATCTTGGATTGAATATTGTTGTTGATTATGTTTGTAATTTTCGTTAACAGTAATCCATTGATCTGGGAGATCAATATTTTTCCATTCAATCATTTGGGGAACATTGATATGTGTATCAGTACTACTACTTTGAATTAACAGTGTTTTATCTTTGGGACTTTTATGTAAAACCTGGACATTTAAATTGGTTTTCATACATTTATAATGAACACGATAAATTAAAGCAATATTATGAACTTTTTCTTTCATATTAGTAAGTGAACCATTTAATTGGATATTTAGAGTTAATGCATCTAAAATATGTGGATCACGTAAGCTTAAAGTAAAGTCAGGAAAACAATTAAAATGTACTGGACCTTTATGAAGACCAGTTTCCATCATACCCATTAAGCTATCATTGTAATTAAGAAAACGAGCATCATGTAAACATAATAAAACATAAGTATTTTTTCCTACCATAGTCAAATGATTAATACCAACTTGAATTAAACCAATATGAATAAAATTGTAACCATTTTAAAAATGTCTTTTGATTAAATTAGCATCAAATAATTGGCAAGTTTATCTAGGTTTTTCTAAAGCATAATCTTGTTCAATTGTTTTAACATGCAAGGTAACTTTGAAAGTATTCTATATAAAAGTTGTTTTATAAATTTCTTTAATTGGCAATTTTGGTATATTCCATCCTGGATTAATTTTATCATTTTGTATTTCAACATCTTCTTCATTAATTACTAATCCTTGGTTAGGTATAGAGGGCAAAGTTGTTGACCTAGAACTGACTGATGAGTTACTTCTAAATAATCGATTCATTGTTCTGTTTAATTAATCAGTTTTATAGATATCTTAATTCATACCCTATTCTTGTCAGTTTTATCACATACCTAGTATACATACATACCCTATTTAGGACCCCAAAATCTGTAACTGCCTAATCCGAAGGACTTACTCGAGACTGGGAAGAAGTGGGTGACTTAAACTAGGTGGATAAAGACAGACTGATCTTGTGGGTGATTAAGATGAACTAAAAACTAGATTAAGAAAATAAATAATGGAAGGGATTAAGTAAAAGAAATTGAGCAGTTAGAAACATGATACAACAGAACATGGCTTTGATACCATTAAATGCGGAAGCAGCACTATCATGAAGAAAATGGATTATGAAATCAAACAAAATCAAAACACAGAAAACGGAATAATCTGCACACAAAATATTTAAAATAACATTTAATTGAAATTCAGAAAACTAACTTACAATTGTAATTTGTAGCCAACTGTAAGGATCTTAATTGGGCTACAAACAGGGTAATGGTAATTAATCAGAGCTCTCCGTTTTTTCGTTTTCTGAAAATTGAGAGATGCCTAATGCATACAATTTGATTACAATATATAGAAAATAAAGTGGCATGTGACTGATGAAGGCAACTGGCAACGCATGAAGTAAAGCAGATGCTGTCAGTTGCTTTTGGTGGCGTGATTGCACGGATGAGTAGCTTTAGTAACAGTTGATTGAGTGAATAGTGACAGTGAACAGTAACTTTTACTATTCATCACTTTCGGTGGAACATGTGAATATAGGAATCAATATAGATACAAATTAGCAGCTTTTCTCAAAAGAGTATTGATTGAAGCTAATTTGTATTTATAGGGAATCCTATGTTGATAAGGCATATGGGTCCTGAGCATCTTGGAACTCAGATCTTCCATATGAGATGGGTTGAGTAGTTGAACCTTCAGAAAATTGTGACTGTTCTGAACTGTCTTCTAAATTTTCTGAACTGGTTGACTGTGCTTCACCTTGATCCATAATTTTGCAGACTAACTGGAGCACTTCATCTTTGGATAATTTGGTCTTGCTTTTGGATTTGATTTTGGGCTGAGTAGGAGGTGGATTGGGTTTTGACTGAGTCTTGGGCTGAGCCGGTACTGCAGGAGCTTTGGACTTAGCCTGGGACTTTGATGTATCAGTATTGGATTGAATCTGAATCTTTGATTTGGATGACTTGGGCTTGGAACCACTAGATGAGGGGCTTCCTAGGTTGATTGGAGGAAGGCTGGGCTGACTTCCTTGGCTGATTGCAACAGTTGGGTTCTGCTGGGCTTTAACCATTGTAGAGTAGGAGTAGGAGCACATTGATCAGCTGGGAATTCTTCTTGAACAATTTCAAATATACGGGGCAAATTGTACTTAGCCCACCATTTGACTGAGTGATGTCGGATGATTATGTTACCATCAACTCCATAATGCCATTTAAATATCCAAGGAATTTTATATTTGGATATAAAAATTAACAATAATGGAAATGATCTTTGATGAGCAGTAAATGGATAAACAGTGGCAAAATAGTTGATTAATTCAAGCAGATCATCAGGAAGAATATCTGAAATGGCGCCATAATGAGTCCACCATCGCAGAAACTAGGAAGGTAATTCTGACTTTGCAACGCCCTCAAAATTTAACCCAAAATACATACAATATTGACATGTATCGACATAAGAAAATAAAATATTATTCCATTCATCAGAGTATTCTTAAAAGAAAACATTACATGTAATAACGAAAGTAAATGCCCTACGGGCTTACATCTTTCCAAGCCAATACTTGGACATAAAAGAAATAAGTACTAACTCAACTACAGGTTAAGCCCTTGGCTTGTAATTACATGTAACATCAAAATAACAAACTAGCTAACTAAAAAGAAAGAGTCTTCAACTCCAAATCCTCCCAAGCTAAGTCCTTGGAGGTAGCATATCACCTGAACCTGAAAATGATGTTCCCGTATAGGGTGAGCCACAACCCAGCAGAAATATACTAAACCAAATATAGGAATTGACTAAAGCAATAGCATTCAATAGATGGTTACACTTATAAATCATTTTTATCACAATACAGTTTCATGACCATTATGTCCATGACACGTTTCACTTTCCATTATTTATCCAATTTTCCATCTATACAAACATGGCTCAGAACCTGGCCAAACAACAAACTGAGACTACATCTCAATTCTATATTTCTTCTGATATTAACAATTAAATGAGACTAAGACTCATGATAAAACACTTCCATCAATTGATAAGTACACATATATGCTGTACTAATACACTTCCATACAACAATAAGTACACAGATTTGTTGTACTAATGGAGTCCATCCCCTTTCTCCTCCTAAACAGGTTTGAGAGTCCATCCCCTATCTTCCCTCAAACCATGGAGTACATCCCCTATCTCCTCCCAAATAATATGCATATACAATGTATTAAACACTTGTCATACACAATATTCAATCAATACACAGATTCGCTGTATTAATTCAACTGTCATATTTAATGACTCATTCAATGTGATTAGTTTCAGTTTTTCCCTAATCAACATGCAATGTCTACAACAATCACGACTATCCTCCACCGATAGCCCAAAACAGTTATTTCTAAACAGGAAATAAATGTAACAACAAATGTAAATTCAATATTTTCATAGGTGAGTGATTAAACTATCCAACTACACCATTTAATCTCATAATTCACCAATTTCAAGAATTAAACTTAATTCCACATTTTTCTCTAAATTAATTATGCAAATTAATTTGTTACAACAGTTAGGGCTTTTCTCCATTTCCTCAAAATTAACCCTAAGGTTCAATTTTATCAATTTAGTACTATCAATGTCATTTTTCATGACTTTCAATCATACGATGTTTAATAGATGAAAAACCCCCTTTTTAAATTATAAATCAAACCCTAGCTTTTCCCAAAATTTCTGAACAACACCCACATATCAAAATGACTAAAACTTAGGACAAATCCTATAGGATGGAGTAGGGTATCCCTACCTCGAAGCGAAGAACTCAAATGGAGAAGATGACGGAAACCCAAGGTGCTCCAAATCCACTATTGCTCAGATTAAAACGAAGCCCAAGTCACCCTCTATCTTTTATACAAAGAGCTTAGGGTAGAAACACACTAAAAGAAGATGAAACCTAAGAGAGAAGGCGAGTGGAGGGAGAGAAAACACGGACCTAGGGTTCTGAAATCAAAAAGAGGATGAAAAACTGTATTTAAAACCGCTGCTGCGTATTTATATAAAACAGGCTCGCTCGAGCGAAGGATTGGTCGCTCGAGTGACCAGACACAAGAAAGGCTCGCTCGAGCGAAGAAAGTCTTGCTCGAGCCAAAAACTCGAAGCTTCAGGTCTGCAACCCAGAAGCACGCTCGAGCGACAGAATGCTCGCTCGAGTGAAGAACACGAACTCGCTAGCTTGAGCGAAGGAAAGCTCGCTCGAGCCAAGAAACACAGCTCTCAGGTCTATACCTAGACGCAATCTCTCGCTCGAGTGAAGAAACCCTGGCTCGAGCGACGGACCAAAACAAAGAGCTCGCTTGAGCGACGAACTGCTCGCTCGAGCGAATGGTCAAAATTTTGGGCAGCAACCCATTGCTCCCAAACACTACCAACCTGTAACAACCTGCTCAATGCATCCCATAACTCAGAAATAAGAAATTAAAGGACGACAACAACAATTATATAATAACAGGATCTACGGAACCTAAGTCCGGATGCAACAACCAAATGGGAAAAGACCGGGTCGCTATAGACTTGAATTTTTGATCAAAAGAAATGAACCAGAAGTGACTGAAAGTTTCATTTTGGTACAAGAAGATCTTGAACCAGGCATCAATGTAATCATGGTAATTATATTGAATAGAGTGACCAGGTAAATCACGAAGCTGATAAGGAGGACCCCATTCAGCTAAGGAAACAATGTTGTGAATGTAAATAGAATGATACAAAACCTTGCTAGCATAGGTTCGATCATAAATGGGTTTGATCAAAACTGATTGGTGATGAATCAGGATATCCTTGTAATATGTGAGTGTTTTCTCTAGATGTGAAAGAATGAAATGGCATCCAGAGCCAAAATAGGATTGAGCAATTTCATGAATAGTTTGACTCTTGGGGTGACTGGGTTCTTTGAAGAACAGATTGGTGGTATGTGATTTAACATAATCAGATCGAGAAGACCTGATTGGATTAGCAGGGAATGGAGTAACTGAAACTGTCTGGCTAGAAGAAGCAAAAGGATCAGAGGCCAAAGCAGAAGAGTAATTGGGTTTGAGAATGTTACCAAGAGCTTGGTAACGATTGACCATTTCAATTGGGTGGTACTGGGTAACTAACTCTAAAGGAGGATGAATAATTTGTTGATTAGGTTTACTAGATGGAACCAAAGCCTTGGAAGGAGGCCTTGGGCGAGACATCTGTAGAAGGGAAACAGTAATTAGTAGCAGAGATTAACAACCAGATAAAATATCAAGACAATTTTGATGATGATGTAAGCAATTGTAATTGTGAGCAAGTAAATTGCGACGAGCTTGAAGCTGATGGTAAATGATGTACTGGGCTCGTTTAGTAGTTGGTCGGGCTAATTTGAGGCGGTGAATATGGTAGGTCAATGGTTGGATTAGGGTTTTGAAATGGGTAATTCGGGATTTATGGTAAGAAATAAATGGTGTAGCTGTGCAGTCATCCCTTACCTCCCTGTAAAAATTTTCGGGTAAGAAAATCAGGTAGAGAATTTTGATTACCAGGTATGTAATCAATATCGAAATCAAAAATACTTAAAATAGATTGCCAACGAGCAAAAATTTGCTTACTAGCAAGATTTTGAACATCTTTTTGTAAAACATATTTAGCAGATTTGCAATCAACATAAAGTAAAATTTTTGATTTAAAATATCATCTTGAAATTTACTAATACATGAAACAGTAGATAAAATTTCTTTTTTAATAGTACTATAATTTAATTGTGCTTTATTCCAAACACCAGAATGATAGCGAACAATTTGTTCAGATGAATGAGGAGTGACTTTCTGAAGAAGAATGCCACCATAACCAATATCAGAAGCATCAGTTTGAATAATTTTGAATGAGTTCTCAGTAGGAATACCAAGACAAGGAAGAGTTTTAACATAAGACTTGACTTGTTGAACAATAGCAGTATGAACAGAAGACCAAGGAGGAGGATTATCTTTTAACCTATCAAAGAGAGGTTGACAGACTTTCCTAAGGTCTTTGTAGAACTCAGCAATATAATTAAGGGATCCTAGAAACCGTTGTAATTGGGTTTTATCAAGAATTTCATCAGGGAATTTAGACGCAAATTCGATAGAGCGACTAATTGGGAGAATAGAATTATGGTGAATGTCGTATCCTAAAAATCTAACTTTAGTTTGAAATAATTTAATTTTAGGGGCAGATATGACTAAACCATGACGTTTGATTGTATAAAAGAATGCAGTTAAATGTTTCCAATGTGCACCAATGGACTTGGAGAAAATTAATATGTCATCAATATAAACAATAGAGAAATGACTAAATGGGTTGAATATGTCATTCATGATATTCTGAAATTCACTAGGAGCATTTTTTAAGCCAAATGGCATAACATTCCATTCATATTGACCAAAAGGTGTATTAAAATCAGTTTTATATCTATCTTTTGGGTGAATTTGAATTTGCCAAAAATCACTTTTTAAATCAAATTTACTAAAAATAACAGCTTGACTAAGTCGTTTAATTAAATCTTTTTTATTAGGAATAGGATATCGAATCCATTCTAAAACAGCATTTAATGGTTTGTAATTAATAACTAAGCGAGGGACACCTCGTTCTAATTCAGCATTTTTATTAACATAAAAAGCAGGACAAAACCATGGTGATTTACTAGGACTAATAATACGATTCTTTAATAATTCATTAATTTCTTTTTTACACATTTCAAGTAATTCATGATTCATTTGAATGGGTCTAGATTTAGTAGGTATTTGTCTTTTATTAAAATTTTTGATATATGGCAAAGTAACTACATGCTTTTTCCTATGCCAAAATGCAGTAGGTAAAGATGAACAAACAGTTGATTCAAGTTTTAATTTAAAATCATTGATGTGAGAAATGATAACAGGATCAATTAATTGTTGATCAATTCTTTTATAATTAATTTCTTCTTCAAGAAAATTGATGTGTCGAGTTAATCTAGTAATAGTATGGGAAATAGAACAATCTTTTAATTGATTTAATTCTAACATTTCTGGTGGAGATAAAAATTTAAATGTAACAGGTTGGCCTAAAACATGAGTAGTAATGCCTGTACTAGATGTAGTAAATGGGTAGAGTAAATATATAAATGGGGTACCTAAAATGATTTTATCAATCATATTTTTAACTAAAACAAATGAGGTTTTAAAACATATATTATCTTGACAAATATGCACTTTAGGTAATTTATATTTAATATGCATTTGACTACCATTAGCAGAGGTTAATTTCTCATGGCATTTTTCATAATATTTAGTAGGGAGCAAACCTTCTTGTACACAGTTTAAATTAGCACCAGTATCAATTAGAGCAATTAATTCTAATTCAAAATCATCAATGACTAGTTTAATTTGTGAATACCATTTTTGCATATAACTTTTATTAATTAGATTGATTCTCTTATTATCAAGGTTATCAGTTTGAGAGCGATTATCAAATACTAGATTGTCAGGATTAGTTGGATCAGAATCATGATCAGAATTATGTGCAGATTCATGGGGAGATTCTTTATTAGTTTGGAAATTGTCTAGGCTTTTATTAAGTTTTAGGGTAATGATTTCATCTTCTAATTTGCGATCTTTATTTTGTAATTCTTTAATAGTTTGTTTAATGTGATGGATTTCTTGTTGTAAATCTTGAAGAGTAATTTATTTGTGTTTATGCTTAAATCGATCTAGAGTTTTGGATAGACTAATGATAGGTTTATCAATTTTAGGTTGGGTGTTAGAATAAAGTAACAAAGATTTTAATTTATCAATATATTTTTGTTTTAATGCTGGATCATCTAATTTACTAATTAACTCAATAAGAGTAGATTCTTCTTGGCTTTGTTTAGTAAGAATAGAGATTTGTTTAACGGGTTTACAACAAACATCATTACATCCTAATTTAATATTACTATCAGAATCATTACTGGAGGAAGGAACATCAGAGGAAGGAGTTGGATGATCAGAAGAGGAATCACTAATAGATTGATTTAATTGAAAATTTTCATATAATTGATTTTTAGAGTTATTGTCAATTTGAAATTGGTTGATTCGATCTTTTAATTTTTGTTTTTCTTTACATTTATTAGAATAATGTCCTTTTTGGCCACAATCATAACAGGTAATATCTTTATTAGATTTAGATTTTGGATGTGATTTAGATTTGTAATGTTTCCTTTTGGGTTTAGTATAAAATTGATCATTTGATTTAGAAGGCGAATAATCTTTGCGATATTTTGTAGAATACTTGGATTTATGTTTATGTTTGGAATATTTGTGGGATTTCCTTCGAGAGGGAGCAACAAGAGGTAAACCATATTATTCACAGAAATTTCCTAATTCATATTTAGCTTTATGTTTATCTTTAGTAGCTTTTTGACTAAGTTTAAGATCAATACACATTTTTAATCCTTCTTTTTGAATAGTGCTAATTATATCACCATATGTTAAATTATCATATTCAATAACACCAGTAGGTTGACTAATATATATATTAATATATTAATACATTAATTTAATTTATTAATTTATTAATACATTAGTATTTATTAACATTTTAGTTTATTAATATTTATTTTTTAATACTAAAATTATTTAATTCTATCAATTATTTTTTATTAATATTTATTTTTTTCTACAATTATTTTAATTATTTAATACTAAAATTATTTTTTAATTCTAAAATTATTTTACTTTCCTTCTCCTCTTCGTCCGTATGTCGCCGGTGGCAAAATGACGACGGCGAAACGACGGACCAGAGACAATGGTTAGTGTTTCAGATCGAGGAGCTAAGGTTTCATCACTTTTGGTTCGTGCGAGAGAGAGAGAGAGAGAGAAGAGATCGCGATCGCGGCGGCGCTAGGGTTTCCTCTGGGTCGTGCGAGAGAGAGAGAGAGAGAGAGAGAGAGATCGCGACTGACGATCGTGACGGGGCAGATCGAGATCACGATGGTGCTATGGTTTCCACTTGCTCGCGGGAGCGAGAGAGAGAGAGAGAGAGAGAAGAGAGGTCGCGATGGAGCAGATATGGATGTTATGCTGTGTTGACCCCACATCGTCGCTCCATCCGTCGCCGGAAATCGCCAGAGTCCTTTCGTGAGAGGGAGAAAATGAGTGTATTTTATTTATATACCTGGTTCACTTGTAATTACTTCAAAGTATGAAGGACATTTCAGTCTTTCACATGTAGCTTGCCGGTTAAGCTAAAAATTAAGCACCCCTTCCCCCACTCAATCAAAAAGCTCATTTTCCACTTATAAAAAACTATAATCTACACCCATTAAGTTACACCAAACACTCCAAAATCACTTATTTTAAGCTATAAGTGGATTTAAATTGAAAATAAGTTGTGCCAAACAGGCCAAATGTATGATATTAAGAATCTGAAACAGCATGGCTAGGTTGATGAGGCAGATCAAGTGTACAGAAAATGGTAAATAATAAATGTTATATGGCCTTCGTTTGGCAACTTGGGTTGGGTTTTGGCCTATTTTAGCCAAGATAAAAAATAGATTTTTTAACCTAATAAGACAAAATGTCAAATTTAACTCATAATCATTATATTTTTCTTTCACAAAAAGTTAAAAAAATTAAAAAACTTATCCCAATTGAGACTTTTTAGCCCCACGTTAAAATAGTCTACTTGTCTCAACTTTAGAATTTCTTGAATAATTTCTAGCTATAAATAAATTCTCAAAGGACAAGGTTTAATGCGTTCAAAAAATAAAATAAAATAAAAGTACAAGGTTTAGAATCACTGGAAAAAATTTAAGGCAGTTTTTGTTAGAATTTTAGAATTATGATTTGAGAATAAAATTGTATTTTGAATTTGTGAGTTTTGTAATTATGATTTTGAGTATGGAAAATTTGTTTAGTTATAAGTTTTGAAAAGAATTTTGAATTGAGTTTGAAATGAATGATGTGACATGATATTTGATTGAAAAATTTACAACTCATAACTAAACATACAACTCAAAATTTTATTCAAAATTCATAAAAAAAAATTTTAAAAAATTTGAAAATTTTTTTTGTTGAAAATATAAAAATAACAGGTGCAAAAAAAAAAAAAAAAAAAACAACGAACACTCTTCTGATCAACCAGTCAAATGTCCGGGGGATGACTGGGTAGACGTGTTTTGAAAAGTGTCACGCCTTCAAAATAAACCCATAATATATATAACATTAACATGCATTGATAAAAGAAAACCAACCATTATACCATTCATCAGAGTATTCTTATTGAAAAACATTACATGTAACATCAAAAGTAAATGCCCTACGGGCTTACATCTTTCCAAGCCAACACTTGGACACAAAATATGAGTACTAACTCAATTACAAATTAAGCCCTTGGCTTGAGTGTTTACATGTAATATCAAACAGAATAATAACAACTAAACTAAACAGAGTCTTCAACTCTAACTCCTTCCAAGCTAAGTCCTTGGAGGTAGCACATCACCTGAACCTGAAAATGATGTTCCCATATAGGGTGAGCCACAGCCCAGTAGAAATGTACTAAACCAAATATAAGCATTGAATAAAGCAGTAGCATTTAGTAGATGGTTAACACAACTATTCATTTCACCAACATACAGTTTCATGACCTTAATGTCTATGACACTTTTCACTTTCCATTGTTTATTCAACTTTTCATTTATATCAATATGGCTCAGAACCTGGCCAAACTATAACGGTGAACTAAATATCACATTAACATTTCTTCCAAATTCAACAAAACAAATGAGACTAAGGCTCATATCAAAACACTTCCATACTTCCCGATTGATACACATTTTAGTGCTGTATCAATAATATGTAAAAACACTTCTATAATCAATAAGTACGCATATAAGCGGTACTAATGGAGTCCATCCCCTATCTCCTCCCAAACAAAATCCGGTTTAGAGGTCCATCCCCTATCTTCCCCTAAATCGTGGAGTACATCCCCTATCTCCTCCCAACCAATATGCATATGCAACATACAATCAATACACGTAATTTCTGTATTAATTCAACAGTCAAAATCAATGACTTAACCAATGTGATTAGTTTCAATTTTTCCTAATCCACATGCAATGTCTACAACAATCATGACTATTCTCCACCGATAGTCCAAAACAGTTATTTCTAAACAGGAAATAAATGTATCAACAATTATAATCTCAACATTTCAATAGGCGAGTGATTAAATTATCCAACTACACCATTTAAGCTTATAATTCCCCAATTCCATGAATTCAACTAAATTCCCCAATTTTCCTTAAATTAATTACACAAACTAATTTATTAAACAACTAGGGTTTTTCCCAAAATTACCAAATAACCCCCAACATATCAAACTACCAAAGCTTAGAACAAAACTTATAATATAGAGTAGGAAATCCCTACCTCGAAGCGAAGAACTCGAATGGAGAAGATGACGAAAATCCGAAGTGCTCCAAACCCAAGATTGTTCAGATTAAAAGGAAGCCCTCGACTCACTCTATCTTTTTAATAAAGAGCCTAGGGTAAAAACACCCTAAAAATAGATGAAACCTAAGAGAGAAGGTGAGTGGAGGGAGAGAAAAGTCGTACCTAGGGTTCTGGAATAAAAAAGATGGTGAAAAAGTGTTTTAAAAACCGCTGCTGCCTATTTAAACCCGAGAGGCTCGCTCAAGCGAAGGATTGGTCGCTCGAGCGATCAGATACAAGAATGACTCGCTCGAGTGAACAAAGTCTCGCTCGAGCCAAGAATGCAATGTTTCAGGTCTGCAACCCAGAAGCACGCTCGAGCGACAGAATGCTCGCTCGAGCGAAGAACTCAAAACTCGCTCGAGCGAAGAACTCAAAACTCGCTCGAGCGAAGGAAAGCTCGCTCGAGCCAACAAATACAGCTCTCAGGTCTATACTAGACGCAATCTCTCGCTCGAGCGAAGGACCAAAAACAAGAGCTCGCTCGAGCGACCAACTCCTCGCTCGAGCGACGGTCCAAAAATCTGGACAGCAACACTTGGTTTCTAAACCCAACCCACTTGTAACAAACCTGCCCAATACATCCTATAACTCAAAATAAGAAATTAAAGGACGACAACAACAATTAAATGATGACAGGATCCCCGGAACCTAAGTCCGGATACAACAACCAAATGGGAAGAGACCGGGGTCGCTATAAAAAGTGAGTGTGGAATTAAGTTTTAAAAGCACTAACCAAACACGACACTCAAAGTAAGGGGTGAAACTACGATTCCAGAGTTTTACCAAACAAAGGTGTTTTGCAGAGTTTTAGAATTATGATTTGAAAATAGAATTGTATTTTGAGTTTGTGAATTTTGGAATTATAATTTGAAAAGAGAAAATTTGTTTGATTATGAGTTTTGAAAAGAATTTTGAATTGAGTTTTGAATTTTTGATATGTCATATGAAATGAGAAAAGTTATTTGATTATGAGTTTTGAAAAAAAATTTCAAAATTTAATTCAAAAACTTATAACTTATAACCAAACACACAATTCAAAACTCTATTGAAAATTTTATTCAAAATTCATAACCAAATTCTTTTTAAAATTCAATTCAAAAAAAAATATGTCATTTTGGTCTAAACAAATAATTTGTATATTTGAAAAAATCAAAAACAAATATATTTTCTTTTTTCCAAATAACAAATGGCGATTGAAAATTGCAAAAAAAAAATTGTACTATTCCGGTCGGACGGCCGAGTAAACCAAAAATTCAAAAATTATCTGTTTCACCAAATATGTTTTTAAAATGTAATTTCAAATTGATTTAAAATCATAATTTAAAAATTCAAACTAAACATGACGTTCAAATATAAGGATAAAATTAATTTTCAAAAGCTCTACCAAACACATATGATTTACAAAGTCAGGCAACATCTAAAATAGTTACACTCCTTGGCCAATTTCGTGTTTGTATTTTGTATTTTTTTTTTTTTTTGGCGCCGCATTTGAGAATATCTCCCAGGCCAAAGGAGTTCTCTGGATGGATTATCTTTTGAAACTATTTGATTTTTTGACATACTTGATGCATAATCTAAGGCTTCGTTTGGAAACAAGCTAATTTAATAATTTTTTGGCTATTTAGTTAAAAAGATAGGTAAAAAAAATTTGTATATTTAGAATGATTTTTTGGCTAATTACGAAAAGATGTGCAAAAAGTAGAGAGAAAAGAGAATCTTTGACTTTTTGGTATGAGTTGTTGATTTTTTGGCTAATTTAGTAACTTTTTGACTAATTAGCTAAAAAGGTAAGTCCCCAAACGGGGCCTAAATAATACAAAAAAGTTAAAAAATCACTATCTTATTTAAGTCACATCATCTTATTTAAATCACATCACCTCTCTAACACATCACATCAAACCCAATCCATATAAGCCAATAAGTTAAAAAGTACACTTTTTTAAAATATCCCAAACCAACTCTAAAGTTGAGCTCATTAGGAGTGGTTTGAGAATATGATTTTTTAGTGACTTTTTAATTTATTGACTGAAATATGAGATTAAAAAAAAATATGTTTAAGATATTTTTTAAGGGAGAATTATGTGGGTTTAGAAAAAATAAATTACAAATCAGTGGTAAAACTTATACACTTTAATAATTAAAATGTTATACTTTTTCATGATTTTATAAATTTTTTTTTTCATTTTACCATTGTACAGCTATTTCTCTATTTTTTAAATTCTTTATGAAAATATATGTAAAAAGTAAAGTAAATAGAAATGATTTTTTTTTTATTTTTTGATATTTGTTAATTTTTGAATTTTTATAGTAATTTTTAAGTGAAAATGTTAACATGCCAAACCAGATAATGCTTTAATTGTCAACAAATCTACGACACGCAATTGATTTTCATGGGATTTAACCATTTCCATGTAGAGGATATTGCCGTAACAATTCAAACTTACGTATATTTTTTTTTAAATATATATTTTTAGAACTCAAACATAATTTTTATGTAAATTAATTTTGGACGAATTTGAATTTTAAAAAATTTCCCATCCAAATACCGCATTAATGTTGCAATTAAAATTTTAATCTAGGCCTTGTTGGAGACTATTTGGACTATTGGGTTCACAAAAGTGTTATTTTCGTATCAACTACATTTGAGCTATGTGTACAGACCAAAAAAAATTCAACATCATGAAAGTAAAAAAGCACGAACGTGCAAGGACTGAGTTTGATTGTGATGAAAATAGTGAAAAATTATAGAAAGAAAAAACAATGAAAATTTTCTCGCATTTATTTAGCAAGAATGTGATGGAAAAATACAAGAAAATTAAATTTCTTATAGAATACATATCAGCATGGTAACTTGACTCTTATTTTCTTGCAAATAATACATGATTTTTTATTTTAGTTTTTGTGAAAGTAACAATTGAAAAAATCATTTAAACTAAATAGGATCAAATTTCTAATGCAATTTTTGTATAAATGGAATAGGAAGGACAAATTGTATCCACTTTTTTGTTTGGGCTAAAAGCCCATTATCTGAGCCTGATAAGGCCATCTAACCCATAACTAAACTTTGAATTGTGAGCTAGGTTAGCCCTTGCAAAAATTCACAATCCAAAAAAACGGCCCATATTGCATTAAGACTTCCTCTGCCCTAATTTGTTGGCTTCCCTCCCTTCTTCTCCACTGAGTTTTGTTTTCTCTCTCTCTGTTCTCTGTGTGTGTGTGTGTGTGTGTGTAGAGAGAGAGAGAGAGAGAGAGATGGATATCAATGGAGATGTTGAAGAGTTTTCAAGGCGAATCCAAGTCCGCTTCGTCACAAAACTCCAGGCTCCTTTTAAGGTTCCAAGCACTTCCATTGCTATTCCTTCTAATCTCACTCGCATGGGCCTCTCCGCAATTCTCAACAACCTTCTTCAAGCTGGTACATATCTTCTCTTCTCTTATCTGTATCTATGTCTATATGTATGTATGTATGTACATATGTGTGTTGTTCTGTGATTAATAGTCAATGGAGTTTTTTATTTTTTGATTTTTTATCTAGGTTTTGTGATCATATGATAAGATAAGAGATTGTTTTTTTTCTTGCCAATTTGAATTGAAAAATGATTGGCTATTGATGGTGTGAGCTCTTATTAGGCTTTAGAGAATTGTTTGCTAGACAATTGAAGATTGCACTAGCTTTTATGCTAGTGATTTGCAATACTATTCTCTGTTTGACTTGAATATTTTTATCTATATTAGTCAACTTGCTTGTTCATAAATCAACACTCACACACATGAATGTGTGGATATGCTCAAATTGTTTATTTATTTACTTTATGATTTTAAGTTTGTTGTCTGATCATCACCAGGAAATGCTGATTGGAAAACTGAACCATTTGATTTTCTGATCAATGGAGAGCTAGTTCGGATGTCGCTTGAAGAATTTCTACTCGCCAAGGGCATTTCTGCGGTACTTTTTTTATTCTTCCTAAAATTGGTGTTTCACAATTTTACAAGTGGAATATTATTTGTGCTCTTTAAAAAACTTTGCTTATTGTTTCACCGCTTGATTTTTACTAAAACGAGAAAGAGATGAACCTGCTTTCAAAACTAATAGAGAATGAAAAATGTGATAATTTAATCGAATTCTCACATCTATTGTTATACCTTTTATTTGAACACCCTAGTCCAAAGTTCCACTGTTCTGTGGCTGCTGATGTTAACCTTAAGCACAAAAAGTGCTCATGTAGAATTTCATGCATAAAACCAGAGTACGAGCTCAGCAATAAAAAAGGAAAACCAGAGTATGAACTAAAGAAAGGGCACATAAGAAGCTGAAAATACCGTGTTTATTCCATAGAGAATTTTGTTTCTTCATCATGAATTTGTCCTTTTTCGGCACATTCCTAACAAGAATCTTCGAACTATTACAGGAGAAAATATTAGAAATTGAATACATAAAAGCTGTGGCCCCACGAAAAGAAGAAGATCCTTCTTTACATGATGATTGGGTCAGTGCTGTTGATGGCTCAAATCCTGGGTAAGCCTGTGAATTTGTAAGAGTATCCATGTTGCTTTATTCTTTCCCCATTCTATTTTTTTGTGTATTAAGTACTTTGATGTTTATGACCTTTTGTTGTTAGGAAGATTTATATCTGTTGGAAGGGAGTTGTTCTCTCTTGCCTGTTGTGAAAATGGGACACACTATGGTGACATCTAATGTTTGATGGTGCCAAATTTGACCGTGGCATTGCCTGAATTTGATTAGATTGAATCGAACATTTTATCTTTCGATCATCCAGTAAATTATGCACCTCTATATTAGCTAGCTCTGAGGATGATCTTTTTTATGGTCTTTCCAATAAGACCAAATCAATTGTCTGTCTTAAATTTTGTTTGTATGATGTTGGTATAGGCATGTGCTTCTATTCATTTCAAAGCAATCAATGAGCAGACTAGGACAAGAACGGATAAGAAAAAGTGATTCGTTAATTTTTCTCCGTAGATAACATTTTCTGCATTTTTCCATGCACAAATGGATTTATGCAGTGTGACTGTGATATACTATCATCTTGCTTCCAAAAGTTATGAAATGTACATTTGGGTTGAGTTCATTCCCATCTGGGGTGAGTTCATTCCAACCTGCTTCAGTTTGTGAATTGTTGACAATTATCCACTGCCTCACCTAGATAACAGATTGTTACAAAAGTTTATTCCCATCCTCGTATAAGCTCTTAATCATATAGTTCCCATAGATGGCAGAGACTGTACTGTGTTGTAAATTGTCAGGCTAGATATCTAGCCCCAACCTTAACTTACGTGTATTGGATGGAACTTTGGGGCTAAATATCACGTTCACTTTTTTTGAGGTCTTTTGGAATCCCTATTTCACATCTCCTATTTTCTAGATGAAATGGACTATTTTTACTAGCAAATATTGAATACAGTAGCTTATTTGCTATGAAGAGCAGGAGGTTCTTCCCAAAATTTTAGACCTGGCAGTCTTAATATGGTCAAAGATTTAAAGCCTGTTTTGCATATTTTACAATTACGTGTGCAGTAGACAATGTGGAATATTG
The DNA here is from genome assembly GCA_030407325.1 of Camellia japonica. Classification (NCBI taxonomy): domain Eukaryota; kingdom Viridiplantae; phylum Streptophyta; class Magnoliopsida; order Ericales; family Theaceae; genus Camellia; species Camellia japonica. The sequence continues at coordinate 16,906,608 of JAPPVO010000002.1, read as the reverse complement.
ATGTGTTATTAGTATTTCGCATTCTTAATTGCATTAATTTCCAAAATATATCCTTCTTTGTGCCATGTTTCAGGTTCATTCTGACTGGGTGCTGTGATGGTCTAGGAAGGTAATACTGCAAGAATTTTGGTGCATTCTAATTCTCTCGTGGAACTACATTATGTTTGTTTTAGTTTTGTTCATTTCTTCATGAATAGAAACTTGATAAATTTTTTATGTTCTTTTAATTCTGTTAACTTATTAGGGTATGGAAAGCTGCTGGGTTGTGTTCACATGTATTAGAGGGACACAGTGATGCTGTAACTTCTGTTAGTGTCATTAAGCCAAAAGGTACAAAACAGGATAGATGTTTTCTTCCAACTTGCTGATTTGGGTTATAATTTGCCATGTTTATTACTGTAAATGTTATGTGGTAACTGGTAAGAGGTAGTTTTGGCTGTATTTGAACTTAAATCTTCACTTATTGAAAAGAAGAAAGGGCTACCGAGTTTCCAAATACTGACGATCTAATTGGTATGTTTTCATTTTCAGTGTCATCATTTTTCATGTTTTCAAAAACAAAAACAATCAAAAGTTTGAAAACACCCCATCGTTTTTATTTTTGTGCAAAAACAATTTCAAAAATTTAGAAAACAAAACATCAAAAGTGTTCCCTAAAAAATGGGATGTTTTCAGAAAATTTCCTGAAAACAGCTTGCCAAACAAATTTTTGTATCAATTTCTTTATTATTATTATTTTTTATAATAAAAAATTGAAAACCAAACTGATACCAACATACCCTGAACATTTTTTTTTTATATCCAATTGATTTTTGGCTCCTGTCAATCATACATTACCAATTTGTTAAGTGCCCACCTTGTCATTTGCTTCAACGAGTGCCACAGCTTCCTTTGTTCCATTGAATCTACGACTGGTACTACTTGTAACAAAAATGAAGACTTCAATACATCATTGTGATTAATAATTAATTAATTGTTGATATGGAGTATACTTTAATTATTATTATGCCTTCATCATGCAATTTAGTGTTATTTTTTCCATGGTCTATCCTTTTGAAATTTATTCTATGTCCTGATATGTGCATATGCTATCATCATCTTTCCTTTTTTGTTTATCTACTTCTGCTGATTTACAGGCGTGGAAAGCAGTACTGATGTATCTGTAGCCACTGCTTCTAAAGATAGGACATTAAGGCTGTGGAAGGTATTTGAAAGATGCTATAACTTTTAGAAAGAAGGATAATACTTTTGTTTCATAGTTAACTAAAACGCCCCTGCTTTCTAATAATTGCTTTGTCCCCTTAAAGTTTGGTGTAGATAAATCCTTTGATCATCCTACAAAGATTAGAGCTTATAAAATTTTGCGTGGGCATAATGCGTCTGTACAGTGTGTTGCAGCACAGCCTGCAGGAGATATGGTATCATTTATCTTCATCTTCTACATAGGTGTCTTTGTTTCAAATTCGAAAGTTGTCTTTGTTCACTTTCCTTCTTTTGTTACATTTACTCAGGTGTGTTCAGGTTCTTGGGACTGCAGAATCAAGTTGTGGCAGACAAATGAACTTGATAAAGGAGGTGACAGTGTGTCAATTAAGAAGAGAAAAATGGACAGTGAAGATGAGGAATCTCAATCAGAGGTAGCACGCCTTTTGGGAATTTGGAATTCTACAGATTTAAACAAAAAAAATAAAAAATAAAAAATCGGCATCTACATGCGAAAACGTTCTTTAGTATGTGTAACTGGGAAGGGAGGATATTAGTTGCAGAAGTTCAGTCTGTGCTAGTAATTAATATAAATTATGGTTATTTGGACTCACTTCAAATACTATGAAAATCAAAATGGGCAAAATTTATGGGGCATGCACAATATTTAAACATGATAGAACTGTTTCATATAATGGGGCGTTTAGCTATGCACTGATTAATGATTAACATTACTCGCAGATATTTCACATTACTTTCCACTTGATATTGCTTTGTTTAGGGATTGGTTTCATAAGAAAAATAGACTTCAAAGGTTTTTATAGAAGGGAAAGTAGAGATATCAATCAAACCTAGGAACCATGCAAGAGGATTCTCTTGTATGCACACATTTTTTTATATCAATTGCATTGGTTTCTTTTTCCTTTTCACATGTTCTTTGCAATAATTGTGCGAGTGAACTTAAGATTTCATTCATTTTATTCCCAGCCATGCTATTTACATTTTAATATAGAGTTTCCTGTTGCATACAGGGAGAGGCTGTCTCTACACTTGTGGGTCATACACAATGTGTGTCTTCTGTGGTTTGGCCGCAGCATGAAACAATTTATTCTGCATCATGGGATCACTCAATTAGAAGATGGGATGTTGAAACTGGCAAAGATTCGCTGAACATGGTGAGTGAGAATGGCTATATGTTAGTTTTTTGAAGGAAACCAGTGTGTGCTTTTTTCTTCACTTGCATGTGTGCTTTTTGAATGAAGCCTTTCGTTTGCTTTAAACTTTGTTTCCATGTTTACTGTGGGTGAGAGGTGTGGTTAGAGGTGGTCTGGGAAGATGGTGGACATTTCAATAGCCTGAGATCACCGGAGGTGGAGAGGAGGAGGTCAAGGCAAGCTTGGAGAGGGAGAGGCTGGCAATGATGGACCTTGAACACTAATGTAGAATGTGAGAGGGGATGTTTGAGTGTGAGACTTAGTGTGTTAGAATTATGGAGTTGTGTTGTTTTTGGTGTCTTGCTGCATATACAATACATTATATAGGCTATAGGAGTATTGGAGCCCAAGCAAATTGTTGAACAGGTGGCTCATTCTCCTCAATTCTGCCAGAAGTGATATAAGCCCTTCTGCCATCTGTGGCTTGACGGCAGGTGGAGAGCAACGTTTCATGGCAGGCGGAAAGTAACGTTTTGTATATGCATCGGATGACAAGAATGTAAGGTCATTGTTGCCTCTTCTCCAAGCCTGGTTAAGATGGAGTTGTCTTAGCAAGAAGACAACCATCTCGACGATCCCATGACCTTAGCTGTCAGTCCAATATCCTCTGATGATCCCGAGCAGTAGTGCTTGGGTCCTGCTCCCAACCCAGACATCCAAGTAGGTGAATGGGCCAGGGCCCACCTCAGTGTTTAGGAGAGCCAGGGGCTCGCTTCCAAGCAACCAAGTAGGAGAATGGGCCGCGGGCCTATCTCAATGTTTAGGAGAGCCAATATTTATCAATCCAAGTCCAAGTGAATCGGGGGTTGATTATGTTATTGTTTGGTCTTGGAGTGAGGTATGAAGGACTATGGGTCTTGTGGGGCCATGGGCTGCCTGTTGCAGGGCTCTTCATATTTAGATATGTTTGGGCTTATATGTATGCTCCCGCTTAAGCTAAGCATATAGCCTTTTGCGTGGTGCCTTGGCACACGGCGCCCGTAGGGCTCGCCATGTATCAGACATATGACATGCCCACGTGGTGCCATATTGGTCTGCCACGTGGGTGGGGTTTTGGTGATGTGGCATCCGTAGGGCTTGCTGTGTATTGGGCTTGATACAAGTACCCACATTTACTAAATGAAATTGGTTAAGTAGCCAGTCGTTACTAACAATTTTAACAAAACCTGCCCTTACAGAAGTCATTTTCCAGAAATTGGCTTCCACACCACTATTAGAAAAGATTCGTGCCTGCTTAACTTCTTAGCTACAATCATTTTTGTAGTTCTGCTTTCTGTTGAAAAAGAGGTAATGAGTTCCTTCATCTTCTTACAGTTTTGTGGGAAGGTCATCAACTGCCTTGATGTTGGAGGTGAAAGTTCTGCCCTTATTGCTGCTGGTGGCTCTGATCCTATCCTAAGAATATGGGATCCCCGCAAACCAGGTGTATTAAACTAGCAAAAGCCATAGTACCTATCAGTTCTCTCTCTCTCTCTCTCTCACATAGACACACACCTGCTATGTCTTACAAAGAATGGCATTGTTTTGGCAGAAACTTTGGCTCCTATTTTTCAGTTCTCATCTCACACTTCCTGGATATCAGCTTGCAAGTGGCACGATAAGTCATGGTTTCATTTGGTTTCTGCATCCTATGATGGAAAAGTTATGTTATGGGATCTAAGAACTGCGGTATGCTATTGTCTCCAAATTTTTGCCCCATTATAATTCAGATGCATGGATCAACGCCATATTTAAAAAAGAAAGAAAGAATAGCATGTTGATATGATTTAATCTAACTGATATGATTTCCTGTTGCAGTGGCCACTAGCAGTCATTGATTTACACAAGGACAAGGTATTCCATTTTTCTTTCTTTGTTTGAGTCCATGGTATTCTGTCAATCAATCTTGGAGTTCCTTAAATATGGTTGTCGTTTCAAAATTCAGGTATTGTGTGCTGACTGGTGGCAAGGTGATAGTGTGATCAGTGGTGGGGCAGACTCAAAGCTTTGCATTTCCTCTGAAATTTCTGTGCAGTGACGTAGAGATATATAATGTGAGTACTAATAGTAATTGGTTACGGCTACTATTTTCTAGTTGGAGTTGCTTCTTTCTTGGTGTCACTTTCTTTGTTATTAGGAAACTTAATTCGATGTCTTCAATTTTTCATTCTTCCAGCTAAGAAAGAAGTGCCACAGTCGTTCTTCAGAATGGAAAGACGGAACAAACCAATGCCAGTGGATGGTTGAGATTGCATGGAGCATCCCTTTTTACTATCCATTTCAACTAGGAGTGATGGCAAGCATGGGCGGAGCTATGCATAAAGTAGTGGGTTCAATTGAACTCACTGAACTTTGATTTTTATTTTTATTTTCCAAGAATTATGGAGTATTATATAAAAATTTTAGATGTTTTGATAAATTGACACCATTAGAATTGTTCAAAAAACTAGATTTATTAACCCAAAAAAAATGATTAATTTTGTACTTATCATGTTTTTGTATACTATTAATGGTTGAATATGAATATGAATATGAATATAAATACAGATATGAATGAGATTTGTATGGATATCATTACAACAATTATTGTGTATGTCATTAGGGGTGTGCGCGGTGCGGGTCGGTGCGGTTTGAGAGAAAAATAGAAATCGTATGGCGGGTGGCGGATTGATAAAAGTGTCACTAGAATTTGTTATTTTCCTTATCAAAAATCGGCGGTTCGGTTGGCAAATAATGGCGGATTTGCCTTGGCGGTTTGGGCGGATTGGCAGTTTATAAAAAATATAATTTAAATTACAAAACTTAAATCAAAGAGTAAAAAAAAGACGAGAGATACCGTGATGTTAAGCATCTTGCGAAGCTTTCTTTTGATGCAGCAAGTGTAGCAACAACATGATAATATCAACAACTATGTCATCAGTTCATTACAAACATCTGTGGAAGCTACAATGATCAAATACAATACATAAAATTAATATCATTCAGGGTTTACAATATATTGAAAATGTTTACTGTTGAAAAGTATTTAGATTGAAAAGTGAGCTGATGCAAGTTTGCAACATGGCCAGAAAAAAAAAAAAAAAGATTGAAAAGTGAATTGAAATCCAACTTTATTTTGGATTAGGGTGGTGATTTAGACCCCATTTTTTAGACCCCCTTTTGACCCCCTCTCTTCTCTCATTGGTCCCCTTTCCTGCACATCCAATCACCCCCTGACACATGGCAAAGGGGGGTGAGGGGGTGCCCCCAAAAGGGGGTCTCAAGTATTATCCTTTGGATTACTGACATCTTGAATTCCCCTCGAGCAGTAATGTAATACTATATTCTAAGGTATAGAATAACAAGCAAACTTAAGTAAAAAAGAATTTTTAGAATTTTATAAAACATGATTTAATAGTGGTGCGGGTCGGTGCGGTTTGAAAGAAAAATAGAAACCGGCGGATTGATAAAAGTGTCACTAGAATTTGTCATTTTTCTTACCAAAAATCGGCGATTCGATTGACAAATAATAACGAATTTGCCTTGGCGGTGCGGCTCGGTGCGGTTTCGGCGGTATTATGCACACCCCTATATGTCATACATTAGATAGTAAAAATATGGCGAGTATAGTTTTATTGACATAATAAATATCATGATATCATTTTTCTTTTGAATAATGGTATAAAAATAAAAAATGCATAATTAAAAAAGAAAGTCATAACCAAACTTATTAAAATAATGTCATAATTAAAGAAAAGTTGTCATAACTATAATTAAAAAAAAGTTGTCATAACTAAAAAATAAAGGGCAAAATTTATTCGGTAATGTTAGGGATATAAAAAAATTTATCAAATAAATGATCAAATGTCTCATATGAGTTGAATCTATTTTTTTTTGTGCTACACTTATGTGAGACGTTTAGTAATTTGTTTGGTAGAAAATTTGGGACCTATAACATTTTTCAAATTTATTTTACCTCTATGTAGTATGGCTTGATAGCATTTTACCCCTTCATCTTTTAAAAGTAGCCATACCCCCACGTGAATCTCGACTAAAATGTAATCATTAACATAGTTAATTATGAATGTAAAATGATTATATTGTTCTCAAATCTTATATTTTTTGTTATTTTCTTTCTCTTTTATACACATAATTTATAATGTGTAGTATTAATTCAATTATATCACAAGTAATTACAAATTCTTAATGATTTATTTTAATTCTTAAATTTTTATTATAATTTTAGTTTAAATTCATCTTAAATATTTAACTATTTATTGTAATTACTAGCTTTTAAATTTAATTATATTTTAAATCACAAGTAATCCTAAATTCTTAATTATTTATTATAATTTCTAACATGTTAATCTAATTTTAATTTAATTACATTTTAGATTAATTCTTAATTATTGTTAATTTTATATTTTATATAATTATATTTTAAATAAATTCTTGATTATATTTTAATTAACATATTAATCTAATTTTAAGTTTAGAGAAAATTGAGGTAAAATTATCATTTTGTTGTATTAATTTCATTCTAATTTTTCAAAAACCAAAACCCATTCTAAAAAATGGCATTTATGATACACTTTCCGTTAGTTTGGATAGAAAAACTACCAGTAGTACTTTAGTCCAAAACCACGGTAGCACTTTAATCCAAATCACATGAGTATTTTCTAACCATATTTAAATGATAGGGGGTAAAATGTTCTAGTCTCAAATTACAAGGGGTAAAATGAAGGGAAATTTAGTCAAAATTCCTCCATTGGACTCTTGTTCGGTGAAAAGGACAGCCCAATTTATTTTTCTTCATAAACTCTTTAAAGAGAAAACACATAATTGAGTAAGAATAAAGTAAAAAATATATATTTTTTCTTTCTTTGACAATATTGCCAGAGTAACATGTTACTATCAAACAGAGTAACATATTGCTGTCAAATAGAGTAATTGTCAAATAAATTATTATGTCACTGTGAGATAGAGTAACATGTTACTGTTACTGTTTACATCAATTTCAACGGTTATAATTTATTTATTTTTTTTATAAAGAATTTCATAGTCAACACAAATCTTATTTGACAAATCTAGATGAGAGAATTCTAAAAATATTAATTTTATTAAAAACTGACATGTATATCAAAAGTTATATTATTTTAAAGTTTAATATTTTGATAGTAGTGATATTTGTTGAACTTTTTAAGAAAATTTTTCGTGCTTGTCCTTGATGCGTTAAAATTTTATTATAAGGGGATTTTGACCAAATCTCCCAAATAAAATGACATAATTAAAAGTGCACAAGTAAAGGTTGGGAAATTCTATTTCTCCACATCTATTTATCTCTGTGTACACACTTAATGAAATATTATTTTAATGACAATTTTATTTTGAAGTAAAATGACTATAATGGACATTAAACACACCATTAACATTAAATCAAAGTTTTTTTTGTACACATCATTTAAAAATAAAAAAAATCTCAGTGCGCATCTTTTAATTAAAAAAAAACTAAATCCTAGTTTCTCCATTATTTCTCACTTCCTCCATCGTTGTTCACTTATTCTATTGATCATTGTTTTCTACACACTCTATAGTCATCTATTGCTTGCAAAGCAATACTCTCATATTGCTTTACTCTCGAATTTATACTCCATTGATTATATCGTTTGTCATTAGAATCCGCCATAATTCTTGATTTTTGTGATGGAAGAGTTGCAAATCAATAGAAATTCAAATTCAAATAACAATATGCCTGGTTATAACAAAAGCAGTTATAAAAATGAAAGTTTTTTTGTTCAAATTTTTTTTCACGATTTTAATTTGGTAAACCAGTGGCGAAACATGTTACTTTTTTCAAATATCAACTGCCGAAATTATTAATTCTATTCGAAAATCAACCAAATTCGGAACTCAACTTTCAAATTTAATAATTTATTTCAAAAACCAAATTCCAAATTTTTTTACATGTTTCGGAAGTTAAAAATCGAATAAACTTTTTTCATTCGGATAACTAGTACTGAATAAGCAAAATCGAATTGCTTCCAAAAAAAAAAAAGAAAAAGAGTTTATGAAAAATAAGAGATAGATGGAGTTGTACGTCTTCAATGAAGTTTGATACAAAGCGATACTGTTTCAAGATCTATATTGATACAAGCCCATGCCAATTAATGACTTTTTCGATGCTGACTAAATTGTTGATTGAAGGAATCAGTTTGATGATGTAACTGGAAATCAAATGAGGTAGTTTGTTGTATAATTTGAAGATTCATGGAGCAATTTGCTGAGGGATTTCTTGTGAAAGATGTTGCTATGTTTTCAAGTGGGTGGAATAAAAAATGGGTCTACACCATTGATTCTCTATGGAACAAATGGTTTAAGTGATGTGTGTACAAGAATGTTAGTATAGGGTATAATTGGAACATGTGAGGTGTGGACTAAGAACAAAAGCATAAAACTAATTTCATAAAGGTGTGCATAGAGAAATTATATACACAGAGATAAAAGAGTGTGTATTGTAGAATTATCCATAAAATTATATTAAAAAATATATAAAAATATTGTAAAATACATTTAAAAAAAAAAAAGAGAGTAACTTTTTAAGCATTCGTTTAGGATGTGGGTTGACTTTTTAGCTTTTTGACTACTTAGCCTGGGTTTAAAAAGTCTCATTTGGGATATGGTTTTTGGTTTTTTTGATTTTTGTGAGAGAAAAAATGAAATGATTATGGATTAGATGTGACATTTTGTCCTATTTGACTAAAATGATCTATTTTATCTTATATGGCTAAATTAACCCCAATCGGTATGAGTTGAGATCCTCTCCTTGAAGCCTTTCCTTCACTTCCTACTGGCAACGGCTAATATCAGCCAGTCTAGATCCAATGGCTATAAATAAAAAAAATTTGAAAAAGCTGTTTTTCCCGCCCAAAGCTATACAGCTTATACATAGAGTTTTGGAGCTCACTCTCACTCTGCCCCCTTCTCCTCCACCGAACCCACCCTCATCGGCGACCCACTCTTGACGGCGACCCACTCCCGATGACGGCGAGAAGCTCCTGAAACACCGGCGACCCACCCTCACCGACATCTTTCCTTCTTTCTCTCTCCTGACGCCTTTCTTTCTTTCTGTCTCCTACTTTTGTTCTAAATCTTACACATGCAAGCTCTCGCTCTCTCTGTCTCTCTCTCTTTCTCGATTGTGATTTTGTCTGTTTGGGGGTATAAGATTGGAATATCTGATTCAAGTAATTTGGATTCAGTTTTTTGTGGGTTCTGGCTGGAGTGAGATTTGTGGACAAAAAATTATTTCTATTTGATTCACTTCACATTTGTTTTTCTTCTTCTTTTTCCTGCACGAATCCATGATTTAAACAGTGTTATATATCTATTTTGCTTAGAGGACATATATATATATATCAATTATGTTGGTGCATATTTTAGTTGTTTGTGTTGACCTCTGGGGAGATCCAATTTTTGATGCAGCTACCATAACAGTAATTGAATGCCCAATTTAGAAAATTCTTTTTAACTTCTATTGAGGTTTCAAGGCATTTAGATTGAAGATATTAAAGGCTTTTGTGGTGTTGGTTTTGTTTGTTGCTGGGAGTTATTGTGGGTTTTTGTCCTCTAATGAGGGTTTTCTTATTTTTACATAACTAGGGATGACAATTTGAAACTGGCCCGACGGGGACCCGACCCTTCGACCCCGATTAGAGCGGTTTTTTCCCGAAAAATACCCTCAACGGGCCGAGGATGGTATTTAAAAATAAATTTCTGATAATGTTCGGGCCGAGGATGGTGATACATTTCCCAGTCCCGTCCCCGGCTCGACCCGGCCCCGTCCTCGCCTCCGACCCCTGCCCCGTTTTTTCCCCGAAGTAAAATTACTATTCTACCCCTGTCTACATATATTTGTGTGTCTGCTGCTCTGCTCCCTCACATAGTCACACTCACACACGGCTTCGTTCACGTAAGAAAAATGAGAGAAAGAGAGAGAGAGAGAGAGAAGAAAGTCGATTCTCGCCGATCTTCTCCCGAGAGAAGAACTGTCTTTTACACAACGCTGCTTCTCCACCGCCCGACTCTTTTCGTCTCTCTTTCTCTGTATTATATATATATATATATATATTAGATTGCAGCTCAGATCTGTGCGATCGATGATGATGATGCTCATTTGTTATTGATTTGTTGTTTTTTTTTTGATCTGTTCTGTGTATTTTTTATTTTATTTTTTTGTGATATGCTATTGTTGAGCCGTTGTTGATGATAATGATCTATGGTTTGTTGCTGTTCTTCTTTCTCTTTCGCCATGTGATTTATTTTTTTGATCCTCCATAGAGCTTCAAAGCAGTTTTGAAAAAAAAAAGAAAAAAAAAAGGGTCGGGGATTTTTCGGGGTCGGGGAAACCCGATCCCCGTTAGGGGGCGGGGGTGGGGGGAGGTGATGGTTCCCCGTCAGGGATCGGGGACGGGGAATTTTGTATGTTCGGGGATCGGGGACGGAGAGTGTAATCCCCGGCCCCACCCTGGCTCGCTGTCATTCTTATACATAACTGTTATGAACTGTTGAGGCCTATATGTATTTCCTCTGTTGAAAACAAAAAAAAAAGAAAAAAAAACAATTCATTGACAAAAGGAATTATTTGAATTCCTCCTTGCAATGCATTCCACCACTAGGGAATTTCAGTAAACTTTATGGGATGAAGTTTTCTTTCAGAGTGAGCAAATTCTTATGTTGGAATGGCTTGTGCCTCATCTGGATCATGATCTATGATAGGATAAATATGGATGTGCAGATTGAATTTTTTATTTGCATTTCTAGTTGTGAGGTGATTGTACTGCACACACAAATACATATTGTAAGAACCAATGAGTATGGAAATCAAGGGCGTTTGTTCTTTGTTTGCCCATCAAAAAATGTAAGTATGTATTGTAAATATTAATCCTTTAGTAGTTACAAATTAATTTGTCTTATTCAACTAGCTGATTGTCATGCATTGTAGAGTAACACTGCCCATTGCAATTACTTCAAGTTCGTGGATGAAGATGATGAAAACATTATGTCCACAATTCATTGGCGTTTGTAGCATTTTGGATTTTATGAAACTTAACGGATGTATTGTTGGCATTTGTAGCATTTTGGCTTTGATGAATGGATGGAATGATTTTAGATGGTTTTGATGAATGGAAATTTGATGAATGTAGTTATGGATTTGATAATTATAGAACTTGTAAATTATAGCATTTTGGTTTTGTTTGCATCAACTCCTGTTTGTCCTCTTGGTCACTCACTTAAGTCTTTATGCACACAGGACTACAGATGATATAGATAATTAACAACTAAACCTCTTGCCAACTGCATAATATAGATAAAGCTAACATCAATAACTCATCTATGTTAAATCCACTGTGAAGAAATATTGAAGTTCTATGGCTCTGTTTGGATGTGTTTTGAAATTACATTTCTACCCTATCACTCCCGCTTCACGTTTGGATATCACTTTCAAAATAGAATTCCACCATATAATTCAAACTACAATTTGAAAACCCGTTTGGCAGCTTTGTGATTCATTTCTCCACTTTCAACGTCTTTAGCCTTCTTCCTCTTCCTTTCTTAAAAGCTTCCATATCCATCGTCTCTGAAAAGGTTCACGTGAATTGATCTACTCATATTTCTTTCTCTGTTTCAAAGATCAGATTGAAGATTCGTCACGGGTAGTGTTCATAGAGAACTCAGACCATTTTATAAATCATGAATCCTGTGAACCCGCTTCCTACTCATACCATCTCCCATAAATCAAGTGACTTACAATTTGTGCGTTGTGGAAGATTCCTTCTACGGGCAACCAAACAACGAAGACTGCGAGGTCAAATAAATCACAAATTTATTTCACATATTTTCTTATAGGTCATTGATTTGAAAAAATCATCCATAATTTTATTTCCAATTGTTTTTTGTCTCAGGTCAAATTTATCAAACCTATTGTCAAATCAGACGATTACGAAAGAGTCGCACATTCAGCCACTGTACGCACTCCATCACCGGTGATAACTATTCAACTCCCACTAATCTGGTAAATATTTCATTCAATCATCTGTTATATGTAAATGAGTTCTGAAATGATTTCTGAGAAGTCCAAACGAGTATAGAGATAGTTTTTGATCTGTCTGAACTCTTTGCACCTTTTGTCACCTTTATAGCTGAGTCGGTCGTCCCCCGAGTCATCCGGCCGGTCGACCGGCAGGTCGACCTCCCTGCTGCCCTCCTCATTTTTCGGCTTATTTCTTCTTCTCTTATTCTGCTTATTTCTTCTTGTGGCTTTCTTCTTCAGCTTATTTGTAGTTATTTTTTTACTATGTAAACTTGCTTCACAAACTTTTTACAGATAATGTTACGTGATTTTTATTTTGTCTCTGTTTTGGCCTTCAAGTCATCTACATTTCCTACAGTTCAAATAAACATGGATGTATGTGTTTTTATTTTCTCTCTGTTGTCCTTCAAATCATCTGCTTCTCCTAACATTATTTAACAAGTTGAAGTAAACATTAATGTTATGTGGTTTTATTTTTTTATCTGTGTTGCCCTTCAAACCATCTGTTTTTCCTAACATTATTTACCAAGTTGAAATAAATATTACTTTTGGTTCCTACATAAATAATTGTAATTGGTTTTTGCTCTATTATTTTTTTATATCCACTCCAGAGTAGTTTGCTCTGTTATTCTTTTATATCCACCCCAGAGTACTTTAAATATAAATTGTATGTTTATAGATAGATGGAAACAATTCCGATAACAATCAAGATACAAAAATGTGGACTCCCAAAATTGAAATGAAATTAATAAACATGTTGAGAGAAGAGGTTAAAAAAAATCAAACAACGGGCTGTACTACTGTGTGGACAATTAGGCATTGGAATCATTTTGCAAATCAGTTGCACAATCTGTATGGATTTTGGTATACAACAAAGTAGGTGCGACAAAAATATCAGCGATTGAAAGCAGATTACCAGACGTTTAAGCGACTCTAGGCACAGATTGGTCTGTGATGGGATCCCATTGTAGGCACTGTTGTTGCACCCGATGAATTTTGGGATAAGGTTTTTCATTAACCTGTACTATTTTCAATTTTTTTTTTAACATTTCATCGCACATACAGTATGCTTAATTCTATATTTTTAATTATTATAGGCTACCAGAATGTAAAGAAGTTTAGGACAAAAAGATTTCAATATTTTCAAGAAATTGCGGAAATTGTTGAAAATTGTTGCGCCACAGGGGCCTTGTCTCGTGCATCCACACAAGGAGCCCTTGACTCAGATGAAGAAGATGAAATACTAAATAAATTTTGGAACCCTGAAGTTGGTGGGAGTAATGCTGCTGAAGACATTCTTGTTGACTTATTCGGCGACGAGTACATGAATCCAGCGAAGGGCAAAAGTCACAAGAGGGGCCCTTCAAGCAGCCAGACTAACAATGGTCGTTCGAAAAAGTCACGGTCAAGTGGGTTCGATGATATGTGCGCAGCTTTCACATCCTACGTACAGGCAAAAACAGAACATTCACGTGCACGAGAAAATGAGACAGAGGCTGTAAGTGCAGGTGGTGATGAGTATTCCCTTGATGAATGTCATGATGCATTGCTAGAGCTTGGGGACATACCACCGGTGTAGTACGTTAGGGCACTGACACTGTTTAAAGAAAAGGAATGGCGAAGGCTTTTTATGCGTACTCCTACCCATATGCACCTAGCTATGATTCTCGCTTTGCAGTGAAGTGAGAAGTTGTGTTTTGATTGTGTTAGCGAATCTCCTTGTCGTTCTGCAAGATGATTTCATGATTCCTGATTTGTTTTTTTATCATTTTTTTCAATTCCATGAGATACTTTTTCTTTTCCATCTTCGTATGTTTAATTTTATTGAACTTTTAAGTAATTTCTGTTTTACATCAATATGTTGTGTTATTACAAAATGACTACATATTAAACAAATTTTCTTCTCGTATACATTTTAGTGGATACTGGTAAATGACTAAGGCCTACTATTCATGTAGCTACTTTTTAATTCAGTTTCACCAATAATGGTAAGCGTTACCATATTGTCAAACATTATTTTATAACTATGCTTTTACTGTGATGTAGACGAAACCATACGTCATCCGACACAGAAAACAATGCAATGGAGATCTCATCAGATGAGGATGAGGTTATTGAAGATTTTATGGATTTTTTGATGATTACTTTCATGCATGACCATATCAACGCGTCAAATAGTCGCCGACCGCAGCGAACTTGTCCATTCAAAGGTGATGATTACATCTTCAGCTTATTAAATGGCCATCCAGAAGCAATGATGGACATTATGCGAATGGATGCACAAACATTCATTTTATTGAAAGACACCTTACTCCAAAATGGTTTTATCGATACTGAACATATGCATATTAGTGTGGAGGAATCGCTTGGAATTTTTTTATACACTTTTGCACAAAATGATCGCCATCGACTACTGGCAGATAGATTTCAACACTCCATGGAAACAATTTGTTGGCACATAAAAATTGTTATGTGGGCATTGTGCAAGCTTGCATTAACGGTTATCAAACCACGTAACCAAGACGAGATACCGGCAAAAAATTTAAATTGTTACCCAAAAGACAACCTAAGAGGGGGGTGAATTAGGTTTTTACAATTAAAAATTAATAACATCCTAATAAAAATTATGACTAGCACAATAGATAAATATAATTAATGAAATAAAAATAATTAAAACAAGTGTCTTAACAACTATGTCAGTTAATGATTTTAGCACAATAAAAATGTGAAATATAGCTAGGCAATTTAAAATAAAATAAAGAGATAAGGGAGAGAGAGGCAAACAAATTTATAATAGTTCGGCTTCAACTCGACCTACGTCCACTCCTCAAGCTTCATTTGAGATTTTCCATCATCTTCTAGCTTCACAGGGGTGCTAACAACCTCTTTACAAATGGAGTAATCCTCCACGGATTTTACACAGACTTCACAAGCCCAAACCCTTGCAAATCTTAGGTGATTCACAATCACTCTCAAAATTTCAAGAACACAGTGTTTGCAATACTTTTACAAGATGAAATGGTATTTTTGCTTTTAAAGAAAACTTACAATAAATATCTCTCAAAGATAGATATATAAAATGAAGTTTTGATTTTTCTGTAAATCTCAAACAGGAAAGATGGGCTTAAAGTTATAAGACTCAGTATATAATTTCTGAGAAAAGATGTGAGTGATTATAGATCAAAGAATATTTTTCAGGATTTTTTATAACTTGTTTACATTAGAGACTTTGGTATATATAATGAAAATTATAGCCGTTTATAGCCATTGTAGTCATTTGAATTTATAGTCGTTTATAGCCGTTGTGCTTCCATCATTACCAATTTGAATATCTTCCACTCCATCATTACAAATTTGAATATCTTCCACTTGACCCTTTTGGCCTTTTGAACCTTTATAGCCGTTGTACTTCCATCATTACTAGTTTGAATATCTTCCACTTGAACCTTTTAAACCTTTTGGCCTGCTGTTGTGTTAGGCTGTTTGAACCTTTGTTTTGGGCTGTTTAAACTCCTGATTTAATCAAATATTAAATATATTCTAACAACATTTAGGATAAAGGTTTAGGTGAGAAATAATGAGACAAAATAAATTTTGATTCTATTTTTCTCTTTCAAATAAATCATCAAAATAAATTTTGGTTAAAATATAATTAAATAAATCATCAAAAAAATTTTGGATTCTATTTTTCTCTTTCAAATAAATTAAAACATAATTAAATAAATCATCAAAATAAATAAGTCTAACAATCTCCCCCTTTTTTATGATGGCATACAATGATGTTTTGATTTGATTTGGGAGTAAGAAAAGCTCCCCCTTAAGTCATGCTTCCTGAATTCATTTCTAAGTATATAGATTAGCACATGTGTAATAAATAAGCTTTAATTAGAGACATCATTTGATGAGGGCACACAATGATATTTTGATTTGATTTTGGAGTAAGAAAAGCTCCCCCTCAAGTCATGCTCCCTGAATTCATTTCTAAATACATAGGTTAGCACATGTGTAATAAATAAGCTTTAATTAGAGACATGATATGAGACTAAGATAACATCAGATTAGTTTGAAAATAATACCATAATACATAACATCATAAAATTTCTTCCCCTGTGACATTATCAAAAAGAAATCATGGGTTAGAAATCATGAGGAGAATGATAGTGATAAATGACATCTATACAATTCAAAACATATATATATATATATATATATGCATACACATACAACTCGCCCGCGTCTCTCTGTTTCCTTCGATAAACGGGTTTGACACGCGGCCTCACTTTTGCGTCATTGGCCGACAAAAGTAGCTCTCCTCGATTGCCGCTCGCCTCGGCTATCTCTCCCTCCTTGTCTTCTTCGCTTTTTCCTTCTTCTTAATCACACACTCTTCCATTTTCTTCTTCACCATTCTCTTCTATCTCTTCTTCACCACTCTCTTCTATTTGTTTTTCCTCATCGAGAGACAAAAAAAAACTGAGCGGAGGAGGCCAAACCTCAGTCTGTTCTCTTCTATTTCTCTGTAACGCATTTATTTTACACCGCTCACCTCTAAACCATGGCTTCCTTATCCCGTCCCCTCACTCTATTTCTGGACCTGAACGATCCCATAAACTCTGCTGGACCAAGTGCCCCTACTCCTACTCTTCCTGTCATTCCTCTTCCCAACCTTCTTATGATGTCGATTGAGCAAATCATGGCAGCTCAATCTGACATAGAAGCCAATCATTTCACACTGACGTCCTATATGGAGACGGTGATTGTAGTCACAAAATTGGCTCACCGACTGCAGAACAGGACGAGTGAACTCCATCAGGTCAATGCCCAACTCACTCTGCTCCAGCGCATGTACAAGGATGCGCGAGCAGAAATAGGCGCACTGAAGGCCGAAAATTAAGAGCTTAAACGGAAGACCACCTCCATGGCACGATTTGGAGCAACGTCGTTCTTAGCATTTGATAGTCAGCGGGGAGTCGTCGCTTTTGACGAAAGCATGGGGGCAGGGGCGTCAAGAGTCGCCTAAGGTGATAAAAAGAAGAAGAAAACGATGGAAGAGGCGAGTAAGTAAGATCGGCGTATGATCGAAAAAAAAATGAAGGTTTTTTTTTTTATGTTTATTTTGATCGGCGTGTGGCCGTAAAAAAATGAAAGGTGTTTTTTTTTTAAAATGTAAATATTTGTATTTTAATTTTTTTTTTGTTTTTATGTTTAAGTACTGAAAAATGAAAGTAACAAGCAAAAAAAATAAGAAAATTAAACCCAAACAAAAAATAATAATGAGAAAAAAAATAAAAATGAAAGAAATGAAGCCTAATAGCAAAATAAAAAAAATAAAAAAAAAATCAAAATAAAATAATACCAGCAAAATTAAGCTTAATGAGACGTTGGTGTTGCTGGAATGGTAATGGAAAAAAAATACCATGAAAGTTTTAAAAAAATCAATGTATGCAAAGTTAATTTTACCTTAAGATGCAGAACCTAAAAAAAAAAAAAAATTACTCAGTTGAAATAGCAAACTGTTAAGGAGAATAAATGTATAAAGGACTTAAGAGCATTCAACTGATATAAATGTTTCCATATCAATGTAACAATACACATATATCATTTTAACAAAAATTTAAGTTTCACAGTCTTAACAAAACTTTTTAAGTAGAAATCGACATTCCAAGCTCGCCACGAATAAAATTGAAGCGATCCTCGCTTAGGGGTTTTGTGAAAATATCCGCCAATTGTTTGTCGATGTTTACAAATTCAAGTATAATATCCCATTTTTGAACATGATCTTTTAAAAAATGATGTCAAATTTCAATATGTTTTGTTCGTGAGTGTTGAACTGGATTTTTGCTTAAATTGATGGCACTAGTATTATCACATTTAATAGGGATATGATCATAATGAAAATCAAAGTCCTCCAATTGTTGTTTCATCCAAAGTATTTGAGCACTACAACTTCCGGAAGCTATATATTCAGCTTCGGCCGTTGATAAAGCAACAGAATTTTGCTTTTTGCTAAACCAAGATACTAATGAGTTACCAAGAAAGTGACAAGTGCCACTGGTGCTTTTTTTATCAAGTTTTGTAACCGGCAAAGTCGGCATTCGAGTAACTAATTAAATCAAATGCAACACCTCTAGGATAAAACAGTCTCAAATTTTGAATGTCAACAAGATATCTAAAAATTCTTGTAACAGCACTGAGATGTGATTCCTTAGGATTTGATTGATATCTAGCACACATACAAACACTAAACATAATATCGGGTCTACTTGCAGTTAAATAAAGAAGTGAACCGATCATACCTCGATATTTTGTTTGATCAATGGACTTACCTTTTTCATTCTTGTCTAGCTTAATGGATGTGCTCATAGGTGTTCCAGTTATTTTTGAGTCATACATACTAAACTTTTTGAGTAGTTCTTTTGTGTAGTAGCTTGGTTGATAAAAATTTCTTCCTTACATTGTTTGATTTGAAGCCCAAGGAAATAATTTAGCTTCCCCATCATGCTCATCTCAAAACAATTCAAATTTCTCATTTTTAAATTCTCTACCATGGCCGGTTTGAATATTAGTAATAAGACATCCTTTTTCATTTTGAATTCTACGACAGAGTTTTGTGAAAGAAGAAAATGTTTCATCTTTGTGTGTTAAAAACATAACACATGTAAATCTTGAATAATCATCAACTATAACAAGACAATAATGTTTACCACCTAGACTAGATGTCCTTGAGGGACCAAATAAATCCATATGCAACAGTTGTAAAGGTTTAGTTGTGGAAATATGAGATTTTGATTTAAACGATGTTTTACTTTGTTTTCCTTGTTGACAAACACTACAAAGATGATCTTTTTCAAATTTAATTTTTGGAAGTTCAATGACCAAATCCTTTCTCAAAAGTTTAGCAATTAAATCCATATGAGCATGACCAAGTCTTCTATGCCATAACCAACTATTTTCATTATTAACATATAAACATTTAACATCATAAGCATAGAGATCATTAAGATGAAAAACATAAACATTTTCATGGCGATTACCAACGAATAAAGCTTTATAATCATTTGTGCTTTCAATTATGCAATGTGATTTATCAAAAATAACTCTATTACCTTTATCACATAATTGACTAATACTAAACAGGTTATGCTTAAGTCCATCAACAAGTAAAACATTTTCAATAGAAGGGTTAGGAGAAATACCGATGCTACCAATACCGATGATTTTTCTTTTCTTGTTGTCTCCAAAAAT
Source organism: Camellia japonica (assembly GCA_030407325.1). Classification (NCBI taxonomy): domain Eukaryota; kingdom Viridiplantae; phylum Streptophyta; class Magnoliopsida; order Ericales; family Theaceae; genus Camellia; species Camellia japonica. The sequence goes on along the minus strand of JAPPVO010000002.1, from coordinate 16,886,898 downwards.
AACAAGGCCTCCATCTTTGGATAACAGTGTAGTAAAGAAGGATTTATCTCCGGTCATGTGTCTGGAACATCCACTATCAAAGTACCACTTCCCTTCTTTAGCTTTGGACTTAAGACAAACCTGCAAGATGACAATCAAGTGTTGGTTTTTGGTACCCATAGTTTCTGGGTTCCTTCTTGGTTAGTTTTGTTAGATCCCTTAATAATCCAAATCTTTTTAATTCCCATGTTCATATTCTTTTTGAATGGACAATAAGATATATAATGGCATTTCTTTCTACAATAATGACAAGTAATATAAGGGTGTGTCATAAGAGGTGCCTTTTCAAAAATTGTATTGAGATTCTTTTGTTTCTTAATAGGGTCATATCCAATGCCCTTTATCGAAAACACACTTTTGATTTCCAAGAAGTATGTTGAGATTATTTCTACCTTTTACAAAATTTTCAAATTTTTTGTTAAATCATCAACATTGTTTTTTAAAGCAGTTTTCTCATTAGAGATGGTGTCAAAATCATTTTTCAAAACAATTTTTTCTTTCTTTAATTCTTCTACATTACTAGATAAAGATGCAACAGATTTTTTTAACACATTATTTTTGGCACAAACTTTTCTAAATTCATCTTTTAGTTCATGGAATGCACTTTCAAGTTCTTCATAAAGAGTAGTTATCTCATCTTGAGTAGAGTCTTCATCTTCAAGAGCCATGAGACACAAGTTGGCTACTTCATTTTCAATTTCATCACTTGAGCTTTCATCTTACTTTCTCTCCAAGCTGCTACCATGGCCTTCTTGTTTCTTTTGTAGTCTTTTCCATGATTTTTCAATTTTGGACAATCATCTTCATATGTCCAAGATTTTTGCACTTATAGCAAATAATAGGTTCTTTCTTGTTATCTTTGTTGTACTCCTTTTTGAAAGGTCTTCTTTCTCCATAATTGTTTTTCTTGAAGTGTTTTTTGAGATTTCTACTAAACATGGCATAGCTTTCATCCTCACTGGAGTTTCATGTTCTTCTTCATTTGATGAGGCTTTGAATGCAATTCCACTTTTCTTTTTGTTTTCAACATCCTCATGTCCTTTCATGGTGATCTCATGAGTCATAAGGGAACCATAAGCTCATCCAATCCAAGTGTGGAGAGATCTTTGGCTTCTATAATGGCGTGACCTTTGTTCCCAATTCTTTGGTAAACACCTAAGAATTTTTCTTACCAACTCACTGCTAATATAAGTTTTGCCAAGAGATTTCAAAGAGTTTACAATTTCAGTAAATCTAGTAAACATACTTGAAATAGATTCATCAGAGTTGATTTTAAACAATTCATAACTATGAACAAGCATATCAATACGAGATTTCTTTACTTGGTTTGTACCTTCATAAGTTACTTCAAGTTTGTCCCAAATTTCTTTTGCCGAATCACAACTTGAAATTCTATTATACTCCTTAGAGTCTAATCCACAAACAAGGGTGAGTTTGGCTTTAGCATTGACTTGCAATAATTTGTGATCACTCTCATCACATTCATCTTCAGTTTTAGGTACACAAATATTGTCTACTAATTTGGTAAGAATTTTTGGACCTTTGGTGACAATAATCCACATGGCACAATCAGTGGCTTATAGGTATAGGGTCATCTTATTCTTCTAATGACTATAGTTGTTTCCGTCAAACAATGGTGACCTATTTGTGGCTTGTCCTTCAGTTAAGGTTGCCATGGATCGAAACTCCTAGATGGTTAAATCTAAAACAAGAATCTAGGCTCTGATACTAATTGTTACCCAAAAGACAATCTAAGAGGGGGGTGAATTAGGTTTTTACAATTAAAAATTAATAATACCCTAATAAAAATTATGACTAGCACAATAGATAAATATAATTAATGAAATAAAAATAATTAAAACAAGTGTCTTAACAACTATGTCAGTTAATGATTTTAGCACAGTAAAAATGTGAAATATAGTTATGGCAATTTAAAATAAAATAAAGAGATAAGGGAGACAGAAGCAAACAAATTTATAGTGGTTCGGCTTCAACTCGGCCTACGTCCACTCCTTAAGCTTCACTTGAGATATTCCATTATCTTCTAGCTTCACAGGGGTGCTAGCAACCTCTTTACAAATGGAGCAATCCTCCACGGATTTTACATAGACTTCACAAGCCCAAACCCTTGCAAATCTTAGGTAATTCACAATCACTCTCAAAATTTCAAGAACACAGTGTTTGCAACACTTTTACAAGATAAAATGGTATTTTTGCTTTCAAAGAAAGCTTACAATAAATATCTCTCAAAGATAGATATATAAAATGAAGTTTTGATTTTTCTGTAAATCTCACACAGGAAAGATGGGCTTAAAGCTATAAGGTTCAGTGTATAATTTCTGAGAAAAGATGTGAGTGATTATAGATCAAAGAATATTTTCAGGATTTTTTTTAACTTGTTTACATTAGAGGCTTTGGTATATATAATGAAAATTATAGCCGTTTATAGCCGCTGTATTTATTTGAATTTATAGCCGTTTATAGCCGTTGTAGTCATTTGAATTTATAGCCGTTTATAGTCGTTGTACTTCCATCATTACCAATTTGAATTACTTCCACTCCATCATTACAAATTTGAATATCTTCCACTTGAACCTTTTGAACCTTTTGGCCTTTTGAACCTTTATAGCCGTTGTACTTCCATCATTACTAATTTGAATATCTTCCACTTGAACCTTTTGAACTTTTTGGCCTGCTGCTCTGCTAGGCTGTCTGAACCTTTGTTTTGGGCTGTTTGAACTCCTGATTTAATCAAATATTAAATACATTCTAACAACATTTAGGATAAAGGTTTATGTGAGAAATAATGGGACAAAATAAATTTTGATTCTATTTTTCTCTTTCAAATAAATTATCAAAATAAATTTTGATTCTATTTTTCTGTTTTAAATAAGTCATCAAAATAAATTTTGATTAAAATATAATTAAATAAATCATCAAAATAAATTTTGGATTCTATTTTTCTCTTTAAATAAATTAAAATATAATTAAATAAATCATCAAAATAAATAAGTCTAACATAAATGACAGGAGGTTTTTTTCCCTAATTCAAGGTATGCATTTAGTGATTGTCCTGTAAGTTCTACATAACAATAAGGGACGATATATTTTTTTTCTCCTGTTATAAAGGTAATATCTAAGTTTGTTTCGCTTTTAATGTCAAACAAATATCTTTCAATTAGGATTGTGTCGGTGCTATTGATGGCACATTAGTGGATGCATCGGTCCCTGTTTCAAGACAAAATACTTTCCGTGGTCGCAAATCTACGGTGTCGTAAAATGTACTCGCAACTTGCGACTTCGACATGTTGTTCACATTTATTAATTATGGATAGGAAGGTAGCGCTCACGACAATGTTATTTTAGTGGACTCTGTTACAAGAGCTGATCTACAGTTCCCACACTGTAATGACCCTCACCCCTGTTTACCGATAAACTGTTGATTACTGCTAAACTGGGACTGATTATCATTGATAATTGAACTGATTGAGTTACTGAACTGACTGACTGAGATCTGAACTGAATTGATTGAATATATATATGTTTGAATTGCATCCTATCTGTTCGACTGTGTGATTATCTGTTCATGTTTATATGTTTAAACTGTAAATTGAAGGACTTATCGGCGGCTGAATCCGAAATTGATTGATGTTCTATGTTAGTTAGAATTTATGTAATTTTATGGTGTAATTATCTGAAAATTGATTTGGTATGATTAAATTAGATTAATTGTTGGTAATTTGCATCATTAGGCTTATTTACAATCATGCCATTGTTAGTGGGCCATTATACCAACATAGAGGGACTTAGTCTTGCATTTGATCAACACTTTCTTCAACCTATTTTGAGTGTATAACCGACCTTAGAGAGAGAGAGAAACTTGAGAAGTTGATTTCATTTCAATTTTGCTTGTAAATTGCTTGGTACTTGAAGGGATTGGAACATAGGTTGCAAATTAAGCTTCCTCACCTTGTAATTGAAGCTCTAGGTAAGGAATTTAACCTCTCATTGTTGTGTTTAAGCTTGTTCATGCCTAGTCCTTGTGTCCTTAGTGATTTGAGCCTTGAATTGGTCCATATATGTCAAATTGGAGCCTAGCTCATACATGCATGCCTTTAATTTGAAGTTTTGAAGTTGTCTTTCATGAAATGGTACATGCATGTTCATAATTTTGCAATGGTCCATGTTTTCAACTTGTTTTTGGAACAATTGGCTCACTAGAGCATCAAATTGAAACTTTGAAATGATTTGAATTCTTGCATGTTTGCATGTTCTTCATGTTCATGAAAATGGGTTTGAATTTGGATTTAATTGACTCACCCTTGGGCTTTGATTTCACAAATTGAGCTTTGAAACTTGTTGTATATTGGGTTTAGATGTGTTTTCCAGAAATTGGGCCCAAGAGGTCGAGTTTTGATCTTAGGAATGCTTGGTTTGAGCTTGGGAGGCAAATCTGGAAATTCCAGAATTTGGCTTCTACGCTCGAGCGAAGGATTCTACGCTCGAGCGACCACCATTTACTCTGAGCACCGCTCGAGTGAAGAAATGGTGGCTCGAGCGTAAATTTCAAGCTCTCAGAATCTTCGTGCACGCAGACGCACGCTCGAGCGAGAGAACCTACGCTCGAGCGAGGATTGTGTCTTACGCTCGAGCGAGCGTCGAGCGAGCATCGAGCGGAGTTTTTCAACATCCAGCACTTTTTGCATTTTTGCAGACCGCTCGAGCGAGGAAGTCCACGCTCGAGCGACCCTACTGTTTTGACAAGCTCGCTCGAGCGAAGAAATCCACGCTCGAGCAAGACCCTGTTTTTTGAAAATTTCGTTAAGTGTTTAAAAGTGCATCTTTGCATCCTCATCCCATCCTAGGCATTCTTAAGCCTAGTTTAAGGCATCTTAATGAGGATATAGATGTAGAACCACACCGAGGCAATTTAGGGATTAAGTTATTACTTTCCCAACTGTGTAGCTTAGTGTGTGTTCAATCTGTTAACTGTGTAGGGTTGGCTTTCCGAGAGGACGCTCTAGCTTATCGTAGCCCAGAACTCTGTGAGTAACAATTGTGTAAAGATATGTTCAAAATGATTATCTTCTGAATACTGAACTAAACTGTTTACTGAACTAATATTGTTTACTGAATGAATGTATGTCCTATATTCTGAACTGTACTGTGGCATCCTTAGCACCTACTGTTTACTGTTACTGTTACAGAGATCTCTGTCGGTTCCCTCGTGGAACCACTACTGTTTACTGATTGATGGCCATCATTACTGTTCGGTCTTTAAGACCTACTGTTTACCGTACTGTTATGCCAATGGATGTACCACATATGACTGATTGACTGAAAGACTGAAATACTGATTTAATGAACTGTTTTCATTACTGTAAGGACATTCATTCTAAACCTCTTTACGCATTGTGTTATTCACTGGGCTTTAGCTCACTGCTCATATATATATGTAGGTGTATAGGCACCGGACCAATGCTAGGAGCGTCGGGGTGAACTCCAGTTTTGTCAAACCAACCACTGTGCCTCACTGCGAGGTTTCGAGCCTGCCAAGCTAAGGCTTAGGGGTGTTTTTATTTTCCCCGTCTGTCTCTGTAACCGTATTGTAGCTGTATAGACTGTTACTGCACTGTACCGTTAAATAGGGATCAAGTCCCTGTCTTGACTAATTGTATATACTGTGTATATATCTATATATGTATGAAACATCTTTTTGCATACAGACTGTCACAGCTCATTGGACATTGTTTATTTACTGTATTGGCTTCCGCCATGCCCCTGTACTCTGTTATACTATCTTACTATTAAGCAGGCCTTCGGTAATCTTGGATTACTGGCTGGTTACGGTGCTAAACCCATAGGGGCGGGTTTGGGTCGTGACACACACCCACCCAATGGTGAGTGTCCCAATATAACATACGGTACACTTTTCGGAATTACTTTTTTGTACATCTTTTTGACAGAATAGCGCATTCATTATTTACATGTAGGCAAGTATTATTTAGTGGATGCTGGTTTCATGAACATGCCTGGATTTCTTCTCCATTTCGTTCCAACGCTATTACCTGCAAGAGTTTCATGGCCGTCATTATTCAGGACTTAAGGAATTGTTTAACCATCGACATTCATCGTTACGTAATGTCATAGAAAGAACATTTGGTGTTCTGAAGAAGTGATTCCCAATATTGCGGTCCATGCCAAATTACAAGTCTACAAGACAAGGCCCGCTCGTGATTGCATGTTGTGTACTGCACAATTGGATCCGTTTGCATGCACATATGGACCCATTATTCATGGAAGCTGATAATGAAATGGCCGCAGAAGCGGAAGCAGACGGGCTTGTTGGAGACCAAGCTGACTATGTTGACATGTCACAACATGGGTTAACGTACCAATCAAATTTTAGGGATGCAATTGCTACTGCTACGTGGCAAAATCATGTTGGCCATAGATAGATTTGTGATGTGAACAAGGCAAGTGAATATCGTAGTGACTAATGATTTTAAATGTATAATTATTTGACTAGTTTCAATCACTATGACACCTTTATTACATAACTTCGCCCACGTTACGTAACTGTGAATTTAATGACTTCTTTTCTCTTTTTGTAGGATAACTAACAATGAGGACAACGATTGGGCTAAATGGCAATGAAAGGAAAGGGAACACAAAGATTATCACATGGTCAATCAATAAAATGTTATTACGTTAATAAAGACACTTAAATATATTGTTGATGCAATGTATAATATGCAGGATCAAACACTTTATTGAATTTGATGGTTAAATGATACATGCAAAAATTGTAATTTATGATATTCATTCAGTTTATAATGTTCATTAACTTTTTATTAAAAAAAAATTGTTGGCCATGGATAGATTTGTTATTAATTTTAATAATTTTATTAGACATTTGTATACGACATTTTTTTATTACTTTATTTTTTTCATTTTATTGAAATTTTGGCTTTGTTATTAATTTAAATGTCTTTTTATGAATTGTTTTTTTTTGTTCATGTTATTAACATAATGGTTTTGTTAGTAATTTTTATACCAAACAAGTTTTTATTAGTTTTTTTTCCTTTTTATTAAAGAAAATATATAATTACTAGTTTTTAACTTTTTTTATTTCATTTTACCCGATTTTTTTTTCTTAATTTGTTTTTTTCATTTCATTAAAATAATGGTTTTCTTATTAATTTAAATTTTTGAAAATTAATTTGTGAACGACATATTTTTATTAATTTACTTTTCTCATTTTCAAACAATTTGAAGGCTATGTTAGTAATTTTAATTTCTTTTTATTAATTATTTTTTTGTTCATGTTAACATAATGGTTTTGTTATTTTCAGATATTATACCAAACAAGTTGTTATTAATTCTTTTTTGGGGTGTCCTAAATAAGTCTACTTTTTGACTATTTGGACTAAAAAGTTGAGAAAAAAAAATGGTTGTTTGGGATAATTTTTTAACTTTTTACGAAAAAATGTGTATTAAAAAATTGTATAAATTAGTGTATAGTAAGTGGTATGGTGGGCTGAATGCAGGGACAGCGTTGGTAGAGTAGAAGCTGGGAGATGTTTCCCTGCTTTTCGAGCATTGAATTAGAGGTGATGTTCGGCCCGTGGGGACCTACCACGGGTTCCGTTTTGCTAATCAAAACCGTTGAATGTGTAGAACTCGTCGAGTACTATCTTATTGTAAAAAATCACATTGATCAGATATCGATAGTTATCTGATCGGATTAGTTTGTTTTCAACCGTTAACTATAACATCATCCATTTTATAAATTTTAACTAATTTGATCATATAGTCACTGATATCTGAGCAACTCGACGATTTCTACACATTCAACGGTTCATATTATTAAAACGGGAGCTGTGATGGGTCCCCACGGACCGAACAACACTGAGTTTTAGTGCACCTAAATAGAAGCTTGTTTCAAAAAAGTGAGCTCTGCCTGCAATACATCAAGTTGTTTGACAATTTGTTTTGTGTAACATTATTTTTTTAATTTTTTTTTTTTGTGAATAGTGATAACTTTTTAATTTTTTGAGTAACTTTTTCAACTTTTTAGCTTTTTTTTGAGATCCCAAACTAGGCCTAATTCTTTTTTCCTTTTCATTAAATAAAATGTGTAATTATTAATTTTTAACTTTTTTTATTTCATGTTAGCTGAATTATTTTTCTTAACTTGTTTTTTTTTCAATTTTTTTTAAAAAATGGTTTTGTTATTAATTTAAATTTTTATAATTAATTTGTAGACGACATATTTGTATTAATTTACTTTTTTCATTTTCAAACAATTTGAAGGCTCTGTTATTAATTTTAATTTCTTTTTATTAATTATTTTTTTGTTCATGTTAACATCATGGTTTTGTTATTTTCAGATATTATACCAAATAAGTGATTCCCAATTTTTATTTCCTTTTTATTAAAAAAAAAAAGTATAATTATTAATTTTTAACTTGTTTTATTTCATTTGAGCCTATTATTTTTTTTAATTTATTTTTTTCATTTTATTAAAATAATGGTTTTGTTATTAATTTAAATTTTTTTATTAATTCATAGATTTTTTTAATTTTAATTGTAATTTTAATTTTTGCATTTTATTGAAATGAAGGATTTGTTACACATTTATTAATTTCTTTTTATTAATTTTTGTACGAATTTTTTTAAAATTTCATAATATAACTCATAGATTGTTATAACATTGTCACTGGTTAATTTTATAGTGCAGAAAAAAAATTGACTATTCATTACGTGAATACAAAAGATTACAACAAAATAACAAAATAAAATAACCATAACAAAATGAGAAAACAAAATAACCACAACAAAATGTAACGACAGCATGTATGAACCATTTAAACGTTCATCGAAACAAGTTAAGCATCATTGTCAGGTGGTGGTGGTGGAGGTGGAGGGAAATAGTAATGGTACACCTGAGTGACTCGATGGTCAATCTGATCAATGCAGTTCCTTATCACTTCATCACGTCTCCCTGAGTCTACACGAAACTCACCAAATTGTTGAATTAGTGAGTTCTGAGCGGCGACAAATTTATCGAACCGAGTACCCAATGTATTGACCTGATTAGCCATTTGTTGTTCCTGTTGTAGGCGCTGATTGTACCGTTCTTGTTCCAACGCTAAATAATCAATCCAGTATTGAGGTTGTTCATTTGGTGGCATGGCATTGTCATTGGGTTCTTTCTCATCAGGTATTGGTTCATTTTCAAAATTAATAGAGCCTAGTAAGTTTTCAGCACCACCAGCTCGTGTCAGTCTGTACTCAGAAATTGGTGAAGTGATTCTCACATCTACTTCACCTTCAAGGTTGGAATGATGCGCTCTGAAAATTTTGGTTAACAAAGCTTCAAAAGGTAGTGACCGGCCACTTAGAGTACCAAGTTTTGCAACCATCATTTCTCTCAGTAATATGAAGCATAAATCTAATTTTTGTCCAGTTTCAAAACAATATAACAAATAAACATTAAAACATGGAACAACATCAAAATGTCCTTTTTTGGGAGTGACATTTTCAACTATCCATCGATGAAGAATACGAAGGTGGGGTTTTAAATGTCTTGCTTGTAAATTAGTGCCGGTGAATCGGTTCTCACAAATTGTGGTATAAACCTCAGTTAGATCATCAACAATGTTAGCTAACTTAGCCTCAGTTTGAAAATGACATTGCAAATCTCTTGTTTCAACTCCAATAATTTGTGCGAAAGTGTGGGGGTTGAGTGTGATTACTTTCCCCTTCACATAAGTGGTCAGACTAAACGGTTCCATTTGCTCCTCAGCAGATGTCAAGTGAAGGTAAAATTAATGTACAAAACGGGGATATACCTTATGTGGTAAATTAGTTACAGGTAACCATCCCATTGTATCCAATCTGCCAAGCAGCAGTGGATCATATTGAGAAAGTAGATTTACCTTTCTCTCCGTAACAATTGGTCGATTAGCGAAATTTGAATAAGGTTGTTCATGATGAAATGTGAGAAAATCAACAGTTGGATAGTCATGATCTTGTTGCTGTGGTTCACGTTGTACAGGGTTAGAGGTTTCGCCACGTTCGGGTCTCGCTCTTTTTGTTCTCGGCATGATGACTGCAAAAGTTAAGAAAAATGTATGAAAAATATATAGTAAAATGTATGATGTTGGTGTGAAAAAAAGAAACAGATAGGGAAATTGAGCCTCTGCTAAAAGGCAACCAATAGATAGCGAAATTGAGTAAGGTAGGTGAACTGGTGGCTGAACCGAAGGACCGGCTGGATGACGGGCCGGTTGTCCCGTATGGTGATTCTTCGCCTGCAATTCGCCTTCTTGCAACTTAGCTCTGAAGCTATTTCAAACTAACATCTTCTTTCTTCCTTCACACGGATATGTACACTGAATGTAATTAATATTGTAGTGTGATGGAGTTGCTGAAGGTGTTGGAATGAGATGGTGAATATGGTGTGGTTAAACGAATGCAGACTCAGATGACTTTTATAAAGGCTGAGGTTCAGAAGGTCCAGAAGGGTTTTTATTTTATTTTTATTTCTTATTTACTTTTCATTTCTTACTGATTTTTTTTTTTTTTGTTTTCCTTACTTTTTTTAATTTCATCTGTATAGTGATTACTGACTATGTATGCAGGTTTTTGGCTTCTTCTTTATTTTCCTTTATCACATAGTGTTGAACAGACACCTAGGATAGAAGGGGTAGGTGTATTGGTTGAGTGAAATTACAATATTATCCTTTTCATTTTGTTCTTATATAACAACCTGCCATTCAAATCAAGAGGGGCGAATTGGTCATTTTGTACACAATTATCACTCCCTCCCAATCATATGACCTTCACGGGTGGGTGACATTCAAAGTACAATAATGCACCAACAAAAAGAAATGATTTTTTTATTAAATTAATAAAATGTAATAAATGAAAAAATATTGATAATGTTTGGTAACGTTTACGTTTTGGTTTGTATTTAAAAATATTAAACACACTGATTTTTGTTAATTTTTATCAATATGTATTCTCCAAAGTTGTTGACTTCAACAAAATTTTTGAAAAATATTAAAAACGTATTGTACAAAATGTTTGTACAGGCCTAAAAAATGAATTCACAGAAAAATTAATTGACACAAAATAATTGACATAGAAGTTATTTTTTAAAAAAAAAATTGTTTGAAAAAAAAAATTATTCAAAAAAATTACTTAAAAACAATTAATTGAAAAAAAATCATTTTTTTATTTGAGTATTTTAAAAATAGTTTGGTTATGACTGTTGATCAAAAATACGAATATCGATATATGAGTTGTGTGTTTGATTCAAAATTAATAGGTTGAATTAAGTTTTGAAAACTATTTTGAAAACTCATCACCAAACAAATTTTCTTATTTCACATGTCACATCAAACTTTCAAAACTCAATTCCACGTACAATTCAAAACACAATTTAACACTCTATTCAAAAACCATAACCAAACAAATTTTCTACACTCAAATCATAATTCCACAACTCACAAACTCAAAGTACACTTCATACAAAACTCTACCAAACGCAACTTATATATTGCCATGAATTAACCCCACTTGAAAGGCTTGAGGTGACTAAAGCTAGATTCATAACCAAAAAAATGAACCTCAAAAATCAATTGAGGTTACACCATGGTTTGTATTCTGCAATCATGAAACTTTGTTTTTAAACAAACTGAAAGTCAAATAGAGAACTAAGCAAGATGAGAAGGTGAGGAGGTATATCGGTCTCAGCTGCTATATGACTCAACCAAGTACTTCAACAATGCCATCATGTCATTATATTCATGTAAGTATGCTGTTTATCTAAAGCTAAAGCTATAACAAATAAACAAATCTAAGTGTCATCCAAATCGCAAAAAGAATTAATTTTTCTCATATCTACTAAACAATTGACAATCATGCCTTTGACAAAATCATGTTGTAAAGAAAACAATAATGTTGTTCCTTTCCAATTCCAAATTGTAAATACAACCCATAAGTTACATCAACAACATTAACAAAACACACATTCCAGCCCAATTTCAGCAACATGAACAATTTTCAGCAACATTTTTCAGTATGATGAACAGCAACATGAACAGCAACAATTTGACCAACAGTTTTAGCAAATTTTTTAGAAACTTTTTTAGCAACATTAAGGAAGAAACTTTTGTTTATGAGCTACTATGACTGAAATTTCCAATGCATTCCACCTCTTTGTGCCTGTCGATAGCCTAAAATGGAAAAAAAAATTAAAAAAACACATAACAAATTCAGCAACTAAAGCAATGAGGTAAACTGAATTTCCCAAAATATATATATATATATATATATATATAAACACACAATGGACACAATCATACAACAAATTAAACACACATTCCAGATTTTTAAGCTGAAATAAAAACTCATCCTTCACCAAATCTGCTGCTGAAAATAAATAAATAAATAAATAAAATCATAATCAAAATCAAGTCAAGAAATTTCAGAAGTTTATAGCACTACAACTATCAAGAAAGCGAATAAAAGAAAAGTAAAGAATGAGATTTGTAAGGTCTATGTACTAGAAAACCTCTTGGAGAAATGGTAAAACACAAATATATTTCTTTTGTCTAATCAAAAAAATACAAAATATATTTCTTCATATATTAATTTCCTTCACCATTGTTTTCGTAGCAGCCAAACAGACCATTAGATATTTGTGAACACACAGCTTTTCAAAATAAAACAAAAACAATTAAACAAAAGAAAACTGGAATGTAACTCAAAAAAAATAAAAATAAAAATAAAAATGGAAGATACCCAAGTGCATTATGTGAGCAAAATCAGCATATTCAAACCAAAGATACAACAACCCATGTTCCAAAATTTTGCCAAGTACAAAGAAAACCTAACTAAATAGCCTCACAAACACCAATTCAAAAATACCCAGAAAGACCAGAGCACAATCAAACAAAAAGCTTGACAACTCATATGAAGAAAACTCAAAAGAAAAGCAAAAAAATGAGATTTGTAAAATCTATGTACTAATAATCCGCTTGGAGAAGTGGTCGCCGTCGAGAGGGTCGCTAGTGAGACAGGTTCAGTGAGGTGGAGGAGAAGAGCGTGAGGGCTCTGGTTTGTGAAGCAGACATAATCAATCCACCTTGATTGATTGGGTTTCAGGAGTGGGTTGCTGGTGATAGTGGGTTCAATGGAGGCAGGCCCACCCCTAAGATTTCCGGGGCCTAAAGCCGATAATCAATTAATAAATTTCTGGGGCTCTTCACATTTTTTTTTTCATTGAATGAAAAAAAAAAAATTCAAGGTAAAGGATAAAAGATTTGTGTCAAAATTACAAAATTTTCAAATTTTCATCCACCAAATTTTCATTCTCATTATTCACCAAAGTTTCAAATTCTTCATTATTCAAGTCTTCAACTGATTATTCTGCTTGTTTGTCACTCGTAAAGAACTTGTTAATAGCTTCTCTTTGACACTCGACTAATTTTTCGACTCTTTGATTCTTTTTCCTTTTTGCGAATCCAAATGGATAATTTCTTTTAAGAGTCTTGATGAACTGCGATCAAAATAATTTTTTAGATTAAAATTCAAAACAAGAGCACCACCACCATTTAACAAAATAAATTTTTTTAAATTATGTGATGTTACAGAGAAGGCCCTATGAGTGACATGGAATAATTGTCCACAAGGAAAAGGAAGAATATATTAAAATTTAAATTATGTGATGTTACTAAATTGAACAAATAATTCCAGATATTGCAAACTGAAATACAAAGTATAGTCTCATCTAAACATCCTTAGCCTCATAATATATAAGTCTCATTAAGCAATTACCAAGTCAAATAACAAATTTTACATAAATCGGCCAAATAATTAACATAGCTTTAACACATAATTCACCAACTCTAGGGTTTCAATCTATCAGGAAAATAAATTTTCAAAATTTGTTTTGTATGTGCAAGTCAACAAAAAAAAATATATTTGTATATAAATAAATAAATAAATCCACGGCTATGTCTGTTTGGAGGGAAAATATTCTCTAAATTTTTCCAAAAGAAATAATCATAAAATGGTGGAAAATTTCTAGGAAAATATTTCTGCTGAAACAAACAAACCTTAAATTTCAATAAAGGAAAAATGGACTGCAACTTCACAATGAAGAGTGATAAAAATAAAAAAAGATAAAAAAAGTGACAGAAACTTACTCAAAATCGGTAGTAATTTGGATGAGTGTGCTGCTGCTAGGTTTGCTTTTTGTTGGGCTGCTATTGTTAAGTTGTTGGAAAAATTGGATTAAGAGGAGTTAGGGTTAGGAATTAGATAGGGAAAGAGAATGGGCTTTTTTTAATTTTGAATGGGCGTTTCAATTTTTTAATAGGTCAATTTATTTTAAGTTAGTTTTAGTCTTCTTTAATTTTTTTGTACCTAAAACATACATAACATATTATACTAAATTATATTAGGAGGGGATCTCTTTTTTTGGGTCTGTTTTGAGGGGCCCTAGGCCATGGCTTGGTGGTCCGACCGGGCCTGAGTGGAGGAGAAGTGGTGAGTGTGAGGTTGGGTGAGAGTGAGTTCCAAAACAAAATGTGTATAACCCGTATAGCTTTGGGCGGGAAAATTTCAGTTTCAATTTGTTTAATTTTTTTTTTCTTCAAGATGTAGACCGTTGGATCTGGGTTGGGGCATCAAAGCCGTTGCATGTAGAAAGTAAAGGAGAGAAGTCAAGTACGGGATCCGGACTCAATGGGGCTTTGTTTGGTAGAACTCTCTAAACTTAATTCTACCATTACATTTGAGTGTGGTGTTTGTTTACGGTTTTCAAAAATTAATTCCACTCACTTTTGAAAACTTTGTCCAAGGTAGAAAATTTTGGGCTAACCGATCGTTCTCCCGGACATTCAGCCGGTTGATCAAAACAGCGCATTTTTTTTTTTTTACAAATGCCACCTGTTATTTTTTATATTTTAAATAAAAAAAATATAAAATTTTAAATTTTTTTTATGAGTTTTGAATAGAATTTGAGTTGTGTGTTTGGTTATAAGTTGTAAATTTTTATATCAAATATCATATGTCACATTAAAATTTCTCACTCAATTCAAAACTCATTCATCAAACAAATTTTGTACACTCAAATCATAATTCTAAAACTCACAAACTCAAAATACAACTCTATTTTCAAATCATATTTAAAAAACTCCAATCACAAATTATAATTATAAAATTCATAAATTCAAAATACCATCCTATTTTTATATCATATTTAAAAAACTCGCAACGTAACTATCTCAAACCCCTTGCTTTTGGAGAAAAACAAAAAATCCAAACTTCTAAAAGTGCTTTAGCTTTTACTGGTACACATCACATGACACACCCATGCTAGAACCCGTGAAGTTTCGTATTCATTTTCGCAAATAAAAATCTAGTTAGTTTCCCAAATTTCAGTAAAATGCCAGTGTGTTCAACTGATAATTCCACCTTTCGTTTTAAAAAAAACGAGTGTCTCTACTTTGGAAGAAGAATATAGATATATATATATATATATACAGAGAGAGAGAGAGTTTAGAGAGTTTGGGGATTGCAACAACATTCAAGAAGTTGACCTCGAAGTAAATCCCTTCTCTCTCTCTCTCTCTCTTAAAATAAATGCGCAACAAACCCCTGTTTCAGAATTTACGAGAGCGAATCAAATGATGTTCGTAAACGCATTCAATATTTTGAATTGAATTCACCATCTAAATCAGGTGTTTCTCCAATCTCTATGTATGTTGTTTGTTTGCACTAATCTTCAATCTCTTTTGCCATCATGATCTTTGCTTTTACTTCCATCTTATAACAATGTTTAATATCCAAATGTTTGCGTATTTCTTTATCTCCTTCCTAAGATTGATGCTCTATATGTGTCTAATTGCCCATTCTTCGTGTTTCCTAATCTATGTGTTTTGTGTGTGTTGTATTGTATTATACTAATGTGCATCTGTTTGATTGATAATGCAATTTGTTCTTTGGGCGCGGTGTTTGTAAAAACTAGCTATCCTTCACACACAATGCATATGCTAAACAAACTAGTGGGACTGGATGTTTAGGGTGAGTTTAACTCAGATTATTCTGGCATGAATATTTTTTTTTTTAAACATTTTTGCCCCATTGTAAAAAGTTGTATTTTTATTTGGATAATTTCAATATAGGATTAGCGTTATCAACTCTTGTATTTTTTATCCAAAATGAAGGATAAGAAAGAAACGAAAATAAAATACAAGTTACTGTCATTTTGTATGATTTGTTCACTTTATAATATAGTATAGATGTAAATGCAACTGTTATATGTACATGTTTTATTGTTGTTACTACCATTATTTGTATTATTTTAATTTTTTTAATGAATATTACTGAATTGTGTTTCTATTTCTACTGAAGTTGTATATGTATTCTTTGAAAAAATTTCATGGGAAAAGTGAAGTTTGAAATGGATCAATTTATTCTTAAAGTTTGATCAAATCTTGATTTTGGTGACAGGAAGAAATGGGTGCAGCAGTTCTATTCCTGGTAGGGTATTCAGGATTCTTTCATGCCACCCTGTTGTTTCTTCAAGCACGTATCGTGACCATGGCTCATATTTTGGTCATAGGTGGCAACCTCCAAGCTCAAGAAAAAACTCCAATCGAAAGAGGTTAAACACATCCTATATACAATGCACCTTAGGCCTTATGTGATGTTTGAGAAATTTATCACACTCAAAGATGCAATTCTTGCAGGAAACTTTTGTACAGAGGCAAATGGCTCTATAAATCAAGACCTGTTATTTATTCAAGCATGGTTTGTATATACTTTGCTTTTCTTACTTTTTTTTTTTTTTTTGTTGAACTGAAAGGGTGGGTTTGCATGCGATATGCACATAGGCAATATTCCCAGAGTTTATATTTATGGCTCGCAGTGTTATGAAATTTCTTGGATGTGAAGATAAATTAAGTAAATAATCAAATTGCTTTTACAGTTATTCTCAAGTCTATGTAGTTCCTAGAAATTTCTGGAAAAACTCAGACAATATTATAGTTGCCTCTGTGCACCACCTTGGCACCTTGAGAAATATGGTGGCGGCTTGATTTAAACAAAAGTATAGTTTTTTCATTTTAATGAGGAAGCCAAAGAGAGAAAACACAGGTGATTGAGGTAACTGACTAATGGCTATTGATTTTTAATTTTTTTCATTTTCTTTGACAGGAGGATTCTAGTGACACCTTCACAGATGTTCACGATGGGGATGGGGATGGTGATCCATCAGTGAGGAGTGAAGTACTAGAAATTAACGAAGGTGAACTTACGGAAGCTAGAAAAGCTCTCTCTGAGGCGCAAGCCAGACAAGAAGCCATTGAAAAAGAGAGAGATCAGATACTTGAAGAATTGGCCCGTTCTGAGGCTAAACGGCAAGAATATGTGGCTACTGTAATGCATGATGAGGACCTGGCCATTACAGAGCTGGAGGCAGCAAAATCTCTGTTCAATCAAAAGCTGCAGGAATCTGTAGAAGAGAAATTTAACTTGGAATCTAAGTTGGTTCTTGCAAAACAAGATGCTGTTGAACTTGCAGTGCAAGTTGAAAAAATAGCAGAAATTGCTTTCCAGCAGGCCACGGCTCACATATTAGAGGATGCCCAACTGAGAGTTTCAGCAGCTGAAACTTCTGCTGCTGAAGCAGCTTATCAGATTGAAGAGCGAATACAAAATGCTACTGAAGGTACCATAGTATCTATTGTAGAACAAGCAAAGGATGCTATAGAGAAGGCTTTGACTGTTGCAGAAACAGCCAGTGACCATGTTTCGAAAGCCATGGCATTGTTTATGGATACCATAAATCCTGTCGATGAGATTGCTTCCATCAAGTCACAGAATATTAAGTTGCGAAATGCTATCAATGATTTAGAATCTGAATTACTGCTTAAAAGAAATGAGGTTGACAGTTTGAAGTTGGAATTGGAACAAGTCTGTGAACAAGCAGGTGCATTCCAACATCATGCAAATGATGTTGACAAAATGCTCCTTGAAATTCAGGAGTCAAGCAGGAAAAAGGCTTTTCAAGAGGAGGAAGAGATTGAATCATTGCTGGTGAAGACAAAGAAAGATGTAGCAGAGAGAAGGAAAGCTGCTTCTAAGGCTTTGAAGGGTGAGTTGGAGGCCATCAAGGCTGCTATAGAAGCTGCTAAACGAACAGCACGTTCTAAAGATGAGGCCTATATGCGAAGATGTGAAGCACTGCAGAGATCTTTAAAAGCATTGGATGCCACTTCGAAGATGTGGAGACAGAGAGCAGAGATGGCAGAATCACTCTTGTTGAAGGAGAGACCACTTGGTGAAGTGGATGAAGATACAGTATATGTTGTTAATGGTGGACGGATTGACCTTCTGACCGATGATGATTCACAAAAATGGAAACTACTATGTGATGGTCCTCGCAGAGAAATCCCTGACTGGATGGCACGAAGAATCCACTCCATTTGTCCTAAGTTTCCACCTAGAAAGATTGATGTTTCTGAAGCCTTGACATCAACATTTAAATCTTTGCAACTGCCAAAACCTGATGAAGTATGGTCCATTGCTCAAGAAAAACCGAGGGAAGGAGACACACTTATTGAGCATGTGATTGAGAAAGAATTTATTGAGAAGAAGCGAAAGGCTTTGGAACGTGCTCTTCAGCGAAAGACAGTACAATGGGAAAGGATGCCAGAACAAACAAAATTAGGTGCTTTTTCTGTGTCATGACATTTCGCTAATCCATTTCATTCCCGTAGCATGTTTTCATGTATAATTTTACTTGGTCTTCAATGCAGAGCCAGGAACTGGTACTGGACGTGAGATTGTGGTGAGTGTATCTCTTTTCACTTAATACAGTTACTAGCTGGTAAATGACTGGTTCTCAGTTGTTATTGTTACATCATCCACATCAAATGTGAACTGGCTTTGAGTTAGAAGGGATAGATTCTGTGTGCATGCATTATATTAAGTGGCTTTATTTGAACATTTATTTTTTTGGATAAATTAAAATACACCCCCTGAGGTTTGTTTAAAGTACAGAGTGCCCCCTGTGATTTCAAAAATTACAAATGCCCCATTATTAGAATTTTTTATTTAACAAAATTAACTAAAAAAATAAAATTCATAATTGCACTCTAATACAACAATAAAATTACCGAAATTATTAATTGAAACATATTTATAATATCATTAAAAACTATTAATTGACTTCATGATTTATTAATAAAAGGGGCAATTTGTTACGAAATTAAAAACCTCAAGGGGTGGAATGTAATTTCCAAAACCACAGGGGTGATTCGTAAACCTCAAGTGGTGTATTTGTAATTTACCCTTATTTTTTTATTAATTTTTTTAAGTAGGACTCCAATCTATAGTATGGGTTTGTCTTCGGATGCTGTAGGGAACAAATTTCAATGGTCTGATTTCCATGCGATGTTAAACATGCTCTAAACAAATGCTTGCATGAACTTTTCACTTACTCTTTTAGTTTTCAAACTTGGGCTTTTGTGTGTGCAGTAGTATTTTACAAGACAGTCATTTCCAATTTCTATACTTTTTGCTCAGGCTTTACAAAGTTTCTGAAACTTCCAGTGAGGATCCCCAATCTTTCTTTATGCTTTTGGTGTAATCCCAACTTTAGGTTCTTGCTTCTACTCTCTCCATAATCGCCCTGTTTCGGCATCTCCAAGTATCATGTGCACTATCACTATGTTATCGGCATCCCTTCACTTCTCTATTAGTTTTATGATCTGTGTCCTGTTAAGCTATAAGGATTATAACAACCAGAAATTTTGAGGATTATATTGTGCTTATTGAATGTAATATTATTTTTTGGTAACTGTATACAAATTGGAAAATGCAACTTAAATAGATTTTAAGTTGTGTAACTTTTATCTATGATTTGGCTGAATCAAATGCTCTTTACTTTAAAAGTTTCAAGGTTTCAATTGGGAAAGCTGGAGAAAGCAGTGGTACCTGGATCTAGCTCCTAAAGCTGCTGATTTATCTCAATGTGGAATCACTGCAGTGTGGTTTCCACCACCAACAGAATCTGTTGCTCCTCAAGGTTTTCTTACTGCTTTCACTGATTTCTCTTCTACAGTTTTTCTTATTGTCATTGTTTTAGCTATGTAAAACATAAGGACACTGCTTTTATCCACTTGGGTAGAGTCATTTCATGTTTTCCTAAGTCCATGTTGTAGAGGTAATTTTCTTGTTGTTTTGCTTCTCCATTTGTGTATGGCATTGTAGGGATGTTGGACGATAATTTGTCATACAATTGATAGTGTCTCCCTTCTCGTGATTGATGTGTAACTGATCACGAAGGTTCTACTTATTTTCCTTAAATAAAATTCACATTTGATTAACAATAAAGAATGAACTGCAGGTTATATGCCTTCTGACCTCTACAATTTGAACTCAGCTTGTGGTTCTGTGGAAGATCTTAAGCATTGTATAGAGGAAATGCATAATCAAGATCTGCTGGTACATCTTCAATTGTTGATTTGACAAGATAAATGTTAAGCAATGAACACCAAATTTTTAACAATTTAGTATTTCTTGTGGCATTTCTTTTATAATATATATATATATATATATATTTGTTATTTCTAGGAAAAAAGAAGAACATTTTCTTTTATGAATGTTTAAGAGTATGTTTTCTAAACCTTTATCTAGTTATTACTAAAAAAATATAGTTCATTTTTATTTTGGATTGATGATTTGATTTCTTTGTGGACATAAAACTGTCCATTCCTATAGCTATTTAATGTTTCTTGTGTAGTAAAAAATGTAGTTCATTTTTATATTGGAATAACGATTTGATTTCTTTATGGAAACAATAGTCCATTTCTTCGACACATGAAGTGCTCTACATGCGGCATCTGTTATAAAAAATAGATAAACAAACACAAGTGGCTCAACCAAGTGCCTAAGGATAGTTCATTTCATATGTGAAATCATTGACAACATACTAATGAGTCCTCCGTTTTATTTTTGGAAGTTGTAAAATTATTTTTAATAAGTTATCCAAGTATTAAAATAAAAAAGAACATCAAAAGCATCGTTATATGGTATCCCAAATGTGTCAAGTAATTTGAATGACATGTTTTCACCTGTTCTCTGGATTTGTGAAGTCGATTTAGTTGGCTTCTTGCAAAAGAGGAAGAGCTAAGCCTTATTTGTTCAACATGACACTTTATTTCTTTATACTATTTTGATTATTACAATACTATTATCTTCTCTTTGCCTTCACATTTGGCCTATTCATGTGTAATGAGACTAGTTAGTTAATAAATTTGTTTCCATGGTAGAAGGATTTCTTACTTATTCTGTTGTGTTTTTTACAACTGTGTAGTTGAGCTTCTGTGATCATAGACGCCTTGTATTTGCATTTGTTACAAATTGATGCTCACGTTTGCTAATGTGTTGGAATGGATTTCTCAATGTCTTACATGTGTCCACAGGCCTTGGGAGATGTTGTACTGAATCATCGATGTGCACATAAACAGGTGACATATTGTTTCAATTGAATTCACAGTGGTCTTATGGATTTTATTCAAAGTTTGTTTAGCATTCTAGATATGGTGCAAATTGGAGTTAAGCTTACTCAACTTCGGTAGGTTTTACAGCTAATATAGTTGTTCAATACAAGTTAATCTTACATTGCATTTGACCCCTTGATTTTGCAGATAGATATTGTTGGTTTCAAGTTGAGACTAAGTAGATGCTTCATAAAAGACCAATGTAGATGAAATTGACACCCTTTGTTCAAGTCTTCTGAGTAGATAATTCCATTGTAGAAAATTTCTTCATGGACGGCACTTCATGATGAGTGTTGTTTGTCATTTTGATAAATCTGACATCCTCACTTTGAGACCAAGTAGATGCTTCATAAAAGACCAATGTAGATGAAACCGACACCCATTGTTCAAGTCTTCTGAGTAGATAATTTCACTGGAGAAAAATTCTGCATGGAGTGCACTTCATGATGAGTGTTGCTTGTCATTTTGATAAATCTGACATCCTCACTAATTCCAGAGTCCCAATGGTGTTTGGAACATATTTGGCGGCAAGCTTGCATGGGGACCTGAAGCAATTGTTTGTGATGATCCAAACTTCCAGGGCCGTGGAAATCCTTCAAGTGGTATGGAAATTCTACCTGTGGATACATTAAAATATGGTCAATTCATATGCATTTACTTAGCTGCTAGAAATTTGTAGTCTGGTGACTGAGTTTTCCAACTCTACTTCATCTTAGGCTTCCTGGCTTTCCAAGGGACCACTGGTGAGAGAGATCTGAAATCTTGACGGAACATGGCTATGCATCTTTTGCTTATGCGCTTATTTTCATTGTGTAGGTGATATATTCCATGCAGCACCAAACATTGATCATTCCCAAGATTTTGTACGAAGAGATATAAAAGAATGGTTAAACTGGTTACGAAATGATATTGGTTTCGATGGGTGGCGCCTTGATTTTGTGAGGTGAAAGGCCGCCTTCTGCCTATTTTGATACATATAGATTTTTTCTTCATATGTTAACCAACTTAGCTTTCTCTTGTTTCATTTTCTCTATGGTCTATTTTCTAAGAAGGAATTTTAGAAGCAAATAAACAGGAATCCTGTCCTCATTGCTGTTGGAGTACCTCTTCGAGCACTCTTACTTTGTCAGAAGGCAATTGCTGGTTGATCTAATATACTTCATTCAAAAATATTTAAGGCTGTTTCATTGACAATAATGAACATATATAAGTCCTGAAAATGAATGTTCTATTCTTTTAACTTTTTTTTATCAACTTGATGTGCTAATGCAACATCCAACCTTTGTTACCACAATCAATTTATGAGTGCAGAAACGAGTTAGAGTTGTTCTATTTTCAATCTTGTTTTGCTGAACTGTATGTTAAGTCGTTGTTCTACCATTATTTTAAGATTATTTATAGGCTATATTTAACAAAGACCATGGTTATATATGTCAGGTACTAGGTTGGCACATACATGTATATAAAATTTGTGGATGCATTGGGTTAAATACCACTTCTTGAATTCTATTATGAGGCCTACCAAATCACAAAAACACAAAAGCTAAGAATATTTACAAGAAGACCTGACAAAAGTATTTGATTATTAGAACCACTGAACTTTGATTTTTTTTTCCTAATCAGAATCCATTTGTCTTTGCAATCAATTTGGCCCTTATTTCTTGCCCATAAAAATAGAACCAGGGATAATTGGCCAATAATGCAGAAGCGCTCTCACTAGTGCAAGCATACTCTGCCTTTTGATGGGTTTCTATGTGACATTTCTTTTTGTCCATTAATAGAAAAATTAACACTACATATACAAAACGATGGCAAAACTTGTTAGACCTTTCATGGAGATATGTCACACCTTTATAGAAAATATTCTTGTCATAGCCATTATTAAGTCATTTAATTGATGTAAGAACCCAGTGAGACTAAAGTGCTCAAAAGATAGCTGAAACAAGAGTCTTGTACTTACTGCTATTTACTATGCATAACTTTCTCCTTGATGAAGCCATTTATGCTATTCCTGTTCAGAGTCACTATTTATTCCTCCTCCATGGCAGGAGATTGCTTACTCCTTTCATGTTGTTCACAGAGGCTTCTCAGGTGGATATGTGAAAGAATATATAGAAGCTTCAAATCCAGCTTTTGCAATTGGAGAATATTGGGATAGTTTGGCTTATGAGGGTGGTAATTTGTGTTACAACCAAGGTAACCACTTAGTGTAAGTTGATTTATTTATGAACTAGTTTTGTCTTGCGTGAATGCCTAGGGAGAAGAAAGGAAACTCCACTTTTGTGTCCAAATGCACTTGTGATCATTCCCCAGTGGTAAAATACTTTATATTTTGCTTATCAATTCAGCTTCTGATAAGCATTGTCACAAGCATTATCACACTTGATTATGATCTGATTTTTATGTTTGGAAAGGACCATCAAACCTCTTTTGATGATAATGTATATGCTGAAAGAAAGCATCATTGACATCCCACATTAATCCAGAACAAAACTCCAAAATGTACCCTCGAGACCTTTATTCATGCAAAACCGTTTCAACTATTAAATGTACCTGTTTAAATCAAGTAATATCAAAATTATCTCAAAATTCCAACTATCCTGGTTTTTAGACAACTGTATCGTTATCTTTTGGTCAAATGACTAAGAGGTTCTGACATTAAAACTTACTATTTACCTCCTGAAGGGAATTTTCAGATTGGTGGTTGGGGTTTTAGAGGCTTGAATGTCATAATAATGGTTGAGGTATTTAACCTTTCAAATTGTGTGAAAATATATTTCTCAAATATAACAAGCTCTCAGATTATTGCAGCACAATAATCTGTAAAGACGTTCAAAATTTAGTTGGATGTTAAATTTTGATTTTCTTTTTAAAATATGATGTGTTCTTATTTTGACTTAACTGACATATAAAACTTAATGACTTCTTGGGTAGAGAAGTACTTAAAAGCTGTAATCTGTCCTCAAACACATATTACCAAACCAAGCCCTGTGTCCCAATCAATTGGGATCAGCTACATGAATCATTTTTCTCCATCTTGCTCTATCAAAGGCCATATGCTCAATTTCCCAAAAACATTTTAAGGAATGTTTTTTTTTTTTTTCTTCATTTGCAGTGTCATTTTGTTGAGCATAAATTCATCTTTCTTGATGATCTGGATTATCATGCCCAGATGCTCATCGGCAGCGGATAGTTAATTGGATCAATGCCACTGGCGGTACATCATCAGCATTTGATGTCACAACAAAGGTACTTTTTGAACTGCATCATTGAGTTTTTTTTTTTTTTTTAATATATGTATTTATTTTTCTAACCTAGATGTCGTGCTTGTTTTAAGTAGGCATTATGGAAATTTTATATTAAGAAAGATGTCTATTTATTTCTGTCAATTATTATCTAGTTATGACAAAGAAAATATTTTGTAAGCGTGAACTATTAGTGATGCAAATTAAATGCTTATGTTTGTTTGAATGATTATGTAAGATACTAACAAATAGAAATTATTCTTGTTATGACAAATATTACTTAAATACCGCTCTGGTGGGTATTGAGTCAATTGGGTTGTACCAACTGCTTTGAGTTCAAATCGGCATTTCAAAGACACAAATAGCTCAAGCTGAATTTTCTGGAAAGGCACTTTCCATGGAGCAATAATCACATACTCTTCTTCATATGTTTTATCCAATATGGATTGCAAAAATGTGGATGTTGAAATATTGAATGGGAAGAAAAGAGGGGGTAGGCCCGCTAGGGGTTCTAAACTGATTTAAGATGGTGTGTCCATGAGAATCAACAGTGAATCAGTGCAGTGGCAGGGAGGATTAACATAATTTAGGTCATAACTATATCCAATTTGATGGTTAGTACATGTTAAACTAGGTTCTAAGTTACTTTCTATTTTTTTTATGAATAAAAGTCAATATTGTTAACAAAAAAGCATTTTTGGTGATTTTGTATAGTCAGGTTTTGGAAAAAGTGTCCCTAGATTTGTTTGCTTTTGTAGATTTTATAGATACTCTTCTTACTTAGTTTTGGTTTCTCCTTAGTTTTGGTTTCTCTGTTGATTCTTTGTAGGTTAGGTTCTAACTTACTTTTAAAAGAATTTAAAGAATATAAAATATTGGTGTAGCTTCTTAAAAGGAATACTACCTTGTTTAATTTATCAGTCTTTTACAGGGTATACTGCATTCTGCTCTGCATAATCAGTATTGGAGGTTGATTGATCCTCAGGGAAAACCAACAGGGGTAATGGGATGGTGGCCCTCCCGTGCTGTCACATTCTTAGAAAACCATGATACAGGATCAACACAGGTACTCTCTCACTCTCTCTCTCATGCATCTGTTGGTGTGATTTGGAGTATTAAGTTTAACGATCAGCATGGTTCTCATTTATGAAGTGTTAAGTAGATTTGTATGGGGTATATGAAGTTAATGTGATCATGAAGGTGCATATGATGACATTCAACGAACCACTGAACCTTTTTTTTTTTTTTTAAAAAAAAAAAAAAAAATTAAATTCAGGGTCATTGGCCGTTTCCAAGGGACAAGCTTGCACAGGGATATGCCTACATTTTAACCCATCCGGGGACGGTAACTTCTTAATCCATGAAATGTGATATGATATCATTAGGAAATTCTCTTGGGTTTTATTTGTTACTATAGAAAATTAATATAGGGACTTTTTCACAGAACCCCCTCTACTTTCTGATTTGGAATCAAAGAAATTCTGTCTTTCCTTTTCTTTCTTTCTTTTTTTTTTTTTTTTTTTATACAGAAAATTAGATAGAGAACCTTTCGGAGGACTCCCAATACTTTCTGGTTTGGACACCTTTCCAATATCACCAATACATCCCTCCCTAGAACCATTTTTAGGAGTAACTGAGACCCATTGGCTGTTGAATAAATCCAAGGTTTTTTCCTAGTACCATGTTGATGGTTTCACTGATTGCCTTTACGCTGTGTTTGGTTGGGAGATTTGGAGAAGGATTTGGAAAGAGAAAGAGAAAAGGTATGTGAAATTAGGTGAAATATAGGTATGTTTTATTCACATTTTACTTACATTTTCTATTTCCCTTTCTAAATCCCTATTCAAATCCTCTAACCAAACACAGTATTAATGTCTCAATTCTAGATTAAGCTATCTTCTTGGAAAATTGTTGTTCCCTGGTTGGGATGGATAACCAGTCTTCTTGTTCTTTGCAGCCTGTAATATTTTATGACCATTTCTATGACTTTGGCCTCCGTGACATCATAAATGAGTTAATTGAGGCCCGGAGGCGTGCTGGTGTACATTGTCGGAGCCCTGTCAAGATATACCATGCAAATGATGACGGTTATGTTGCACAGATTGGTGATACACTTGTGATGAAGCTTGGACATTTCGACTGGAATCCAGCAAAGGAAAATGATCTGGATGGAAGTTGGCTAAAATTTGTTGATAAAGGCTCAGATTATCAACTCTGGCTAAGACAATAATATATATATTTTTTTTTCTTTGTGGTACTTATCGGATATGACTATATTACTCTATTTGTAAAATTATCCGTATTTAGATTTGAGATTTGCAGAAATAAAGATCGGGAGGGAAAAACCACCATTTCTCCATCATTGTAGTAAATAAAATGTCAAAAGATAATATAAATGTGGCATTATTATATATTTATTAGGGATAATTATATCAATAAATCAATTTTTGTCTTGTACCTCTCGCAATGGAAGCCATTTTGCTCAATCATTTTAGCTACATTCCTACCTACATATAGATTGAAAACCAGGTCGGCTTTTGATCAAATAAATAAATAAAATATTAAGGAATTATATGTTAATCCTACATTACATAAACAAGTTGTTAGCGTCACACGATTACAAATATAATAATTTTATTTGCGAATGATATTCAACAACACACCTATTGTGAGAAGTTAAAAGGGAGTGTAAATATAACTTCTTTTTCTTTTTATTTTTATTTAAATAAAAGTCTTCTCTTATATTATTGAATCTTTAAAAGCACTTTACATGAAACAATGATGATCAAATTAAAATATTGAATTTTGAATATCTTCTTATGTATTACCTCAGACTAGTTAATATAAACAGTAATACTATGGCAACCAATTTTTATTTATTTTTTAATTTTTATAGTATGGCCTCCAAATTTAGATACTAATAAATTTTGAATATATTCGCAACTGAGTGAGAGAGAAGGCTCTAACAAAGGAGCGTTACTATTAGTATCTACTTAATTTCTTTGGACCTCCCATTTCTTTGAACCCTCACCTTAAACTCTAAATTTTAATAAAATTTCTTTGAACATTCTACTTAATACCAATTTTATCCATATTCATAATATCATCATACTCACGTGCACACTCACCTAATTTTGCACTCTCTCTTCTTCTTCTCTCAGTAAATGATGAATGATTAAGAACGACAAACGATTGAGAGACAAATCGACTATCCCTCTTTTCTCCTTATCTTATAAACGATGGTCTCTTTCTCCTTGTCACCATAAACAAAGATATCTCAGTCGAAAATCTCGTCGACGATCTCTTTTTTCTTCTCTCAAGTAAAATCTAACTCCCCATCACATACTATTTTTTATTTTTATTTTATTTTTTAATTTTGGGGTAAAACCCTTGATATAGGAGGTTTTAGAGAGAAAAATCCTCAGGAAAAAAAAAAAAGGGAAAAATCCTACAAAAATGAAACCGTTCAGTATTCCAGTGCCAAATAAAATATTTATTTTCAGCACTGTATTACTGAACAGAACCGTAATAGTTGGCAAACTAGTACTGAATCGAAAATGACTCAGAATCGTAAATGCAAGATAGATAACCTTTACCAATGCAACATCCACTTTATCAGAGTTGCTATCATCGTCCTCTATTACTCTATAAGTATCAACGAATGGTGAGAACAGCCACAAATGTAGAAATTCAGAGTCTGTAATAAGATTGTTTGTAATGTTAACTGATTTGGAACACTGAACACATTTGAAATCACCGAACAAAATGTTAACTGATTAGGTAGTTTTAAAAGTTTTTCATTGAAGATGAATACATGAGTTTAGGATGGTGATGAAGAAAAATATGATTAAAGTTTAGACTGGTAAAAAATATGTATAGATGGGGATGAAGGTGTGTGTACAATATCGTAGAGTGTCATTCTAATTATTTTCATTTGGTGGGTAAATGTTTTATTAAAAGTTATGTTTTAATATAATTTTATTTCAAAGTATAATTATGATTAAAAAAAATAAAAATTAAGGATATAAAAAAATAAAGTAAATACTAATAGCAATACTCCTAACAAAAATACAAAAGCTCAGATTCGAAGACTTTTGGGACAACATGTTTCTCCCCATCCTAACCCACCACAAGTTACTACTTTGTTGCTATCCTGTTCCTATAATATAACAAACAAAACAATATTGATTTGACTTCCATTTTCAACACAAAAAGAGCATGTTCGATGATGACCTACTTAAGACAAATCTTTGACTTCAAAAGTGACTTCGATGTTAATTAATATATACACACACATGGAGAGTGAGAGAGAAATGCATGCGTGTGTACTTCCCATATTCTAGGAGTACTAGTCTCATCATCCTACATGGAGAAGTTATTCCATGCCCTATGAACATGATTAGATAATGTGCCAAACAGACTATGATGGGTAGATATGGTGAATTCTGAGACTCATTCTTTTATGTGATATTTAATATATAATTGATTTGTGACATAAATCAAATAATTAAGTTTGAAAGTTTATACTTAAAACAACGGAAATAATAAAAGGGAAAATATAATTTCAGTGGAAATTAAAATACATATTTTACATTTTAAAAAAAAAAAAAACTTCACAAAAGATTAAAAGATTAAATCATAATTTTTTTTTTTAAACTTACCATTTGAAATTATTTTTCCAATAAATAAAGCCAGGATGCGGAGAACCGTTTGGGCAAAAAAGAAAAAAATGACAGCAATAATCATAGAGGTCATGAAATGTTGGAAACTAAAAATAAAATATGCTGTGATACTATTTAATGAAATCTAAGATTATTTTAGTACTTTAATACATTTTCACTGATCTAATCACTATCACACTCAAATGCTTGCAAGTAAGTACTGTCAGGGTGTTGAATGTTTTAGACAGTGATGGCCCATTTAAATTTCAAACTGATTGTGGATTTTCTGTTGGAGCTTGGAAGCAATTACCAGCTTGATTGAGCTATGATTAATTAATTATTATTATTATTTTTTTTTTTGGTAAGAAGATTCTTAAAAAATTATTAGGTAATAGGTATGCCAAAAGTATTAAATATTCTTGTCCTAGTTAATCCATTTATATAAAATTATATTTATTATTCATTTTTTAATACAAACATAATAAAATAAAAATACTATGATCATCATATCAATTTATTTTTTTTAATAAATGATATACATGAATTCTTTTTTACAAATTTAATAATTTAAATTATTAAAATAATACCTATAATAAGTCCACAAATCCAATCATAACCGTCAAACTTAAACAACAACAACAACAACTTGTTATATATGGATAATTACTACAAATCATTTTAAGAAGGAAAGTGTTATTAGTTTCAAATTTTTTACTAAATAAATGATCAAATGTCTCATATAAATATGGAGTCTACAAAATTACAGACTCTACATCTATATGAGATATTTAATTATTTATTTAATAAAAAATTTAAATTGCGTTTAGTAGAACTTTAGAATTATGATTTAATAATAGAGTTGTATTTTAAGTTTGTGAGTTTTAAAATTATGATTTGAAAGGAGAAAATTTGTTTGGTTATGAGTTTTGAAAAGATTTTTGAATTGAGTTTTGAATTTTTTATATGACATATGAAATGAGAAAATTTATTTGGTTATGAGTTTTGAAAAGAGTTTTCAAAACTTAATTCAAATACTTATAATTCATAACCAAATACACAAGTCAAAATTCTATTGAAAATTTTATTCAAAATTCATAACCAAACTCAAAATATAACTCTATTTTCAAATTATAATTCTAAAATTCTACCAAATGCAATCAAGATTTTTTCTGTCAAATAGACCATGCATTCATTTTCTTTGTTCAAAACGACAGACTGATATATAGTCTAAATCCTAATAGCACTTACACTCACACTCCCTCTTTTTTTTTTTTTCTCTCTCTCTCTCTCTCTCTCTCAACCATCACTGTTGCCACCCCCGCCTCTATCGCCGCCCTGTCTCCTTCTAAATTTGCATAGAGCAAGTCTGATTTCTCCACCAGACCTGTGGGTCAATGAGTCTCAATTGGTTCTCTAGATCGTAGATCCACACCCTTCTCTCTCTCTCTCTCTCTCTCTCTCTCTTCAACATGGCGGCAATGACCTCCATTGTCGGTTCGTGGCAGCTCACAGCAGAACTCACAGTACTAAGTTTGGTGGCATTACTCCTCAAATCCAAGGGTTTCAAGCACTACCGATGTGATCGGAACATATCCATGGGGATGAATGCGAAATGTATGAGTATATATATATATATATATATATGTCTGTGTTGGTGTTTAGTTGTTAAGAAAACAGGAAAATTTGAAAAATGAATTTTTGCCCTCTCTCTCTCTCTCTCTCTCTCTCTCCAATTAAGGCACTGACGCCACCGTGGTAGTAGGCGGAGGTGATGGCACAGAACCACTCTTGTAACCGAAGAGGAAATTGGGGAAAACATCGGAAGGTGTCAAAGTGATTAGATTAGATTCACTAATCTGTGATCTTAAACACACATACACAGTAGATTTGGACTTTGATTTTGGTGATCCTGAATTAGTTCAATCCACTGATGAAGAAAGTTCAAAATCGGAACACAACAACATGTGATCAATTACAAAAAAAAAATTATACTGTTCCGGTTAATTGATCGAACGTCCGGGGGACATCCGAGAGGAAGACTGAGTAAATCCAAATTTTAAAAACTCTGCAGAAAACGAAACGTGAAAGAGAAATATGTTTTGAAAATTTCATCTAAACATAAAAGAAAAAATTGTTTTGAAATGTGTGATAAAATCATATTTTTAAAATTTCACCCAAACAGTATAGGTAAATAGAAAAGTGGAATCATAATTTTCAAACCACACCAAATAGAGCCGTAATATCTCTAAGATTATCCTTTTGAGAATCAATAGTAATGAAGTATGACTGGTGACAGGTGCGAGAGCACTTATTATTATTATTATTATTATTATCATTATTTTTGTTGATTTGTAACAGCATATGCCTGCAATTTCCAAGCACTGGCAAAGATCCTCATTTTCTGTGCCCACAGAGTCAGAGAGACATGGTAAAAAGCTTGTACTCAACATCACAGGTGTGCTCATTCATTTGACATTTTCTATGCCATAATAAAGTTACATATATGTAGGATTTGTTTGGCTTTAACTTTTTGACTAAAATAAATATAAAAGATAAAAATCTTTATTTGGTGAAATTTTTTAAAGTTAAAAATTAATAATTAAAAACGAGAAAGTAAGATTATTTTTATTTTAACTTTTAAATAATTAATTTTTTTAATTTATTTAAATTATTTCTAATTAATAAGTTATAAGTAGAAGTATATTAAATAGTCTATCTAAATCAAAATAAGTTATAATCACTCCCAAAAATTGTAACAAATAGTCTCAAAATAGATTGATCTCGTTTGGGAACAGGTTATTTTGATAAATTTTTAACTTTTTACAAAAAGATATACAAAAAAATAAAGAGAGTGATGTGATAACTTATAGTGACTTTTTAGCTAAAACTGAAGGTTGCCAAACGAGATCGAAATAAATTAATAAGACAAAATATCATATTCAAATCATAATCATTTTAATTTTTCTCTTACAAAAATAAAAAAAAATCAAAAAAGTCAAACCAAACAAACTTTTAGTTCTAGTCTAAAATAACAAAAAAAAAAACTAAAAAACTAACTAAAAAACAGCACAACATAAAGTTCCTCTGCCTCATAAATATTATTAATGAACTCAAACAAGTAAAAATATTCTAATTTTTTCAAGAAATAGTGTTATATAAATTTTTTTTAAAAAAATTATCTTTGTTTTTATATTTTCAAAAATGTCTTTATCATATTAGTCTAATATAAAATTTATACTTGTGAATAGTTTTTATTTTTTAAGATCATGTAAGTAACTCCTAACCTTTGTCATGTGAATTAACCCCACGAGTGCTTTTAGTGTTTTTTTGGTTTTAAGATCATGGTTTTTATTTATCTTTATTTTATGTTACGGGTGTTTTTGTTATTTATTTATTTATTATTATTTTTTTCTAGGTGTTGAATCTCAATGTCAAATTGAGTTAAGCCTACTGTCTTGGGCTTGGGCTTCAAGATTGGAAACTAGGTTCAAAATTTGGGCCACAGCTTAACCATTTTGTCCAATGTTGCTTCTTTTATTTTTGTGTGTGTCGCTATAGATTTACTTTTAAAAGAAATCTAATAAGACAAATCCAAAATTTCAATTTGTTAAAAAAAAGAGCACTAAATACAAAATTATATATTCAAATTTTTTTTTACTTTAGTATTTCTTTAAAAAAATTCTTCTAAACTAAATGGATCTAAAAAATAAAAACTTTTGACAAAAAGAAAAAACTAAAGAAAATACATATAATTTTTTAAAAACTTTTGTAAACAAAACTTACATTTGGTTTATTTGGGTGAAAAATATTTTTTGTATTTTCTGATATTTACTACAATAAAAAGCAGAAGTCAATTGAAAATAAATTCATAATTAACGAAAAACAAACTTATTTTAAATTAAAAATATTTTTTCATTTTTAAAAGGTAACAAATATTTTTTGAACTAAAATTTTATCAATATTACTATATTATCACTGTTTGACTTTAACCATTAGTATCATCATCACCGCCGCTACCACCTTACTATCATGCTATCACTTTCACTTTCACTTTTGTTCCACCACTATCAAATATTAAGAAAAATAAAATAAAAAACTCTCTAAAAAATATTTTTTAAAAAAGAAAAATTGACATATTATTGAAGTACGACCCAAAACAATTGCTGTTATAGGATGGAAAGTACAAGTTGTAACCCTACTCCCTTAGATAATACGTAGCATAAAACCGCCGTCAACTCCTCCGTTATCTCCACTGTGACATGCTAAACATGGCGGCGGAAAATAAACACGCATTCAACGCACCAAAAAACTAAAATTACACAAAAAAGTATTAATTTTATTTTTATTTAAAAAAAAAATGCCCCAGAAAAGTGGACAAAAAAGAGGGAGAGAGTAAATACCCACGCGTGTACACACGAGCGTGAGGAGCATCAGCATATTCCAACCCCACCTCAAAACATCAACCGTTGATCCTCCTAAATATCTTCATTGGAGGGAGAATTTAAAAGAAATTTAGAAATAAAAAATGAAAAAATATGTAAAATTAAATGAAATGTAAATATATTTTATTCATATTTTATTTATTTTTTTAAATTTTTTCTCAAATCTCATAATCAAATACAACGTTAAGAAAAATTATTAATTAATCTAGAAATATCATGTAACATACATCTCATCAATTATAATTCATTATTTCACTTATATTTTTTAATCACACAACACAAATTTTTAAGCCGCACTCCCCCACCAATCAAAAGACCCTTAAAGTAGCACGTGAAGGTGTTTAAAACTAATCAATAATTTTTTCTCCATCAAGCGGCTGCGTACACCCCGATATCGTACACTCTAGACACACGCCGACATTTCTCTTTCCACTTTCAGTACAAGCCTCAAACCGAAGCTAAGCCTCGGCCCCGCATCTAGAGGCGTGAGCCGAACCTGGACTGTTTGCTTCTTATAGTTCGTTGAAAAAATATATATTTTCACCGTTTCGATCCCTTTATCTTCGGTCTGGTCTGAAAACATCTTTCTCTCGCTCATCGTTTTCCACAGAGAGAGAGAGAGAGAGAGAAAGAGAGAGTAGTGTAGATAGATAGATAGAGAGAGAGAGAGAGAGCTATATAGAGAGAGAAAGTGAAGCATTTGATACAAAACAACTCAGACAATTTACAGTCTGATCTTCATAGAAACGAACCTTCGCAGTAAGTTTCACTCTCTCTCTCTCTCTCTCTCTCTTCAACAATCTCAATTCTCTCTCTCTCTCTCCCCTCAGATCACACTCGAAAACCTACCATTTCACCTCTTGATGCTTCGTATGCTTCTTTGGTTTGCTTACAATCTCTGTCTCAGCTTTGTTTCAGCTCACTTGTGTTCAACAATCACTAATTCAACTTACAATTGTGTGTTTCGTTGCTTTTATTTCCTTCAATTTGGTCTTTAATTGTTGTTTCCTGGTACTTAATTGGTTTTTCTGTGGAATTGTAGCTTGAGCACTTGTTTGGTTGGTAGTGTTTTGTTTTTCTTTTTAGGGTTTTTTTGGTTGGAGGGTTTTGGGTTTTGCCCTAAATATTTTCAAATGCATGTGAAATCTGAGCTTGAGAACATGTTATTTGCAATTTTGGAGCTCAGATAACCTGAAAATTGATGCCAGTGTTGGTCTTGGAATTAATTTCACTATTTTTGGTGATATAGAGTTGTCTTAATAATTTTTTTCTTTAATTGGCGTACTCTGTTTTTTTAGGAAGTTTTTTGCACTTAATTTTGGCTTCTACTTCTCAAATTAACTTAAGATTGTTAAATTGTTGTCAAATTTCAGTAATCGCCGTCAATTTAGTTGCTATTGATACGAACTTGAACAAGCATGAAATTCACTGTTTGGTTTGGTTGTTGAGAATTCATAAGAGGAAATACAATCTGGAGTCTTTATAATGGTTCCCCTAATGCATATTATTTTTAGGGTTTGATGTTCACATTCCTTATGTTTTCTTGGCAATCTGATGGAGAATAGGCTAAAGATAAAGAACATGCATGCAATAATTAACTTTGAAGTGCGCGCCTCAGAGACATTTTTCAGGTTTGCAGATGGATGGCTGCTTTGAATCCCTTAGTCATGCTATATGAACGAAAGTGAAATAGATGTAGTAATGGAGCCTATTTTAATTTTGTATGATGAGAGGCATGAACCTTCTAGAGCTTGACTTTATTTTACCATATTGTATCATATAAGAGCAGAAAAATTAAACCTTGTGGAGTATTTTTTTTTCATTGTGTGTGTGTGTGCATGTTTTGGAATGTATTTATGATTTATTATAGAACAAATGTTATTGCGTATAAGAGTGCTTTAAAATTTGTTTAATATGATTGTGATATATTTCATATTTCATATCTAATTGGACCACGAGAAAATATAATAGGCTTTCAAGTGCTGTAATTTGTGTTTCCTTAAGATTTTATGTATTAAACAGTTTTTTCTGTTCTGATGAGCTGATTCCCATGTCTTTCAGGGTTGACTGGAAAAGAAGTTGCAGAAAGGATCTATTATTTCCTCGAGGAAGGCAACTTTCCAGGGTGAGCTTCAATCTGAAGCTATAAGTTGGATCTCATCAGTGCTCTATAGCAACAGTGGTGTGGAAATCAGTGACAGATTGGAACTCTGAGTTTCAATCTGGAAAATTACGACTTAGAGAAATCAGGTATCAGTAATTCTGACTACTTGAGATTCTCTTTCATGCTGCACATCTCCTCCATAAGAGTCCTGTGATGGAAGTGAAAAGGGCACTTTGTTGTTTTCAAGAAGCAGATAGTCCTAGCATTTTTATAGACCTTTTATTATGAGACAGAATATAATATCTGTTTTGGTATATGCAGATTCTAGAAAAGGATATGGCTACAAGTCTTTGCAAGGACCATTAAATTAGAACTTCATACCGTCAACTCTAGATCCCAAATTTGCCAGAAACTAATTGCTTTCCCTAATGGCTTTATGCATTGACCGAAGAACTTTTCAGACAAAACATAATCAAGTAGATTTTGTGGGAGACCATACTTGATCTGATTGCTTGATTATCATTGAAGGCTTTGTTTTGTGATTTAGCTAGGAAGCGTTCCAGCCACATTTCTACTCTGACAATAATATTTGTATAGGTTAGAAAACTGTAGAAGCTCCTAGTGCTTAGAACATTCTTGTTTGGCGGCCGCAGCTGCTTGTCTGGTGCTAACAACCCTGTATGCAACAACCTCAGCCAAGGCAGCAGCCTGGGCTTATCGACATGCAGATGTTGCAGCAACACATTATGCTAAAGCAGTTGCAAGAACTTCGGCGGCACCAGCAACTTCAGGAGTTAGGTGATGGAAGGCAGCAGAACTATTTAAACCAGCTATCTGGAATGAATAAGCAGGCTGCTGGGGGTCAATTTTTGCCCCCGATTAATGGAACACCTATTCATGATTCATCACAGACGTTTATGGTTGATAACATGAACTTGGTGGAGCGTGGTGCACCACCATCTATCCAAGGATTTTCAAATGGATTCTGTTCACAGGCTCAAAGTCAGGATCTGCGTTCGGTGAGTCTGGTGCCTCAACAGCTTGAAGTATCTTTATATGGAACCCCTATTGCAAGTGGAAGAAATAATTTGAATCAATACTCTCATCTCCAAGGGTTATCTCATGACTCTGCCAATGTGTTGACCAAGGGTAGTGATAATCAGGCAGAGAAACCTACAATGCAGCCATCAGACTTCAGTAACTCCTTTCTGAGTGAAAACTGCAGTGTTTCTTCAGACCAGCTTTGCATGCCAGATGGAGCTTTCCTATCCAAACAGTTTTTTGATGCGAAGAACTTGCTTGGTCAAGTTCCAATTCAAGGTTTTAGTGGTGGAATTCTACCTGAGAACTTCCAGCAGATGAATGCCTTGCAAGGGAATGCATCAACAAAGGACGGGAGGCAAGAGCAAGCTGGTTATCCTGAACAGTTTCCAGGAAAGACAACACAGATCGACCCTTCTCAGGGTTTGACTACCCTAGATCCACTTGAACAGAAAATTTTGTTCAATATGGATGACAACAGTTGGAATGCTTCTCTAGGCAGCAACACTGACATAGGCACAGGGAGCTTTGGGAATACATTGGAATGTGCAGATTATTTAAGCTCTTTTCCTTCCATTCAAAGTGGGAGCTGGAGTGCTCTGATGCAGTCTGCTGTTGCAGAAGCTTCTAGCAGTGATACTGGGTTACAAGAAGAGTGGAGCGGCCTGAGTTTTCAGAACACAGAACGTCAAATGACCATCAGCCCTCAAATTTTTTGGAGAGTAGAAAGCAACAAACTGGTTGGGTTGATAACAATGTGCAGAGTGCCTCTCTACATTGTAAACCTCAACTTCTATTTGATGATTCCAATATGAGCTCTGGCTTCCCTGGGTTCCAGCAATCAGGCATCCAGTTCTCAGCCATACAGAGAGAAGTGATGCGTTCTGATTCCTCACATGAATCTGTGCAGCAGTCTCCTAAAATTGCTGCCAAGTGGTTAGATTGTAATGCTCAACAGAATCAACCCATTGAGGGAAGTCAACCAATTCATATAATCCATCCTTTGGAAAATGCATGGCCTGGTCAAAATTTTGAGCATTCAGAAGGCAATGCACGGCAGCAGAGCATATCCTCGTATAAAAATAGTCACCAATGCGGCGATAAACTAATAGGAAGCAAGATGGAATCTTCCTCACCTAGTGGAAATGTTACATTGAATGTTTGCAACAATGAGAAACAACAGAGCTGCTACCAAAGAGAGAAATCTAATGACAGCTATCACTCCAGTGCATCCCAGCATACTATCACAGAAGATGACGTGAGAGAGAACATGTGGCTACATGAAAGTGATTCACAACCTGTGGCACGGGGTAACCGAAAGTCATCTGATCAGGTTTGTCTGAAAGCTTTTTCCTCTTGCAGGTTTCTCTATCATCCAGTGGGAAATTTAGTGGTGAATACTGATACTGCAGAACATGTTATGCTTTCACAGGTTCTGTGCCGACAAGTCTCCCAAGGATCAAGCAATCATGAGCAAGGATATTTTGCACAGTTCAAGTTTGTTGGTGATGTTTCTAGAAGTGCTGTAGAGTTGGAAAAGGTGAATGATTGTTATTACATTCATCAAGTTCAGTTCTTACAGTTTGTGCTTGCAATATTTGTAATCAGTTAGATTCTTGGTTGTCTTTTTATAGGGATGCTTGCCTGATATTCAAAGGAACTCAAAAGCATCAGAGGAGGTACCTCCTAGGGGCATTGTTGGAGCTAATGTATCTGCCTCCAGTGATAGCTCAGTTGGATACGGTCCAAATCGAACTTCGCAGACAAGGTAGTTATTATATGTCATACTGTTCTCTGTAAGACAGTATCAGAAATGCATGAATCGCTTAGCTGTTTGCTTGCTTACAAGGATTATTATGCTGACGGATCATATGGGCCTTCTCTATTGTCTTCTTGTTTCATGTTAACTGGTTGTTGTTTCTGGACACATTGCCTCTCACTTTTGTGTCTTGTATCTGATGGAAGCTTTCACTAATTTTAACCATGGCAGTCAAAATATGCTTGAGCTTCTTCACAAAGTTGATCATGGCAGGGAACAAAGAACTGTAACACACTTAAGTACTACCGACTCTTGTCCATTATTGGAGGTGCCAGAAGCAAAAACTCCTGAGGCATTTATGGCTAAATCATATGATCAATCTTTCATTTCACCACGCTTTGGCTTAAGGTTGGCTCCTCCGTCTCAACGGCTGCCCAATTCAAACAGTTTTTTCTCTTTGCAGAGCTCTCCACAATCGGTGAGTAGTGCAAGTCTTGGGCACATATATTTATATATATATATATATATATTCATTTAGGAGATAAGGGGCAGAGCTTGATGGCATATTCATTCTCTTTCACATGAATCTTATCAAAGAAAATGTTTGGATGGTGAATCAATTATTTCTGGACAAAATTATATTGAAGCCTCACATTTGAATATGCAGGGAAACTCTACTGCAACATCCCCTACCGGCCCTTTTAATCTAAGAAATCAGCTTCAATCTCCACAGGCAACATTGCCTGATATGGCAAGAAGACATCCACAATTTAATTGTGCTACTTCTCCAACATCAAGCTTGTCTGAACAAGTCGGATCTTCAACAAGGCCGCCTAGTGTATGGAGAAATTTACCGACTCAACCACATCTATCTG
The DNA here is from genome assembly GCA_030407325.1 of Camellia japonica. Taxonomy (NCBI): domain Eukaryota; kingdom Viridiplantae; phylum Streptophyta; class Magnoliopsida; order Ericales; family Theaceae; genus Camellia; species Camellia japonica. Next base: position 16,847,142 of record JAPPVO010000002.1, on the reverse strand, counting down.
TCACAGAACCTCACGAGCTTCCCTCTGATTTGCTTTTGTCTGCCGATTCAACAAATACCAATCTCCAGACTCCTTCATGGGCTACACAGGAGCGACATGGTCAAAATTCCTACAAAGGAACTGAATCTCGGGATTTGGGTGCATGTTCCATGAATTCACAAGGCTTTGAATATGGGGAAGAACACCCTGAGAAGGAAAGGTCACAGCAGCAAATTTCTTCAGAAATAGTAGACCAAGCTTCACAGATGGGGGGATTATTTCATGGGCAAGAATCTGTGGCAAAGCATCTCTCAGAAGCAAATGCTGTTGGCTCTGGTTCTTTGATGGCTCGTCCTTACCAGAACTTTAATAGTGCATGGCATGGTGATAAACAAGCATCAGCTGTTTCTGCAAGAGACCTTGAAGCCTTTGGACGTTCTTTGAAACCATCTAATCTTCATCCGAGTTATTCCCTATTGCATCAAGTGCATTCTCTGACCAATATGGAGACTGATCCAAGTAGGAGGGTTTCAGACAAAAATCACACAGCTGGTTCTGATCTGAATGTTCAGCAGGTAACTGCTGTTGCAGGACATCAGATGATGTATGGACATAATTCAGCTTCACGGCTCAATTCATTTCCAACTAGGGATGTCAAAATGCTAAGCTTCTCATCAGAGGTGGGAGATGATCAGTCTGTCAAAGCTTTGTCTCTACCTCTTCAAGATACCCCACAGGAAATGGCCACACATGATCAAAGTTATTTGAGTGATTTGGCATTTAATAGAACAGAACATTCCCAGATTAATGTGCAAATGGCACCTTCCTGGTTTAAGCATTTTGGAACCTTGAAAAATGGGCAGATGTTGCCAATGTATGACGCTAGGACTGCAAATAATTCTGTACAGCAGTTTCCTCTTGGGAGGCCTTTTGAGAATTTGCACATGAATACTTCCGTGGTCCAAGTAAATGTTCCTGGTCCCAGTCAGGTTAGCAGCGTGTGGCCAACTACAGCCACCACTTTGGCAGTGGGTACACTATCACCCCCTTTTGTGTTGTCTAAAGATGCCAGTGATCATAATTTCTGTGTTACGACATCAAAGAAACGTAAAATTGCAGCATCTGAGCTTCTACCATGGCACAAGGAAGTGACACAAAGTTCTAAGAGGCTTCAAACCATCAGGTGTTTGCCATGATTAGCATATTTCGTTGGATCACTGTCTTACATTTTTGTTTCAATAAATCAAAAGCACCATTCTTCTCAGTTTAGTTGCTGAAAAGACAGATCAAGAGGAAATAATTTTTTTTATATTTATTTTGCATTTCTTTAGAAGAAAACAGCTTCTTCTCTTTGTCAACTCACTTCCCATTGGATCTTTTTTCATCATTTTGAATTTTCTATTGAAGGCTTGAGGTGATGTTCAATGTATTTTAATTTGTTTTTTGTTTTTGCAGTTCGGCAGAACTAGAATGGGTACAAGCTGCAAATCGGCTTGTTGAAAAGGTGTGTTCTTAGTTGGGTTGGTCAGAATAATGAAAACTAATTTTTAAAACATTCAACTGGTTAATTACAAGCTTCAAAAGTGGTTTCTAAGTGCTACTTCTATTGGCAGGTGGAAAATGAGGCTGAAATGATTGAAGATTTGCAGCTATTGCTTCGACCAAAGAAACGGCTTGTCCTTACAACACAGCTTATGCAACAGATGTTTAGGCCTGCACCGGCAGCCATTCTCTCTGCAGATGCTACTTCAAACTGTGACAGTGTGGCCTACTTTGCCGCTAAGCTGGCGTTAGGTGATGCATGCAATTTGATCTATTGCTCAGGAAATGATTCATGTCTCTTGTCGAATGACAATGATGTGTAAGAGTTGCTTTCATCTTAACTGTTATTTTTCTTCGTATTAAATTCCACGCAGCTGAACTTCATCACAAAGAAAGAAGATAAATCTCTTATTTAGGTGCCTGCTGTTTATTGATTTTTATATCTATAATTCAGAGAGAATGTTGACTCTTCAAACAAATCTCTATTAAAATTTGTTTAGGATGTCTGAGAAGCCCAAAACTTCTGAGAGAATTGATGAGCAGTATTTCTCAAAAATTGTGGAAGACTTTAGCAGCCGAGCAATGAAGCTGGAAAGCGACTTGTTCAGGTATGAATCAAGTTTTCCATTCATGAAAACAATTTTTAGAAACTATTGTCTTGTATCAATTGGAAGATCAAGTATGCTACAGAGACCTGTACATGAAAATGTACCCTACACATGCAGCTTACCAAACCGTATTTTGTGCTCATCATAGAACTTACCCTGTGTTTCAACATTTTTTTCTTTTGTTTTGTATTTGTTTTGATTCGTTGCTACCAATCAGTATACATGGCATGGGTTACATAAATTTACCCATGAAACCAAATTAGAACTGAGTGGCCAAATGCAACACCTGAATCTGTACCTCCTGCAAAGTTAGCTAGATAATAAAGATCCCATCTATAATTACGTGCTCTTCCCATCTTTTATGTGGGTCTTGTTTTCAATTTGTGATGCAGATTAAACAAGACAGCATCAATTGTAGACATAAGAGTGGAATACCAGGAAATAGAGAAGTTCTCTGTCATCAACCGTTTTGCGAAGTTCCACTGCCGGGGACAATCAGATGCAGCAGAGACCTCATCATCGGGTGGCACAACTCCAACTGCACTGAAATCATGTCCACAAAGATATGTCACTGCATTTCCCATGCCTAGGACAGTGCCTGAAGGAGCACCATGTCTTTCACTTTGATCACTGATGATCAATCACTTCACCTCTTGTGTGCCCCTTCGATCCATACTCTGTTTTCCGTTGCCTCTGTCTGTTGCAGCCTGTAGTCTTTTTTCAATAACCTCAATGCCGGTGCACAAGAAAACCAATGAAAAGGGCACCCCCCCAAAAAAAAAAGAAAAAAAAAAGGGGGAAAATTTGGGGAAGGTGAACTGCTAGAAATTGAAGCCGTTTGATCTTTTTGATCAAGCCCGGTTGTTGTCAATTTTGAGGAAGTATATATTGTTCTTAATATATTTTCATGAGAATTTAAGGAGATTCAGGGTGTAACCCAATCATCTTTCCTAGGGTTGTTACATTAATCAACTAAATTTACATGTATTTCATATGAATTTCTGGTAGCCATGGCTTTGCAGCCATTCTTCTTCTTCTTCCTTTTTTTTCCAGGGTTGGTAGAAGAGTTGGCGTCATGAAGAAAAACAAGATATTTGGCAACTAAATGAGGCACGGTTTCGGAGGTACCCTTTGGCTCTATTTGATAGCAATGTCGTTTAAAAAAGAATCTATCTACTAATGAGTGTCTTAAATGTATTGGTTAATAAAGCATTAAGGGTTGTACATTCTTCAACTATCCATTTTTATTGGGGAATGTTCAACCAGTTTAAGCCTATTATGGAGTGCTGTATGAGCACTACTACGAAATGCCTCCAGTGACAGTTACCCTCTGCTCTAGCATTCTTCTTGGTGGAGTTTTGTTTACTAAAATGCAGGTGGTTTTAAATCATAATTTCCGAACCTAGTAGTTTTAAACTTATTTTCCAAACTCAGGATGTTTCATGAAGTTTTTTTTAAGCAACTATAGTTGTGTTTTGAATCATGACTTTATAAAATAACTTGAGTTTGGAAAATATGTTTAAAACTGCTTCATTTGAAAATTCAATTTCCAAACATTTGTATTTGGTAAAAAAAAACCTTGGACTGTATATAAATTATTGGCGAAGCTTCTAGAACTCCACAACTGATATTGGGGTTTTGTTTGGTGAAGTTTTATACTGTGTCTATTTGTTGGTTTTTTTTGTTTTGTTCTGACTAAAGCACTTTATTGTAGGGGGGGACAAAAGGTCCCTGACAAAGATCTCATGTTTACTATAGTAACTACTAAAATTCTATTGTTTGTTTTGTTTATTCTGATTAAAAGTACAAAGTTTTCAGACAATGATTCTGTGGCCCTTATTTATTAATGTCATCATAAAATCAAGTAGGATAAGATGGATGGGGAGAGTGAAAGAAAGACAAAGGAAGAGACTTATTGCAGAGGACCCAAAAAGCTTTGTATTTTGGTTGGAACGATTGAATTGATTCTCCTGTACCTCAATTGTCTGTTTCCATTAAGACTTTTTTTTCTAATAAAATAAATTTAAAAAAAAAAAAAAAAAAAAAAAAACAAAACAATTGACTAAAAGTGTCACTGACGTCAGTATTGTTCTTAGATTGAGATGCCATTAAATAACTAACTAAACTAACCGACTTGTGATGTCCACCAGCACCATCCCCCTGTCAGCATCATCAGAATCTATATCAGGTGTCTGATTGAGAAGGTGTGATGATGAGAGCAACACAGATTCATTTGAATTGCCCCCTTCATAAAGAAGAATGAAACAAAACAAAAAAAAGGAAGATAGTCAATTCTCTCTATGAAAAAGCATAAAATAATGAGTGGGGTTGATTTTATATATATATATCCTAAAGAAGATTTTTTGCTGACAACATGGAGGCTTTTTGTGCTTGGGTGGGACACAAAAATCCCCATGCTCACAATGTCCACGTGGGGTGGTGGTGAATTTTATTGAGAGATTTTTGGAATTTTTTGTTCTTTACTTTATCACATAAATACATGTAGTTGTTTTCTATACTGGGTGGTCCTAAAAGATATTTCGCAACTTGGTATTGGTATTTGGTTGTATATATATGCAGAGAGAGAGAGAGAGAGAGAGAGAGTGGATAGCTTTTTAATCAACCGCCAACGCGCGAGTGTCTTGGAAAATAACTTTGGATATACTTTTGTTGGATTTGAACTTTAGAATGGTCAATTACAAAAAATTATGGTGCTGATGTGTCAGCTTGTTTCATTGTTGGACAGGAATGGATTTGCTTTCTTATTACCATACGATTTCCCATCTTTGAATGTGCATCTCATTGGTAAAAGAATCTCATTCCCAAGTGTTTGAAAAAATTCAATAATTTTATGTAGAATTTTTTTTTTATCTCAGTGTCTAGTTTGACTTTTTCGTGGATAGGAATGTGAGATTGGGATCAAACTCCCTCTTAGTTTAGGAAATTGATTTATCGGAACGGAAAATCAAGAATTACATTTTTATTCAAACTGCATTTAAACGGTGGAATCATGAAACTTGAATCATATTTTTATTCTCTCTCAAGATCATTGTCATTCAAACATAATCTATGAATAAATTTATGTTACAAAATTAGAACATAATGACAAGAAAAATCAATCATAAACGAAACAAAGTAATTTATAGATAAACTCAATCACACAGTATGGATACCATCTGGGTTGTTTTCCCTCCCTCCATTCCCCTATTCTGACTGATACTCTTTCCACTGCTGATTCACCAGCCTATGAGATTGCCTGCTATGGAAGACTCATTCCTGTTAAAAGCCAAAGCTTTCGAAAACAAAAACATCTAAAAGCTCAAAAAATTCTTGCTGATTTTATACTGCCAAAAATTAAAAAATTTTATAGTGTTTTCCTAAAAAGCTCGATAAATGATTATGTAAATATAGTGCATACTAAAATCTAGTACTTAAGGCCATGTTTTCGCGACTTGAGTGACCGAATTACCATGGTCGTGGGTTCCACCCACAGCGTGTTTGGTAGTAAAATGTGAGGGCAGATTGATAGTCTAAAGCACTTAATAATCCCCCTCAGTAGGAGGATTAGCTTGGTTGGGTTTTGGATGGAATTAAAAAAATAGTGAGGAGATTGAGTTTATTTTATATAAAAAAATTATTGTTTTTTACCAAGTGCATCTGTTTGTTTCAATATTTGTTTTAGTTTTTTTAATATAAAAATAATTTATTTATTTGTTTTATATAAAAATAATTTAATAATTTCATCACTAACTATCTTCTATACTATCATCAAAACAAACACATTTTTACTTAATTCTCCCAACTAACAATCTCCATATTAATAGTCTCTTCACTAATCATCCTCTCACTAATAATCACATCTAACCTAATCCCTAGACAAACGTGACCTAAATGCCTTGTTTGTTTAGGTTGAGTAGGACTATGAGTGCTGGTGGAACTGAGTGAGGGGGGTTAATAGTGTAATAGTATTAAGTTAGAAATGTAAAATAAATTTTGTTTGTTTGTATAATAATATGATAGTATTAGTTTGTTGGAATTAAATCTATGAATTTATGTAAAAATTCTCAATATATATATAAACTTTATTATTTTTATAAAATAGGAGTATAATAATATTTTCACAGTGAATTCAAGGAGAGGTAATAGAAGAGTACTTTTATTACTCACTTGTAGATGCTATCCAACAGTAGTAGGTTGCTCGCAACTTTTATTTTTATTTTTATTTTTGTAAAAATAGTTCTCAAAAATTGAAATGCAACTTTTTAGTATGTTCTAAAATGGGTTGTTTTCAAACTATTTTCCTTATAACAGTTTTGGGAAACAGTTTGCTAAGTAATTATTCTATATTTTTTGGAAAATAAAAACACAAAACATAAACATAACCAAACAGACCTCTAGGTTTTTTCTTTTTTTGGTCATTTACAGGCAGCCCACAAGTCACATGAGCATATGTAAGCCCAACAGTTCTTGAGCAAACCCAGGCCCAGGAACTAACTAGCCATTGGGCCTTGAAGTTCCTACGAAGGGCCTTCTCCAAGCGTGACACCACTTTGGACTGGTTAATAACCCAAATGATTTAAAGTTGGGAAATTACTATGTAGTCCTATGTAGGGGATCTATTTCCCTTCTAATCTAAATATATTTTTAATAAATTAATAGGTTCACAGTTTTTTAAGTTTTATACCCGGACGTCCCATTTTTTATTTTCTTATTTTTTAAATGACTGTATTACCCTTTATTTTGAGATCTATATATACGTGAAAAATCAAATATTTGCTCCGTTCAAAAAAGAAAATCAAATATTTGCCTCTGCGATCTCGATTTCTCTTCGTTATGGCGATCTCTTTGTGCTGTGTGGTCGATCTCATTGTGTTGTGAGGTAGATCTGGTTATGCGATCTGAATCTCTGTGTATAGGCGATCTCTGCGTACGTTCTCTCTCTCTCTCGTCTCTCTCTCTCTGTGTCTGTGTCTCACTCTGTCTGTATCTGTCGATACATAATGTATGTATATATAGATAAGCAAATTTGGTGATATCTGGTTGTGTTTGGAATGTGTTTAGAATTCTTTCTTTTGTGATAAATTTTGTTTGTTGAAATACTTATTTTGTGATTTTTGTATGTGAATATAGTGTAATGATTTTGATTTTATTGATTTTGTTTGTTGTATAGTGTAATGTGTTTGAAGTTGTAGTTTGGAATTGTGAATTCTGATATTTTGATACTGATATGTTGTAACTGTATAATTTTGTAGTTTGGAATTGTGAATTGTGCAGTGTTGGTACTGATATGTTGTAACTGTATAATTTTGTAGTTTGAAATCTGTGAACAATTGTTTGCTGGTTTGTGATTTTGTAGTATGGAGGGGTGTTTCATGTTAATGTGCAAATACAGTAATTCTTGTGCTGCTATTAAGATTAGTGAGGGATGTAGTTATCATGAAGTTGTTGAGAAAATATCTGCGAAGTTCAAGGAATTGAGTGTTGGTAACTTTTGTTTATTTTTCTCTATTCCTGGATATTCTAATTGTATTGTTGAATGTGATAATGAATTGGGGAATATGCTGTCAATGGTAGGTTGTAGTGGTTCTTATGTTGTTGATGTTGTTGTGGGTGATAAGAGAATTGTGGAGGTTGATGATGATAATTCTTGTAGGATTGATTCTGTAAGTTGTGAGAGTTCTTTAGTAAACGATTGTGATGATTTTGGTGGTTTGTTGCCTAGTTTTTATCCAGAACCAGAAAGAGTTTTGTTGTCTGCTAGTTGAAAGGGGATTATACATAGTGTTGGTCAAGAATTTGAAGGTGGAGTGCCGGCGTTCCGCATTGCATTGGCTAAGTATGCAGTTTCATGTAGTTTTGCAGTGAATTATTTGAAGAACGCTGCCAACAAGAGTAACTGCTGAATGTATGATGAAGTTGTTTACGGGTTGTAAATGGTTTGTGCATGGAAGGGTGTTGATGAATTCCAATATTTTTTTTATTATGAAGTTGGATAATGTGCATACTTGTGGGGTTGTTGCTCGTAGATTTTGTAGCAAAATGGTTGGTTCTAGACTTGTGTCTGATATTGTGCATAATGATATTAGTGATAATTCGTTGACTCGTCTTATTGAAGTTAAAAAAAAGTTGAAGAAGCAATATGGTATAGATGTTTCTTATTGGGTTGCATGGTTAGGAGTTGATAAGGCAAGAGGTGGGTTGTTTGGTGATTTTTATTGTTGGAAATGGTTATAAATTCTGGTAAAACCAAAATTTTTCCTAAGTTTGGTCTATTTTTTAGGTGGGCCCCGTGCGTCGATTTTCACGGTCAAAGTGGTAACGCGTTCTATGCGCGTTGTGATTTACGTGGTATATTTGGTTGCTCAAAACCATTACCGAGTGAATGGGAAATTGAAGCCAAAGTGTGCTCTATGGAAATGGAGTTTTGGTGGAAAACCCTTAAAGGTTTTGAATAAGGCTTGTCCCACATTGATTTGGTGGGAAGTTTTGAATGGGTTTATAAGGCATGAGTTTGGTTCTTGGGGTGTGCCCCAAAGGGCACCCAAGTGTTTTAGAGGGAGAGGTTATGGGGAAAATGGGCTAGACCCTTTGGACTAAAAAATCACCACACGCGCGCGCCGTCCGTCCGTCCGTCCGGTCGGTCGGGCGGGCTGGCTGGGCTTGGGCGCGAGTGCCCGGCCCAATACTAATCTTTTTGGGTCAAAAATATTTGAATTTAATTTTATTTTTGGTAAAATAAAATCCAGAATTCAAATTAAACTGGTTTGGTTTTTCTGTACATCCAAACAGGGCCCTTCCCGTATTAAACCGGAAATAATCTGATCCAGATTTACTGTACACCCAAACAAGGCCCTTCCCATTTTTGTTATCTGTTTGAATTGTAACCCAACAGATTCAAATATGTTTTAATTCAAAACCAATAGGTATCATACCTGTTTAATTCAAAACCTAAAGCCACCATTCCATCTATAAATAGGACAACCCTCATTTGGATTTTTAGAACTCTAATTTTCGTCCTTCATAATTCTGAAAACATTCTCTTCATGTTGCTGCATTATTTTCTTGTCAGAGAGAGTATAAACACTTAGTGTGTTCGTTAGGCAAACAATTTGTAGTGCTGCTATTGTTTGTAGTAGATCATTTTATTCTGGGAGATAGACGTCCAAATTCTGAAAGTACCGTGGAGAGGACGAATCTGTCTTAAGGACACAGTGTCAAACACTGGACTTGATCAGAATTATTATTCGAACAATTAATCAAGTAAGTTGTTTAATTTATTTTCTGTTTCATTTGTTTATTTAAATCAGATTTTAATTTTGTTTTTGTAACAAAATAAAATCTGTTTTTATTTATTTATTTATTTCTAGTTTGATTTTTGTAATCAAACAAATTCTCTCATTTCCTTTATTTCTTTATATTCTTGTTGTTGTTTAGTACACAACAGAATTTAACTATTTAAATACAGTGAAGATTGTCCAACATTTACAACTTCTTTTGACCAACTTCGATGGTACCTTGAGACGGGTATGAGAACGAATCCGGGAAGTGTGTTTGAATTAGATGTGGATGAAAGTAGTGGGTGTTTTCAGAGGTTGTTTGTGGCATTTCATGGATGTTTGTATGGCTTTCAATTTTGTCGTCCGTTGTTGTTTGTTAATGGTACATTCTTGAAGGGGCGTTACAAGAGGCATTTGCTTGCAGCAACATCAAAGGATGGTAATTAAGGTATGTATTTATTTGCAGTTAGTATAGTTTTGGTTTGTCAGTGTGTTATTGTATTGTGAGTCTGCTAATTTTTGCAGTTTCATGTTATTTTGTTTGCAGGTCTGTTTCCTTTGGTTTTTGCGATTGTTGACGCTGAAAATCAAGATAATTGGATGTGGTTCTTAAGTCAGTTGTTAAAGGCTGTTGGTTCAGGCCAGAGATTGACCTTTGTGTCTGACCGTCAACATGGATTGCTAGACGCTCTTTCAGTGGTTTTTCCCAATGCACATCATGCATATTGCTTGAATCATTTGAACAGAAATTTGATTGACAAATTGGTGGGACTTCGTATTAACTATAAGCTGAGTTTGATGAAAATATTAGTTAAATGTGCTTATGCGCCAACTGTTGCTTCTTTCCAACATTATATGGAGAAATTGAGGCGTATTGCTGGAAATGGTAGAGTAGATAGTATGTTGGATGGTTTGCAAAATGATAAGTGGGCTAATACATTTTTTAGAGGGAAACGATATGGTGAGATGTCATCTAATGTTGCCGAGTCTTATAATAATTTGATTGGTGGGGCCCGTGAGTTGCCTATTACTTGTATGGTTGATATGATTAGGGTTCAAATCATGACTCAATTGTCTAATAGAAGAGCTAAATCTAAAAGATGGACTACGAAATTGTGTCCAGTTATGGAAAAGAAGTTGGTGGACTCTTTGAAGCTAACTAAGTCTTGGGATGTGATTGTTGCTAGTGATACTATACTTGAGGTTCATTTTTCTATTTCTTTTTATGTTGATATTGGTAGACAGACTTGTTCTTGCCATGAATGGCAATTGAATGGTTTTCCTTGTTATCATGCTGTGCATGCTTTGCGTAGTAGTAGTAGAGATGTGTATGATTTCATTGATCCTTTTTTTCATGTAGATTGTTTTAGAGAGTCATACAAGGAATCTGTTTATCCAGTACCTTCAAGTGAGAGATGTAGGAAATTAATGTATTGATATTATTGATTGATTGATATCAATATTTTTGTGTGTTTACAATAGAGAGAATGAACTCTCTTTTATAGAGACAATGGGTACAATGGAGTAATTAAATTAATGGAGCACTAAACTAAATTAATGGAGCATTAACCTAAATGGAGCACTTGCTTGTGGAGCACTTGCTTGTGGAGATGGTGGAGTTTGTGGTAGGTGAAGTTGGTGGAGTTGGTGAGTTTTTACATTTACATTCAACAGCCCCCCTCAAACTCAAGGGGGTTAGGAACTAACCAACTTGAGTTTGGAGAGAGTAACAAAACAGGAAAAATAATCTGACAAATAAAATAAAAGTGGATAGGAGACACTGTATGGTCGTGTCAGACCGTTGTAGAAGACCGTATGGTTATGGCAGACCGATGTAGAATACAGTTTACGGGGTCATGTCGGACCGATATAGAAAAACAGTTTACGGGGTCATGTCGGACCGTTGTAGAAAACAGTTTACGGGGTCATGTCGGACCGTAGAAAAATAGTTTACGGGGTCATGTCGGACCGTTGTAGAAAACACTATATGGCTGTGTCGAACCGTTGTAGTAGATAACCGAAATCAATGTCGAAACAGTTTACCGAGTCTTGTCGGACCCATATAGGAGCTAACCGGAATCAATGTCGGGACAGTTTACCGAGTCTTGTCGGACCCATATAAGAGCTAACCGGAATCAATGTCGGGACAGTTTACAGAGTCTTGTCGGACCCATATAGGAGCTAACCGGAATCAATGTCGGGACAGTTTACAGAGTCTTGTCGGACCCTTATAGAAGCTAACCGGAATCAAAGTCGGGACAGTTTACAGAGTCTTGTCGGACCCATAAAAGTCGCACCCTCAAAAGGCGTGCCATCAAAAGGCGTGCCATCAAAAGACGTACCCGACAGCCATCAAAAGTCGAGCCATCAAAAAACGCGCCGATTTGTCGTCTAGCGCCGAGCGGCGCGCGATACGCGTGGCTGTTGTGGCTATTTAACGAAGACGGAGGCTGAGGCTGTGACAGAACAAAACACCTGCTGAAAACCTCTGAAAACCTCTTCGTTTTTTTGCTGAGAGAGCTATTCTGTAACATTCTGTTGCCCTGAAAATGGCTTCTTCTTCCCACCCCGTTACCCAGAACATAGCCTCTTCGTCTCGTGGTCTTACTCTCTTTCCCGAGCTCAACGAGGCCACAACTCAGAATATAGCCCTTGAACCTCAACCAAGCCCCCTGGTTTTGCGCCTTTGAACTTTCCGATGCTGTCTGTGGAGCAAAGAATGGCTGCACAATCGGATATTGAGGCAAATTATTACACATTGAAGTCATGTGTTGAGACAATGACGGCGGTCAACAACCTGTCGCACCGGCTTCAGAGTAGAACAAATGAGGTGCAGCAGGTAAAAGCCCAACTGGCTCTGCTCCAGAGCATGTATACGGATGCCCGAGCAGAGATATGTATGCTGAAGGCAGAAAATAAGGAGCTGAAGCGGAAGACCACCGTGATGCTCAGATTTGGAGGTCCGCCATATGTGACGGTTGAGGAGCAACGGGAAGTGAACGTGCTCGGCGGCGTGGGAAACACGGAGGCAGCAACGGCAAGGGATGCCCAAGACAAAGGCAAAAAGAAGAGAACAGCTGAAGAGGCGAAGAAGTGAGGCCGGTTGTGTGTGGTGGTTATGGGTTGTGTTTTTTTTTTTTTGTGTAAAATGGTGATCGGGTTTGATCCCCGCATGAATAAAATAAGGTTGGTGACATTACTGCAAGTGCTTTCTCTTTTTGGATGACCCAGATTTCTTTTTCTGAGTATTCCAATTCTTGGAGAAGAAATCAAAGCCAAATGGCCCCAAATCGCTGAGCCGGAGAGAATATGTAGTCTCCTTGTACTCGGCCCATGTGAAGGGTCTATAGAGACATGGTCTGAACTGGGTGACCAACTCTGGCGGGGTGGTGATCCTTGCATGGAGTTTTGGTGCACCAAAATAGGCCATTGACATTCTTGACTTGTATGAGCTGGCTAGGGCTCTATGTTTTTCGGAGCCTGGTTTGGAGAAGAACAAGAAGCTTTCTTCTTCCATCCTTGCAATAACATCCTCACAGACACCATGGTTGATGACCTTGAAAAAAAACAAGCTCTTCACAAGCTTTTACAATGAGCTTTGACACCTCTGATCTCTCTGCTGAGAGGTCTATGATCGGAAGCAGCAACTTATTTGTGTTGTACTAGCTTGAAAAAAAAAAAAAAAAAACACTAAAGGCTTATCGTGCTTGTGGTAATTGGAGTAGGGTGCTGACTGTTGCTGGTCTTGTTAGACTGGGAAAAGGGGAGGTTATGCAACTGGCACATGAACTCTGTGAAGAACTCCAAGCCCTTGGTAAACCTGGGGAAGCTGCCAAAATTGCCTTGGAGTACTGTGGAGATGTTAATGGTGGGATCAATTTATTAGTCAGTGCAAGGGATTGGGAAGAGGCTCTGAGGATTGCTTTTATGCACAGGAGAGAAGATTTAATTTCAGAAGTGAAGAATGCATCTCTTGAATGTGCCAACATACTAATTGGTGAATATGAGGAAGGGTTGGAGAAAGTAGGCAAGTATTTAGCCCGCTACTTGGCAGTTCGACAGCGGAGATTATTGCTTGCAGCAAAGCTCCAGTCAGAGGAGCGATCAATGAATGAATTTGATGATGATATGGCTGCAGAAACTAGTAGCAGTTGCAGTGGAATGAGTGCATACACCAAAGGACGAGAAAGGGCTCTGCTGCTTCCATCAGCTCAACTACTTCTACCAAGGCAAGGGACACGAGGCGCCAGCAGAATAAAGGGAAAATCCGTGCTGGCAGCCCTGGTGAGGAGATGGCTTTGGTAGAGCATTTGAAGGGGATGTCTCTGACCACTGGAGCAAAGTGGGAGCTTAAAGCTTTGTTGGTTTCCCTTGTGATGCTCGGCAAAGAAGACATTGCAAGGCGATTGCAGCGCATTGGAGAAAACTTTCAACTGTCTCAAATGGCAGCAAGAAATGTGGCAGCGGAGTAGGTTGAGGTCCGGCGGGCGGCCAAGGCGAGGTTGCCGCCCGCCGGTGAAGCGAAAAATACTAGGTGCTAAACCCGCTTTGATACCATGTAGGAAATTAATGTATTGATATTATTGATTGATTGATATCAATATTTTTGTGTGTTTACAATTGAGAGAATGAACTCTCTTTTATAGAGAGAATGGGTACAATGGAGTAATCAAATTAATGGAGCACTAAACTAAATGGAGCACTAAACTAAATTAATGGAGCATTAACCTAAATGGAGCACTTGCTTGTGGAGCACTTGCTTGTGGAGATGGTGGAGTTTGTGGTAGGTGAAGTTGGTGGAGTTGGTGGAGTTTTTACATTTACATTCAACAAGAGATCTGACTTTAATGGTGCCGGTAGTTCGATTATCAAACCTCCTATAACGAAGAAGCAGCTCGGGCGAAACAAGAAGAAGAGGATACCTTCTAGGAGTGAGAATGTGAAGCAAATCAAGTGTGGGAGGTGCTTGAAATATGAGAATCACAATAAGAAGACGTGCAAGGCTGCTATTTGAGGCCACAGTCTATTCTTTTGGATTTGTAATTGAATTTGAGAAATTACGATAATAAAAAATGTGATACTTGGTATTATGGAAGTAATGAATAAAGTTGGGTGCATTGTTTTTTCTTTTTTGATGTGTTCTTTAGTTATTGAAGTTGTTTTGTAACATTTTTTTTTTTTTTTGTGGATTTGGTTGGTTTTATTTTTATGGAATGCTGAGAAGGTTGTAGAAAATTTCTCATTGAAACTGTATAATATTGAAATGCAGTTTTACTACATGATTTATTTATTTCATATTTCGTTACAGTTTTATTTTCAATTTTGAAATGCAGTTCATCTATTTGTTGAGTCATGAAATTGGATGTATAATTGTGTAGCATAATTTTTGTTTGAGTAATGAAACTGCATAATTTTGCAGTTTTAAGAATTATGAAAAACAACCTGATGACACTGCATAATTTTGCAGTTTTAAGAATTATTAAAAACAACCTGATGAAACTGCATATTTTTGCAGTTTGAAGAATTATTAGAAACAACCTTTACTGTATGAAAATATATGCAACCACAAATGTGACAACAATAATAAGCAGAAGAACACAAACAAGTATAATAAGCACAAGAAGAACAACAACAATAACAATAACAAGAAGAAGAGCAACAACAACATCAATGACAACAATCATTTTCACCATAATAACCACAAAAAGATCATTTCCCAAAAGCATATAAAGTACTTGTCATATGTCACATGTTAAAAAAAAAAAAGTACAAAAATATGTTCACTTGAATATTTGTATTGTTAAGAAGTTTGTTCATTGTTTCTATGGTTTGGTATGTTTTGTCAACACTTGGTAGTGCTCGAGTTTCCAAGATCGGTTGTTATCATTGAGGAATTGACTGATGATTTTTGCTCGAAATTTGATCCACTTAGTTGGTCGAAGTGATTTCTGCACAGGTTGCCAGTTGATATATTGGTTGATAACATTGTAGACGGCGATTGTACAATCATTCCTGCAAAGTTTTAGATGAAGTTAATTAGTTAGGTAAAACTGCAAAATTTAGCATATTGGAACATTAGTTTATTGATTTTGTATCTTACGAGTGTGGGGTTTGTTGTGGGCATTCCTCAATTGATGCAATTACTGTCTCGCACTCTTGAGATGATAACATGTTTCCTTGATTGTTGAATAATACTTTATTCTATCTCAGTTGATGTTGTTGCTACAAAATAATTAGTGGGTGTTTTTGTTAGTTATAGTGATGAGTTGAGATGTTTTGAAAGGAATGGAACTAAGTAGGAAATTTTATTTAACTTACAATTTCCTTTGCAATTTCAAAGTGTTTGTTGTAGCAATCTTTTGTTGGTCTCAAAGAGTCATAGTGCCTCTATATCCCATCAGCATTGTCAAAGACCACAATTGTCCAATGGTTGTCGTGGTTGATTGGGAAATAGATATATCTGTTTTTCATTGCTTCTGGAAAATGGCTGTCCATCATTTTTTCTCTCAGTGCTTGATCTTGGTTTTGTAGTGGAGTCTATAATTTATATATATGTTTGAAATATGTTATAAAACTATATAGTAAGACATGTTAAGAAAGTAGAAAATTTTGCAGTTTGAATAATATTGAAAGGTATGTTAAGTTTTGCTTACATTGATGAGTGTTGAGAAAACGTAAGATCTTCCTGCGTATGAATTTCTTGTAAAGGCTAGATCATGTTTCTCAAATTCTTTAATGGATGGTTGGAGTGCCAATTTCATTTCTGAGAAGGCATCAATGACCTGAAACATGTTATATATGAGAATGTGTTAGGTTTGTGGAATAGGTTATTGAATATGAACAGAAACTGTAAAATTATGCAGTTGGAGGCCTACATTCCCATATAAGGGTTCCCTGTTGGTCAATCTGCATATATCTGAAAAGTATATGCAATTTTCATCTTGGCTGCCAGACCAGACACAAGCACTTGATTGTGTGTTGTTGATGAGTTGAATTTGGTCTTGGTCTTTTTTGGATAGGCTATGTCAAACCTTGTTTGTTTTGTGGCATGAAATGGCGAGTGGCTTGTTTTGGATTGATTCTTCCTTGAAATCATCATCACTTTCCAATACTTGAAGTTGTGTCTTCTCTTGATTGGCATCCTCTTTTGGGTTGGTTTTAGCAACACCTTCTTTCTCTTGGCCAATATCTTCTTGCATCTTTTCTTTCTGCTACTGTTTTGCTTCATGAGCACCCTCTTTTTGCTTGGGTTCAGTAGCGGGTTCTTTCTCTGTTTCGATTTTTCCTTTTTTCTTTTCATTCTTCTTCTCTTTTTCTTTATCGGTACCCTCTATTGGTTTGGGTACATCAGCAGCAGTTTCTGTCTTGTTCCTTATATCTTCTTTGGCTTTTGTCATTGGTTGGTATTCAAAATCTGGGTCATGTGCTTGTTTTCTTGACTTTTGTTTGATTCTCTTGACCATTGATCTTTGTTGGGGACTGCCAGTTTTTTTGGCAGACATTTCCTTCAATTGATCTTCTTTTCTACGCAATTCAGCCATGAATTTTTGTTCTATTTCTTGCATTTGTGCTCTCATGGCTGATATGAGCTTGTCCTTGTCGTCCTCTTTGGTTGATGTTTGTGCTTGGTCATGACCTATAAAAATGTTGGATTGTGTTTTGGTTAGTTTAATTAAATTTTGCAGTTTGCTTCAGAATTAGACAAGAGTTTACCTTGTACATGAAATGTGTCAGATTTCTCTTGGAGTTCTTCTTGTTGTTCTGTCCTTTGTTCTTTTTGTTGTTTTGCTTGTTCTTTTTTTTTTTCATGCTGTTGTTGTTGGTCTGTCAGTTCTTGTTCATTGACTTCTTGTTGTTGGTTTGTTTGTTGGTATTCTTGTTCTTGTTGTTGGCCTTCTTCTTCATTAGTGTCTTCTTGTTGATCACCTTCTTCTTCTTCTCTTTTTTCTTCTTCATCATTGTCTTGTTGTTCATCAGCTTTGTAGACCCGACTTTCTTCACACCCCCTTTCGGAGAGCTTGAATTGGTCCTACTACAATTCGGACTCCTGTCACGGTTCTAAATCTAATCTCACAAAGTGCAATGTGAGACTGATAAACACCAAAGAGTCCAAATCTGGCAAATCGTTTTGGAAAATCGATTTTGAATGAAAAAAGCGCCAAACATGGACTGCTTTGCCAGATTACAGAGTCGCCACCTAAATATTTTATTTTGGAAAATTTAGGAAACCCTGACTCGTGCCAAAGGCCACGTGTCCGTCATCACCAAAGTTGTCTCAGCTCGGGAACTTGGGTATGAGAGGGGAAGGTCTTGAAATGAGCACCTCTGCTCGCCCGATCAAAGGATCGGCCTCTACTAAACATGATATGTTGTTTCATAAACACATACGTTCTTATTCCAGTTATTAGCTAATCTTACTATTTGATGCGCACAGCATACAAGTATAGAATCAATCACGAGAATTGGAACAAAACAACTCATGCTTGTTTTTTCAAAATGGTTTGAAAGTGCTACTCGCAAGTAGGCTAAAGCGCGGATTTGCCACCTTCAAGTGGGCTTTAGAAGACATGATTTTGCCACTTCGCAAAGTGGGCTTAAAACTCACAATCATTGAATTGTTCCAATTCAGGCAATAAAGCCTTCACCCACAGGCATTCAAACAGTTAATCATTTAAGCAAGTAGCCTCATGGAAAACATGCTGTCATGGCAACACTCACACTCATGCAAGTATGCTAAAGCGTAACACTCACAGTGTACTCCGAGCCAAAACAAAAAAGCTAGTTAGAAATCATGTATGAACTTAACTATGTAAGATGCCTAATGCAACACATGCAGTAATGCAACACATACAGTAATGCAACACATATGAATGCAACACTTGATAACATACTTTTAAACATGTATTCATATTGAAATACAATGCAGTTTGAATGATGTGCCGAGCCCGGTGCATGCAAGACAAATGAATGATGCAAACATGCAAACATAAGGTATGCTAATTGAAAAATGCCCTAAAACTAACCGTCGAAAGCAGTTAAGTAAAAGGGAGAAAGAAGTGGAGTTGGAAAACATACACACACACACGCACCCTTATTACAACATTATGCCATCGCGAAGGAGGGTCTGAATAAATGAGCTAAGCTAATCTAAGCTAAGCTAATCAAACTAATCTAATTAAGCTAATTAGAGTAATTATTACACAACAAAACGAATAACTAGTAGACTACTCACTAATTATTACAACACTTTAACTAATTAACAAATTAATTAAATTACAAAGTCAAGCTAACTAACAAGTAAAGCTCTAAACTTATACTGCCTCAGCTCTGTTTGAAGAAGTTGAACATGCATGCCTCGGTTTCCGTCCCGAAAAGCCCTCCGATTTTCTCTTTAGAGGCTCTGTTTGCAGGGTGTCTCCAAGAACCTTCTGCTGAATCTTACCAAAACAATGCTGGGGAGTGCACCAATAGCCTGCCAGCCATGACGAATTGCTGCCGGCCAAGAGTGGGCCTCTGCCGGCCAAGGATGTGAGGGTGGTGGCCAACAATGAAAGGGTGCCGGCCACTGGTGTGCTGTGACACCAAACTGCAATAGAGCACAAAACAGAGAAAAATGGGGGTTCTTCCAGGGACATGTTTGTACTATGCCACTCTTTATCCTCTCAAAACATCAAGGGAGTGGCATCATTGGGTCTAAAGCCACCAATCAAGCATTTCAATGCATGATGACCAAGGATCAAATCTTGCACAAATTCAATGAATGCACAAAACAAAGACACAAGTCCATCACCTCATCATGAGAGATCAAAGGCAATGGAGATAAAGGGAATTGACTCATTTTCATCACTTTGAGTATGAAATGGGCTGATCCACCTTGTGTTCAATATAACTTTCGATTGAACACAATGCAATGCACACATAACATGCTTATCTTGGCATGTTTTACTTGGCTCAATTCTTGTTTACACATTTTAAATTATCGAGCCATTCATTAACCGGTTAAGTCCAAGTGATTGTCCTCTAATGGGAGAGGGATTAATCAAAGGATGGTTTAAGACATGAGGGAATCCATGCCTTTGGCTAGTAGAAACCCTCAAAAGAGAGATAAAGCCATTGAGCATGAACTCTTCCTCAAGTTTAAACACATGCATAAGGTTAACCAACTCTCAAAGCAAATTAAAAGTGAAGAACAAAGAGAGGTTGCAGAATTTCAGTGTTGAAATGGCGTGACAAATAATGCTACAACATGCAAGTAACACATACACAACATGTTAGGGACCAAAGCATTAGAGCTAGTGAAGGATGCAGCACTAGAGACATGCAATACAATGCTCAAATGACCAAACCAGCTCAAAACAGAGCTACATCATGCCAAAACAGTGGCCTAATCATGCTGAAACTTAGGCACAAAAGACAACAAAAAGCATGCTCATTCATTGGCTTACAAGCAGGGCAAATGCACAACTCTCAAACACAATGAAAGAGTGACATAAGTGAGAGTATGACAGAGGTATGTGCACTAAAATTACATGCCAAATGATAATATATCATGTAAACAACTCAATCAAAGCATGTTAAAGCTCTTGAAACTCAAAGCTAGTCAAGGTCATTTACACTATGGCTATACAAAGCAAGTCTCAAGGGACCAAGACCACACAAAATAGAGTTTAAGCATGTCAAAGAAAGGCCAAAAATATGCTGGAGTGGAGCCAACACATGCTAGAATGATAGGCTAAAACATCAAGCACACTGGGCTAGTGAACAAGATTGCACTACAAGTGTAAGAAGCAAGCAAGAGTTGACCAAACCAGCCAAAAACAGAGTTATAGCATGTCAAAAAAGTCACAAAAACATGCTAAGAACAAGCCATGAAATGGTAGAAAACATGCTCAACTATGAGGCCATCAACACAAGCAAACAAGATACAAGGAGAGCGGATCACCCCCTCCTATTTTGGCCCTCAAAACCAACTTTCTACCACTGAAAATCCCTTGGATTTCAATGGTTAAAAGGCCAAAAGAGTTGGTTTGAAAGGTAATAAAAGATGGCACAAAAAGCTACACAAGCTAAGAAGCAAAAGGGAGAGACAACCCCCTAACACAAAATAGGCTCAAACTACCATTTTTAGGACTGAAAAACAGAGTTTTTTGCAGTTGAAAGCCAGCTTAAAAACAGCACAAAAAGATGGCAAAAACAAGTATGGAAATAAGCTTAAAGGGTGAGTCTTATACCTTTTGAAGGGAAGACAACACTTAAGCAACAAAACCAAGTCAAAACCACCTTAAGGAGCTCCAAGAAGGCCTTCTAGAACCTCAGCTCAAAGATCAATAACTTTGATCAAGGATGTATAGGCAAAGAAGAAGTGTATCAAAGCCTTTAAGCACAAATGCTCAAGAGAGAGAGAAATCTAGAAAGAGGGGTTTTAGAGAGAGAGAGAGGCTCCCAAACCTTTGTTAAATTGTTCTAACCCTTCAAAACAAGAGATATGGCCTTCATATATAGCAAAAAGAGGGCCTTGGGTCGAAAATATCTCAAGAGAGACAGCTGGAACAGCTGGAGCAAAAATATCTGCCAAAAACTACTTTCTGGCATCAATGGCCGGCACATGATCACTGATGGCCGGCACTTGATCATTGTTGGTAGGGATGGCAATTTGAACTCGGCCCGATGGAGACCCGACCCCCCGACCCCAAATTGAGCGGGTTTTTCCCGAAAAATACCCTCAACAGGATGGGGATAGTATTAAAAAATCAATCCCCGAATAGTTTCAGGCCGGGGACGGGGATAAGTGTCCCAGCCCCGTACCTGGCCCGTCCCCGTCCCCGTTCCCCGGCCCGATTTATCCCCGATGTGAAATTACTGTTTTACCCCTATATATATATATATATAAACCAAACCCTGAATCTCACTTTCACGTTTCTCTCTCTCACAGAGCCGCGTCTCTCATCTCTCTCTACTTCACTCACTGACTTCTCTCTCTCTCTCTCTCTCTCACAGATCCACCACCACCACGTCTCTCATCCAGATCTACCACCACCGCCATCCAGTTGGCACTACCGTTTCACCTCCGTCGTCGACTTTCCACCTTCGTCCACCTCGTCACTCTCGCACCTCTCCTCCACCTCTGTCTACCTCGCACCGCCGCTCCACCTTCTCTGTCGTCCATCGCGCCGATCTTCTCCAGATCTAAGCCGCGACGGAGAAGAAGCCTAGAGACAGATCGGTTGATGTACACTGGTTCTCAACTATATATATACACTGGTTCTCACCTATATCAAGTTGATGTACATATCTAGATCTTCACTATATATATGTACACTGGCCTTTCACATAATCCGAGGTAATATATATATATATATATACATATACATATATATATACATTTTGTTATTGTTGATGTTGATGATGATGATACTCTAGTTGTTGTTGATGTTAATGATGATGAGCTGCAGCAGCTGCTGTTTTTTTTTTTTTTTTGGTCGGGGAATATTCGGGGTCGGGGAAACCCGATCCCCGTTAGGGGGCAGGGGTGGGGACGGTGATAGGCTCCCCGTCGGGGATCGGGGCCGGGGCCAGGGGAATTTTCACCATCGGGGATCGGGGACGGGGAGTGTGATCCCTGGCCCCGCCCCGTTGCCATTCCTAATTGTTGGCCGGCATGGGACACTCTTAGACGGCAGGGGGCCGGCATTGGCCATTCATGGCTGGCACATGGCCAAAAAATCCCATTTATGGCCAGCATCTTTCTCCTCTGGTTGGACAAAAAAATCTGCTTTTTGGGCTCGACTTCAACCGGACATAACTCCTTCATCTGAAATCCTTTGTAGGTTATTCTTATGCCTAAATTGTAGCCCTGGAAGTCTTATTTCCAATGGTGGTAGCCTCACATCAAAATTCCAACTGTGAAAAAAGTTATACCTGTTTGAATGAAGACTGCTCAGTTTCGATCCTACCCGGATTCATGCCGAACTTCTCCTCCAACTTGGTTTTCTTCTCTCCTCTTCCATTTTCTTCAACTTTAAACCCCTAAATAAGGTGTTTTGAAGATTTTTTCAAAGATTTCACCTCTCTTTTATTCATCCCCACTTTGTCCTTGCTCGGTTTACTGAAAAGTGCGACATTTAACGAAATGGGAGCCTCGGAACATTGTAGAAATTTCTTTTCGAAAATATTTTGAAAGAGAGGGTTTTAAGGTCTAAAAACCATTCAAAATAGTTTTGGTCCACAAAGGGGTGTAAGTTTGGGATTTGACTCTCCTCTTGCCGAAGAAATTGAACCTTTGCCCTACACATCTTTCATCACCAAGTAAACAATCAGTAACGCCCAAGTGTTAAGGGCGGTCAAAAATGGGGTGTCTACAGTTGCCTCTCTTTGATAGAGCTCGAAGTCATGAAATGACGTGAGTGAATGTCAAAGCCCAAAGACGACCCATTTTTGACAAGGCCGAAGACTTGGACAAACAGACAAAATACAAATACGAAAACAAATGGCTGCACCCGCAAGCTGCCTACGTATCCCTTTGCAAGAAATCAAACCAGCGTAGTACAGAGGCAGGATGCAAAATGATACACAACAAAACAGTGTAAATGAGATACAATGCAATGTAATAATATAACCACAAGCAGTGCAAAACCACACAAATATCATAAAGAGATGGAGATGCAAAATCAAACTACGTTTAACACGAAAAAGGTGCCGGAATCCTCAGACCATAATTCTCTTAGTGGAATAGGCATGTGCACATGCAGAACTGTGTGTTTCGCAGAAAGAATACAGGTAATTGGGTGGCATGACATGAGTGAGGAATGATCTGCTGAGGAAAGATCGTGATCCTACATGCTGAATGTAACAAAACAAAATACGATGCAATGGATGAAGTGAATAAGGTGCGCGGCCAAACCACATTTTGCCTAGAAAAGGCATGGACACAAAACAGACCACGTCAACACAGAAAAGGTACTGAAACCCTCAGACCACAATTCTCTTTGTGGAATAGACGCGTACACATTATCACAGAACCATGCTTCAACGAAGGAAATGTATGAGCACATGCCAGACTAAGCTTAACATGGAAAGGATGCAGATGATAAATGGATATGCAGTAGATGTATGCGATAGATGCTATATGCAAATGGTGACATACTCCAACTATGCTGACATCGTGAGAAGAGGAAGAACAAATTCAAACACACTGAAATTGTGTGAGGAAAGGGACACTCTAGCCACGCTGAAATCGTGAGAAGAGGTCTAAAAACAACGAATCAGGAGCGCGCTCGACGCAACCTGAGATAAATTCCAAACACGCTGAAATTGTGTAAGGAAATGGACATTCCAACTACGTTGAAATCGTGAGAAGAGGTCTGAAAACCACCAATCAGGAGCGCGCTCGACGCAACCTGAGATAAATTCCAAACACGCTAAAATCGTGTGAGGAAAGGAACACTCTAACCACGCTAAAATCGTGAGAAGAGATTCGAAAACAACTACTTAGGGGCGTACTCGACGCAACCTGAGATAAATTCCAAACGCGCTGAAAACGTGTGAGGAAAGGAACACTCTAACCATGCTGAAATCGTGAGTAGAGATTCAAAAACAACTACTCAGGGGAGCACTCGACGCGACCTGAGATAAATTCCAAACACGCTGAAAACGTGTGAGGAAAAGAACACTCTAACCACGCTGAAATCTTGAGAAGAGATCCGAAAACAACTACTCAGGGGCGCACTCGACGGAACCTGAGATAAATTCCAAACATGCTTAAATTGTGCAAAGAAAAGAGCACTCTAACCACGCTGAAATCGTGAGAAGAGGTCTGAAAACAACCGCTTAGGGGCGCACTCGACGCAACCTGAGATAACTTCCAAACACGCTGAAATCGTGTGAGGAAAATAACACTCCAACCACGCTGAAATCGTGAGAAGAGGTCCGAAGAAAAACAATCAGGAGCGCACTCATGCGTAACCTGAGATAACTTCCAAACACGCTGAAATCGTGTGAGAAAAAGAACACTCTAACCACGCTGAAATCGTAAGAAGAGGTTTAAAAGAACCAATCAAGTGTGTTCCACATAGCCTGAAATAAATTCCAAACACGCTGAAATCATGTGAGGAATGGGACACTCTAACCACGCTGAAATCGCGAGAAGAGGTCCGAAAACAACCAATCAGGAGCGCGCTCGACGCAACCTGAGATAAATTCCAAACACGCTGAAATCGTGTGAGGAATGGGACACTCTAACTACGCTGAAATCGTGAGAAGAGATCTGAAAACAACCGCTCAGGGGCGCACTCGACGCAACCTGAGATAAATTTCCAAACACGCTGAAATCGTGAGAAAAGATCTGAAAACAATCGCTCAGGGGCGCACTCAACGCAACCTGAGATAAATTCCAAACACGCCGAAATCGTGTGAGGAAATGAACACTCTAACCATGCTGAAATTGTGAGAAGAGATCCGAAAACAACCGCTCAGGGGCGCACTCGACGCAACCTGAGATAAATTCCAAACACGCCGAAATCGTGAGAGGAAATGAACACTCTAACCACGCTGAAATCGTGAGAAGAGATCCGAAGAAAAACAATCAGGAGCGCACTCATGCGCAATCCTGAGATAACTTCCAAATACGCTGAAATCGTGTGAGGAAATGAACACTCTAACCACACTGAAATCATGAGAAGAGGTTCGAAGAAAAGCAATCATGAGCACACTCATGCGCAACCTGAGAAAAGCCCCGGGGGACAACGATCCTAAACGCTACTCAACATTAAAGGATAAATGATACAAGATAACACAAGATGCAAATAAATGCATTAAGTGCGATGATATGATACATGTTACAAGCAATGTAGTGCATGATGTTTAGGAAATTCAATAAACAATCAAAGCGGTGCCTTAGAAAGCACTTCATGGGGTGAGTGGTGATGAACCGCTCTATTCTGACGGGGATCTCCCATTGTGTTCTTCGAACTCTTACCTTTAACTCACAGTTCAAAGGTCTTGAAATGCTGACAAGGGGTAACCTCTGCGTGTAAAAGCCACGGATGCCGCTTGTTTTCCTGATCATATTCACAACTTTTCCTATTCTCCAACGGGGTGACAGACTAGGTTGGTTCAGTATCTAGAATTGAGGCGCATACACGCTACCTCAACCTATGGGGCTAACATACAGATTTCAAGCCGAGGATACACCCCTGGGTATTTAAACCAGACTTTAGTCTCGGAAATTCCAAACCTTTGCGTTCTAGGCATCAGCCATTCGAACTCTAGTTTCCACCGTCGTAGTTGATCTCCTTGGAACTTATTGCAAACACAGCTAAGATGCCTCCGGCATTGAATGATATTCGGGGATAGCACCTCTGATCGCTATTCTGGCTTTGAAGCAGGCTTGAGCTTGAGCTTGAGCTTGAGGTAGAGGCACATTCATACTTCGAAGTATTGATAAGGCCTGAAGAGGTACATTTGGAATGCAATCCTGAAATTTACTAAAGGTGTGCTTTCCATTTTCCTTCTGTTCTTTTGCTTTGCAGTCTGGAACCCAAATAGCTTCAGATAGGTCCTGGTTCTATTGCTCTCTCATGACCTGGGTTGAATCCTGCAGTTTTATGAAGGAACAAATCCTGTTTTGCACATATGTGGAGAACGGCACAGCACTCTGAGCACAAAACGATTCATTTTTGAAATTGAAATTGAGAAGTGAGTTCTTAACTGGGTATTGAGTCTACGACTGAACACAGCACACCATGACTCAACAAATAAAAACAAAGGTAAACACCTAAACATATCTATTGACACTTGAAATGACTCAAAACACGAATCGAGACAAACAAAAACACACACACAACGCTCAGATATGTTACAAAGGCGAGAGACCTCTCGGTTCACAGGGAGTCCACAGCATCTCCAGGTAATGTGTTTCCCATCCTTTCTTATTTGTGATTCTCACATCACTTGGCACTCAATCTCTATTTCTCTGACAAGCCCTTTCCTTGCTTTTTCTCTTAGCACACATCTCTTTATTCTTCAATCTCTCTTCTTTTTTATCCCTCCCCTAGGTAGTTGATGGATAAGCAGGAAGTTGTGGGCTCTTGCCCCTAGTATTTTCGCTAGATTCTCCTTCTTCCACTCACAACAGTGAGCTCTCCCACAGAGGGGGTTGTAGTGCGACCAGATGTACAGCAAATCTGCAACTGACATTGGTTGATGACACCCTTAGCCAGTATGGATGTGAACAGACCTGCCTAGATGAGAGAGTGGAATATCCTACTCCATTCCAGCTTGTGCTTCACACTCGGCTTGATACCTCGATGCTTGGAGGATATGGGAGCTTTCGGCCCTTCTGCTACTAGCTTTAGTTGTGCCCTTTCTGGCAAGTATGGTGCCCTTCCCGGCAAGCATGTTGACAATAGGAAAAAGACAGAAAACCTGACTCAACTGTGCCCCTAGTTCATCATTTTGACCATTTTTTTTGTTTTTGGCTTCTGCTAAAACAATTTTGACCAAAATGAAAGTTAGATTAACACACTTGTTCGATTTTCTGATTTGAAATCATGCAAGTCAGGTTATGAGCACTGAAAATTTTCCTTTTTTGGGTCCAAGAAATGGTCCAGTTTTGGAAAAATAGAATAATTTTTGAGGAAACTAGTCAACCTTATTAAAAATTCTCAAAATTATTTTTGCAAATGGCCACTGCTCGACCAACATAGAATTTACTCTTGAGATGCACAACCTCAGATCTGAACTTTGAATTGTCTTGCAACTGAATCTTCTAACAGAGTAGGACAACCGAGTCTGAACAAAGATAATCACGAAGATGAGCCACTTCACGTAGACAGAAGTCGAGTGGAACAAGGATAAGCCAATTAACATGGATGAGCCAAGCAGACTAAAAATGGATTGGGGCCGGATTTCAGGATGAAGTTGCCTACGTATCCTAAACATGGGAATCATGCCTGACGTAGTTCCGGACTGAGGTTCACTCGGGTGTTGACACTCTCCTTTTGTGCTCTAACTTTTGCCAAGGCCGCCCTTCCGGGTTTTCAACCTTGCGAGCTATTTTCTTTTCTTTTCATTGTTCTTCTTTTCTTTTCTTTTCTTCTTTTCATTTCTTTTTATCTTTTCTTTTCCTTTTCATTTTTGTTCTTTCATTTTTTTTTCTTTTGCATTTGCTCTAACTTTTGTCGAGGTCGCCCTTCTGGGTTTTCGGCCTAGCGAGCCTTTCAAGGGTAAAAGGTTTAACTTGCCCATGTTGATCGGTTTTGAGATCTCGAAGCCATCTGAATCCAGGAGAATGGCTGCTGTTCGCTGATGATGTAGAAGTCCATCCAATGGGGGCTGAAGTTGCCCCTAGTGTTGTGGATAGGAACTCGATTGTCCTTCAACAATAACTTTTCTTCTTCCAGTTGTTGGAATTTGGCTTTCTAGCCAGTCTTCATTGGTTTGCAGAATGATCCATCTTTTGAATCTTTGAGCACATCTGATATTTTTTGCTTCTAGTTCAAGGGCTACTTCTGATCTAGCTTTGCAAGCTTCTTTTGATCACATCTAATTTTCTTGATCTGACTTTCCTGCCCCTAGTTTGAGGGCTGCTTCAAATCTGGCCTGGCGGGCCTCATTTAATGTCATACGACCTTATTGCCCCTAGTTCATGGGCTGCTTCAAATTTGGCCATACAAGCCTCACATTGTGGTTGACCGTTGAACATTTTGAATCCAAGTTCAAGGTTTAAAAGCAAAAAGGGTTGAGTCTCGAGGCCGAGAGTGATCCTATGCTGCACAATCTCAAGATCAATTCCATACATGTCTTCGCAGGACCATGCAAAACATTTTTTGAAATCTTTTAAGAAAGCGACTAGTCGCTCGTGCTGAAGACAATGCAGAACCAATTGGGATCAGGCCAGGATTCTTCTCAGTACTCACATTAATAAACATGATCTCATTCATTAAGGGCTTAGCATGCTTCTCTTTCTCTCAATTGATCAAATTTTTACAAATCTCGAGGAATGCTTCCCTCTTTGTTTTCATCACAGCGTTAGAAAAGGTTTTGAAAAACTTAGGTCAATGCAATGATTTCAAGGCACAAAAAAGTAGGTGAAAAGCACTGCTGTTTCATTCAAAATTTCTGGCACAACTGGTTCAATGGCAGAAACAGATGCAAAAGGGTGAAAATCACTGCTGTTTCATTCAGATCTTTTGGCACAACTAGCTCAATGGCAGAAACAGACGCAAAAGAAAGAGTGTAAAAGACAAACACAAAACAAGAAAGTGATGCCTGAGGTAACACCCCCGAAATCACCTAACTCCAAAACAACAAGATTGACTCGATACAACAAGACAGACTCGACTGACTCCGTACAAAAAGACTGACTTAATACAACACAAGAAAACTGACTCAATACCCAAATCAATGCAATGATTTCAAGGCACAGAAAAGTAGGTGAAAAGCACTGCCGTTTTATTCAAAACTTCTGGCACAACTGGTTCAATGGCAAAAACAGACGCAAAAAGGTGAAAATCACTGCTGTTTCATTCAGATCTTTTGGCGCAACTGGCTCAATGGCAGAAACAGACGCAAAAGAAAGAGTGTAAAAGACAAACGCAAAACAAGAAAGTGATGCCCGAGGTAACACCCCCGAAATCACTTGACTCCAAAACAACAGGACTGACTCGATACAACAAGACAGACTCGATTGACTCAGTACAAAAAGACTAACTCAATACAACACAACAAAACTGACTCAATACCCAAGTCAGAAAGTACAATAAACAGCATTTGCACATTGCTCAAAACAATGCGTGCCATCCACCACAACTGAAGTAAACTGAGCACCATCAGCAGGTGGTTCATCCTCCGATCACATAATCACATTATCCTCCAAGTTCATTGGTCCAGTGCCAATAGACTTTGCAGGACCTAGTGCAACGATGACCTTGTTGTCAATCAGATCTTGTATTTCATGGCGAAGACGAAAACAAAGGTCAGTGTCATGACCGGTTTGTTAATGGAAGACACAATACTTGGTCGGGTTATGTAAGGAAGGGAGATTATTTGGCAGTGGGCGTGGTTCCAGGGGCTTCAGATGCCCCTTTCTGATCAGGACCTTCCAGGCCCCTGATAGAGACATATAGAGCGAGGTAAAAGTCCTCTGACCCTGGGGTGGATATTTCGAGGTTTGTGGAGTTATGTTGGATGTACCAGCACAAGGGTCGGCAGGTGTTGACTGGGTTTGCTGATCTCTTTCGAGTGTAGGATTGGAGCCGAAAGGGGTGTTTCTAGTACGACAGCCCTTTTTTCGGCTTGCCCCTTGATTCAGAATGCTCTCATCCCGAGTAGCAAAAGTGTCATCCACAGTTTTTGCAACAACTGCGAGCACATGCTGTTTGTTCAGTCCTTCGACCTTCAAAACCTCAACAGCCCACTGAAGATGTTCGTAAGGACCAATGCCTGCCCCTACCTTGTTCTTGCCATTCATCTCCACTTTACCAAGGGATTAGCCTTCTTCCAATGCAGCCCGTCCCAAGATTGGGGAACCTTTTGGCGTAAAATTTCTAGCATGTGATGTGGTCGATGACGGAGCCAGTATCCCAAAGGCCAAATCCGCCACAGTTTTCTGAAGATCTTCTATCATTTTCATCAGCTCAGAAGTAGTGGGTTCACGGGTTTGAGATGATTGGGGTTCGAGTGCATCCATCATGCACAAGTCTGTGCTTTCTGGAATGAACACCTCAGGCTTGGGCAAATGGGCTGGGGTGATATATATGCTAGGGTCATAGGTGGATAGCAGTATATGGATTAGATTGAGATGCAGAGGTGACGGGTCAGTGGTGGCCCGGGGTCCTTTTGGTGGAGCCATGATCTCTTTGTCAATAAGATCCTAAATCTTATGATGGAGGCGGATGCAACGGTTCGTATCATGACCGTGCTATTGATGATAGACACAGTATTTAGCTGGGTCATATCTTGGTGGAAGAGGATTTGAAAGGGGTTGAGGTTCTAGGAGCTCTAGGTGCCCTTCTTCTCGCAGCATTTTCAAAGCTTGAGAGAGACTCATGTAAAGAGGATTGAACTTTCTGGCTTGGGGCCGATTTAAAGTGGTTGGTTTTTGGCCATTGAGGGGAGTGGTGATAGTGTCTACTTCTGAGCATTTTGCAGCTGTGCTACTATCAGTAGTAGCATTGGAACTGCGAGCAACATTCTTCTTCAAAGGCTTATTATCTTCCGTAAAGATCCCTTGTCTAAGAGCATCCTCGATTTGAACCCCCATTTCATGAAGGTCTAAAAAGGTAAACAGAGGTAGAACGATCATCTTTTGCAGCAACTGGCCATGCAGATTCCGAACAATCATCCTGATCTGATCTTTGTCGGAAGGCCTTGTAGTTACCATCGAGGCTTTTGCTCTCCATCTCGTCAAAAACTCTGAGAAATCCTCCTTTGGCTCTTGGCGGGTGACTTCGAGATCACGAGTCGTGACCTCGATTTGTGTGTTGTAGGAGTATTGCGCAATAAAGGCCTCAGCCATCTCCTCCCAATTCTGTTTCACTGAGTTCTTCAATTTAGCATACCAGATGGTCGCAATACCCAACAGGGTCCGACCGAAGAGAGAAAGCTTTTGTAGTCTGGAGAGGCCCATCGGCCGTAGGATATCCGAGAACAACCGCAGATGTACCATAGGATCTCCAGAACCGTCAAAACGATCTATATGTGGCATCTTAAACCGGTCCGGCAATGTCACTGCCGAATTGGTGTAACCATCCTCTATGTCTGGAATGGAGTTAACGCCCTGAGCCCTCTTGAACAACTTTTCTAGCTTGCTTACTTTTAATGCAGTTGGGTCAACTTCGAACTCGAGAGGGGCCTCAATCGAATAGGCCTGTGCTTTGGAGATCTGAGATGGAATTGGATCCATTGGAGCGTCCGTATTCTCTTGGACATTAGCTGTAGAGGCAGGAGCCTTGGGTACAGGAATTTCTACTGGAGGTGGGTGGAATGTAGAGGCTGTCACCTGCTGCGGTTGTTGTTGTTGTTGTTGTTGAAGCTTGGCAATGAGTTCAGCCTGCTGGGCCACAACCTCAGTCTGGTGAGTGGTAACCTCCGCTTCACGAGCAGCATCTCGCTGCATGGCCTCCATAGTCTGTTGGAGCTGACGTATCATGCCTTCCATACTCATACTGACTGAGGAGTGCTAATCTATCAGTTCCGGTATATACTCTCTTTCTGAGATGGAAGCGGGAATCTGAGCCCAACTGTGCACAGGTGAGGTAGATAATGACCGTTGAACTGGAAACTGTTGAGCTGGTGATCTATGCCTGATTGGCTTTTTTGCCTTGCCTCGGCGAAGGAAACACTAATTCCCCTTGAACTGAATCCCTGACTTGACAAAGTCTATCAACACAAGTCCAATGTACCCGGGGGATATTGGAGTCTTCTAAAGCTATGGTTCCAAGACTACCTGGCAAAAAAGAAAACAGACAGCATCTCAGCCTAATCTCACGAGAACAGATATGAGCAAAGTTGAATGGTTGTGCTCTCTACTGAATTCTGCCCCAAAATTTCTACCTCAAACTGATACCCTCAAACACTGATGTCCTCAGACTGATACCCAGACTTGCAACTGATACATACTTCATGTAGAGACACACCTTAACAACACATATCAAGCAAGTGAGAGCCAAAACACCCCTATGGTGGGGTAGGGTTTCCCTGTCCTAGTTTCGTTAGGAACTAGGGTTTCGCTACGCAAGCAAACGGTTTCAAACAACCTACATTCGGGTAAGCAACCTGTCCAAGTTTGGAATGGTCTTTATGGCTTCCAATATGCAACTAGGTCGATTGGTCAAAAAAGGGTGCCTCGGCAAAACCAAGGTTTGTGTTCCTATCGTGGCAGAGCCCGTAACCGGTCAGCCTTATGGCACGCTTTTCCAAGCAAGCCTCCGGTAAACCGTTCAGGAATAACAGACGGCAAACACTGTGACTTAGGCGCACCAATGCAAATGCAATGCAAAGAAACACATAAATATAGATAAAATAACATATCATGCGTTCGAGTCAAGTTCTCTAAATCCCCAATAGAGTTGCCAGAAACTGTAGACCCGACTTTCTTCGCGCCCTCTTTCGGAGAGCTCAAATTGGTCCTACTACAGTTTGGACTCTTGTCACGGTTTTGAATCTAATCTCACAAAGTGCAATGTGAGACTGATAAACACTAAAGAGTCCAAATCCGGCAAATCGTTTTGAAAAATCGATTTTGAATAAAAAAGCGCCAAACATAGACTGCTTTGCCAGATTACAGAGTCGCCACCTAAATATTTTATTTTAGGAAATTTAGGAAACCCTGACTTGTGCCAAAGGCCACGTGTTCGTCATCACCAAAGTTGCCTCGGCTCGGGAACTTGGGTACAAGAGGGGAAGGTCCTGAAATGAGCACCCCCGCTCGCCCGATCAAAGGATCGACCTCTACTAAACATGATATGTTGTTTCATAAACACATGCGTTCTTATTCCGGTTATTAGCTAATCTTACTATTTGATACGCACAACATACAAGTATAGACTCAATCACGAGAATTGGAACAAAACAACTCATGTTTGTTTTTCAAAATGGTTTGAAAGTGCTACTCGCAAGTAGGATAAAGCGCGAATTTGCCACCTTCAAGTGGGCTTTAGAAAACATGATTTTGCCATTTCGCAAAGTGGGCTTAAAACTCACAATCATCGAATTGTTCCAATTCAGGCAATAAAGCCTTCACCCACAGGCATTCAAACAGTTAATCATTTAAACAAGTAGCCTTATGGCAAGCATGCTATCATGGCAACACTCACACTCATGCAAGTATGCTAAAGTGTAACACTCACAGTGTACTCCGAGCCAAAACAAAAAAGCTAGTTAGAAATCATGCATGAACCTAACTATGTAAGATGCCTAATGCAACACATGCAGTAATGCAATTAAATAGGCTTGGCTATCTAAGATGGCTTATGAATGCAACACTTGATAACATACTTTTAAACATGTATTCAAGAAAGTGTATTGAAATACAATGCAGTTTGAATGATGCGCTGAGTCCGGTGCATGCAAGACAAATGAATGATGCAAACATGCAAACATAAGGTATGCTAATTGAAAAATGCCCTAAAACTAACCATTGAAAGCGGTTAAGTAAAAGGGAGAAAGAAGTGGGGTTGGAAAACATGCACACACACACGCACCCTTATTACAACATTATGCCCTCGCGAAGGAGGGTCTGAATAAATGAGCTAAGCTAATCTAAGCTAAGCTAATCAAACTAATCTAATTAAGCTAATTAGAGTAATTATTACACAACAAAACGAATAACGAGTAGACTACTCACTAATTATTACAACACTTTAACTAATTAACAAATTAATTAAATTACAAAGTCAAGCTAACTAACAAGTAAAGCTCTAAACTTATACTGCATCAGCTCTGTTTGAAGAAGTTGAACATGCATGCCTCGGTTTCTGTCCCGAAAAGCTCTCCGGTTTGCTCTTTAGAGGCTCTGTTTGCAGGGTGTCTCCAAGAACCTTTTGCTGAATCTTACCAAAACAATGCTGGGGAGTGCACCAGTGGCCTGCCGGCCATGACGAGTTGCTGCCGGCCATCTGCCAGCCAAGAATGGGCCTCTGCCGGCCAAGGATGTAAGGGTGGTGGCCAACAATGAAAGGGTGCCGGCCACTGGTGTGCTGTGACACCAAACTGCAACAGAGCACAAAACAGAGAAAAATGGGGGTTCTTCCAGGGACATGTTTGTACTATGCCACTCCTTATCATCTCAAAACATCAAGGGAGCGGCATCATTGGGTCTAAAGCCACCAATCAAGCATTTCAATGCATGATGACCAAGGATCCAATCTTGCACAAATTCAATGAATGCACAAAACAAAGACACAAGTCCATCACCTTATCATGAGAGATCAAAGGCAATGGAGATAAAGGGAATTGGCTTATTTTCATCACTTTGAGTATGAAATGGGCCGATCCACCTTGTGTTCAATATAACGTCCGATTGAACACAATGCAATGCACACATGTAATAACCCTCACCACTGATTACCGATTTCCTACCGAATACTGATAAACTGTGACTGATTATGATAAGTAATGAATCAACTGAAATACTGAACCGACTGACTGGAATCTGGAACTGAATTGACTGAGTATATCTAATTAATTGCATATCTATCTGTTGTCATTTAATTATCTGTTTGTATTTTTATGTTTAAACTGTTAATTGAAGGCCTTATCGGCGGCCGAACCCGAAATCGATTAGTGTTTTGTGATCATCATAATTTACGTGATTTTATGGTGTAACTATCTGAAAATTGATTTGGTATGATTAAATTAGATTTAAATAAGCTAAATTGCATAGTTGTCATATTTACCTTAATGCCATTATGAGTGGCCCACTATATGATCAATATTTGAGCCTTAATATACACTTAGGCACACATTTTGCTCAGCTCTTTTCTTGTTATTGCCGACCAAGAGTGAGAGAGTGAGAGAGTTGAGTTCAAACTTGAAGATTGGCTTGAAATTGAAAGATTTGAAGTATAGATTTCATAGTTGAGCTTGTTCATCTTGCATTCAAGACTTAAGGTAGAGTAACTACCCTTTTGTTCATAAATTTAAGTGATTCTTGAATGATTCATGTCAAATTGATGAACTAAGACATGATTTAGTCTTAGATTGTTGAATTATAGTTTAATTCATGTATGCATGTTTACCTCATTGAGTTTTGATGTTGTTCTTCATGAAATTGTACATGCATGTTCATATTCTTACAATGGACCATGAATTCACCATGTTTTTGGAACAATTGGCTCACTAGAGCATTAGATTGAAGCTTTGAAATGATTTGAATTCATGCATGTTTGCATGTTCTTCATGTTCATGAAAATGGGTTTGAATTTGGATTTACTTGACTCACCCTTGGGCTTTGATTTCACAAATTAAGCTTTGACACTTGTTGTATATTGGGTTTAGATGTGTTTTCCAGAATTGGGCCCAAGAGGTTGAGTTTTGAGCTTAGGAATGCTTGGTTTGAGCTTGGGAGGCAAATCTGGAAATTCCAGAATTTGGCTTCTACGCTCGAGCGAAGGATTCTACGCTCGAGCGAAGGATTCTACGCTCAACATTTACTCTGAGCTCCGCTCGAGCGAAGGAATGGTGGCTCGAGCGTAAATTTCAAGCTCTCAGAATCTTGTGCACGCAGACGCACGCTCGAGCGAGAGAACCTACGCTCGAGCGAGGACTGTGTCTTACGCTCGAGCGAGCGTCGAGCGAGCATCGAGCGGAGTTTTCCAACATCCAGTACTTTTTGCATTTTTGCAGACCGCTCGAGTGGGGAATCCCACGCTCGAGCGACCCTACTGTTTTGGCATGCTCGCTCGAGCGAGAGAATCCACGCTCGAGCGAAACCCTTATTTTCTGAAAAAAAATCTGAAAATGTTTTTTAAGTGCATCTTTGCATCCTCATCCCATCCTAGGCATTCTTAGGCCTAGTTTAAGGCATCTTAATGAGGATATAGATGTAGAACCACACCGAGGCAATTTAGGGATTAAGTTATTACTTTCCCAACTGTGTAGCTTAGTGTGTGTTCAATCTGTTAACTGTGTAGGGTTGGCTTTCCGAGAGGACGCTCTAGCTTATCGTAGCCCAGAACTCCGTGAGTAACAATTGTGTAAAGACATGTTCAAAATGATTATCTTCTGAACACTGAACTGAACTGTTTACTGAACTGATATTATTTACTGAATGAATGTATGTCCTATATTCTGAACTGTACTGTGGCATCCCTAGCACCTAGTGTTTACTGTTACTGTTACAGAGATCTCTGTCGGTTCCCTCGTGGAACCACTACTGTTTACTGACTGATGGCCATCATTACTGTTCGGTCTTTAAGACCTACTGTTTACCGTACTGTTATGCTAATGGGTGTACCACATATGACTGATTGACTGAAATACTGATTTACTGAACTGTTTTCATTACTGTAAGGACATTCATTCTAACCTCTTTACGCATTATGTTATTCACTGGGCTTTAGCTCACTGCTCATATATATATGTAGGTGTACAGGCATCGGACCAATGCTAGAAGCGTCGGGGTAAACTCCAATTTTGTCAAGCCAACCTTTGTGCCTCACTACGAGGTTTCAAGCCTGTTCAAGCTTTGGCTTAGGGGTGTTTTTACTTCCCCGTCTGTCTCTGTACCGTTTTGTATTACTGTATAGACTATACTGTACTGTTTTAATAGGGTTTTAGTCCCTGCCCTGAATGGTTGTATATAATGTACATACTGTTTTGTCACCGACTGCATAATGTATGAAAAGTCTTTTTGCATACAGACTGTCACAGCTTATTGGACATTGTTTATTTACTGTATTGGCTTTCGCCAAGCCCCTGTACTCTGTGATATTGTGTTACTGTTAAGCAGGCCTTCGGTAATCTAGGATTACGGGCCGGTTACGGTGCTAAACCCATAGGGGCGGGTTTGGGTCGTGACAACACATAACATGCTTATCTTGGCATGTTTTACTTGGCTCAATTCTTGTTTACACATTTTAAATTACCGAGCCATTCATTAACCGGTTAAGTCCAAGTGATTGTCCTCTAATGGGAGAGGGATTAATCAAAGGATGGTTTAAGACATGAGGGAATCCATGCCTTTGGCTAGTAGAAACCCTCAAAAGAGAGTTAAAGCCATTGAGCATGAACTCTACCTCAAGTTTAAACACATGCATAAGGTTAACCAACTCTCAAAGCAAATTAAAAATGAAGAACAAAGAGAGGTTGCAGAATTTCAGTGTTGAAATGGCGTGACAAATAATGCTACAACATGCAAGTAACACATACACAACATGTTAGGGACCAAAGCATTAGAGCTAGTGAAGGACGCAACACTAGAGACATGCAATACAATGCTCAAATGACCAAACCAGCTCAAAACAGAGCTACATCATGCCAAAACAGTAGCCTAATCATACTGAAACTTAGGCACAAAAGACAAGAAAAAGCATGCTCATTCATTGGCTTACAAGCAAGGCAAATGCACAACTCTCAAACACAATAAAAGAGTGACATAAGTAAGAGTATGACAGAGGTATGTGCACTAAAATTACATGCCAAATGATAATATATCATGCAAACAACTCAATCAAAGCATGTTAAAGCTCTTGAAACTCAAAGCTAGTCAAGGTCATTTACACTATGGCTATACAAAGCAAGTCTCAAGGGACTAAGACCACACAAAACAGAGTTTAAGCATGTCAAAGAAAGGCCAAAAACATGCTGGAGTGGAGCCAACACATGCTAGAATGATAGGCTAAAACATCAAGCACACTGGGCTAGTGAACAAGATTGCACTACAAGTGTAAGAAGCAAGCAAGAGTTGACCAAACCAGCCAAAAACAGAGTTATAGCATGTCAAAAAAGTCACAAAAACATGCTAAGAACAAGCCATGAAATGGTAGAAAACATGCTCAACTATGAGGCCATCAACACAAGCAAACAAGATACAAGGAGAGGGGATCACCCCCTCCTATTTTGGCCCTCAAAACCAACTTTCTACCACTGAAAACCCCCTGGATTTCAGTGGTTAAAAGGCCAAAAGAGTTGGTTTGAAAGGTGATGAAAGATGGCACAAAAAGCTACACAAGCTAAGGAGCAAAAGGGAGAGACAACCCCCTAACACAAAATAGGCTCAAACTACCATTTTTAGGATTGAAAAACAGAGTTTTTTGCAGTTGAAAGCCAGCTCAAAAACAGCACAAAAAGATGGCAAAAACAAGTATGGAAATAAGCTTAAAGAGTGAGTCTTATACCTCTTGAAGGGAAGACAACACTTAAGCAACAAAACTAAGTCAAAACCACCTTAAGGAGCTCCAAGAAGGCCTTCTAGAACCTCAGCTCAAAGCTCAACAACTTTGATCAAGGATGTATAGGCAAAGAAGAAGTGTATCCAAGCCTTTAAGCACAAATGCTCAAGAGAGAGAGAAATCTAAAGAGAGGGGTTTTAGAGAGAGAGAGACTCCCAAACCTTTGATAAATTGTTCTAACCCTTCAAAACAAGAGATATGGCCTTCATATATAGCAAAAAGAGGGCCTTGGGTCGAAAATATCTCAAGAGAGATAGCTGGAATAGCTGGAGCAAAAATATCTGCCAAAAACTGCTTTCTGGCATCAATGGCCGGCACATGATCACTGATGGCCGGCACTTGATCATTGTTGGCCGGCATGGGACACTCTTGGACGGCAGGGGCCCAGCACTGGCCATTCATGGCCGGCACATGGCCAAAAAATCCCATTTATGGCCAGCATCTTTCACCTCTGGTTAGACAGAAAAATCTGCTTTTTGGGCTCAATTTCAACCGGACATAACTCCTTCATCTGAACTCTTTTGCAGGTTATTCTTGTGCCTAAATTGTAGCCCTGGAAGTCTTCTTTCCAATGGTGGCAGCCTCACATCAAAATTCCAACTGTGAAAAAAGTTATGCCTGTTTGAGTAAAGACTGCTCAGTTTCGATCCTACCCGGATTCATGCCGAACTTCTCCTCCAACTTGGTTTTCTTCTCTCCTCTCCCATTTTCTTCAACTCCAAACCCCTAAATAAGGTGTTTTGAAGATTTTTCCAAAGATTTCATCTCTCTTTCATTCACCCCCACTTTGTCCTTGCTCGGTTTACCGAAAAGCGCGACATTTAACGAAATGCGAGCCTCAGAACATCGTATAAACTTCTTTTCGAAAATATTTTGAAAGAAAGGGTTTTAAGGTCTAAAAATCATTCAAAATAGTTTTGGTCCACAAAGGGGTGTAAGTTTGGGATTTGACTCTCCTCTTGCCGAAGAAATCGAACATTTACCCTGCACATCTTTCATCACCAAGTAAACAATCAGTAGCCCCCAAGTCTTAAAGGCGGTCAAAAATGGGGTGTCTACAAGCTTCTTCTTCTTCTTCTTCATCAGTTTCTTATTCATCAGCTTCTTCTTCATCAGCTTCTCTTCATCAGTCACTTGCTTTTTTTTATCATCACTCTCTTCTTCTTGTTCAGCACTTTCTGGTTCTTCTTGTGGTTCTTGCTTTCTTTTTTTTCTTTTCTTTTTTTTTGTTGTTCTTCTTGTTCTGATTCTGATTCTGATTGATGTTCTTCTTCGAGAAAGTCATCCCCATCACTGTCTAGAAATCTTTTTTTTTTTTTTGTTGCTTTTGTTTGTTTTTTTCGCTTATTGTCCTTTTTGTGGTCATGTTTCTTTGCTGAAGAGTCTGTTGATGTGCTTCGATTGATATGCAATAACTGTATTTCTTGTTCAATTGGGGTTAAAGCACTTTGGTCAACCTGCATTGGAACAATGCGGCATATATCAGTAGTACTATAAAATTGGTCAGTTTCATAAGATGAGTTGTATTGTGAGTAATGTGAGTTAAGTGTTGAAATATGTTGTTTGAAACTGAAAACTTTTACAGTTTCATAACATGAGTGATGTTAAATAGATTTGTGTGTTTAAACTGTAAACTTTTACAGTTTCATAACATGAGTGATTTTAAATAGGTGTGTGCTTTGAAACTGCCAACTTTTACAATTTCATAATATGATTTGTACTGTGAATAATGTGAGTTAAGTGTTGAATATATGTTGTTTGAAACTGAAGAATTTGATAGTTTCATAACATGATTTTTACTATAATGACTGTGAAATGAGTGTTGAATAGATTTGTGCTATGATAGTACAGAAGAGTTTGAATAACTTTTCAAAGTGAGCAAGGCTGATGTGTTTCCACTTGGAGTACATTTCGCCAAGGTTCCATTTCATAAACCTTGGGAAGCCTTCTTTGTTAGATGGTCGGAGGAGTTTACTGTGCTCACAGTACCAGTACTGTAAAAAAAAATTGAAATATGTTAGATAGTTTGAAATAGGTGGATATTTGATATTTTTGTGTAAAGTAGTTGAGTAGTGTGTTTACCAAGAGTAACATGATGCATCCAGTGACATGCCTTGGGTTGTTGTTTGCATTTGACATTGAATTCATCAGTGTGTCTTTTATTGCCTCAACCCAATTGTACTTCATGATGTCGTTGAGATTGTCAACATAGTTGAGGAAACTCCAACTGAGTGTATGGCCTGTTGTAGGCATGAGAAGTTTCAAGCACAAGTAAAGGGTGATGACCCTTGCAAAATCTTGACAATCATTGGTTGATTTTCCTTTTTTTGTTTGTTGAAACATTTTGGTTAATGACTTGCCATCCAATCTCTTTACTGATTTGCATCTTCGTTTGTAAAATGCAAGCTCAAAATCCTTTGGTCTTGTATAGGATTTGGTGGTGATGTTGTCTTCTCCACAGTCGATACCAAAAATGAGCTTGACATCACTGTTTCTGAGTTTCATTTCCTTTTTGCCAAGTATAAATGCTCTTTTTCTTTTGTTGTAGAGTATTGTCATTTTTGCTACAATAGAATTGTAGCATCTGCACCAAGAGGCCTTCAGTTGTGTTGAGGAGAGAGCATTTATAATGGGCCAAAAATGGGTCTTTTCTAGCTCTATCTGTTGGGCTTTTGTGAATTTGGCCCCCTTCAACAGTTTGATTACTGTTCCGATGTTGGAACGGTAATTAAACTGTTGAACTCTCTTTGGAGGGATTGCTCCTTTTTTCCCATTTTGATGGCTTGTTTTTTGTTTTGGGGGTTGATTGGCTTTCTTGGAGCTTTATTGTTTTGGTTGGAGGAGCTTCTTGTTTTTTTGTTGGCTTTCTTTTGTTTGTTTTTTTGTGTGGTTGGAGGTGTGGTTGGTGTTTGTTGTGTGGGTAGGGTCTGTGGTGTAGTTCTTGGGCTTTTTCTTGTAGTTAGTGTGGTTGTTTTGTGGGTTTTTTGATGGGGCCTGTAGTGTTTGGTTGTTTTTGGTTGTGGTGGTTGGGTTTTTTGTGGAGGGGAAGATTTTGGTGGCATTTCAGTGGATACAGGCGAAGGACTGTCAAAAGGGGAGATACTTAAATCCCTAATTGGATTTTTTGGCATGTGGGTTTGTTTTTTCCAATATCTTCCAACAATTATTTTTGAAAAAATGAAAGCGACAGCAGGGCATGAGTAATATAGTGACAAAACTGTATAATTTTACAGTTTTATGTGCAGTTTAATATGAAGTTGTAACTATTTGTTGTTAATAGTTACAAAACTGTATAATTTGATATTTTGATTTGCACTTTATAATAAGTTACCTATTTGTTTTGAATAGTGATTAAATTGTGTAATTTTGCAGTTTCATTTCCAGATTGAATAAATTTAGATATGTTACTTGTAGAGTGATGAAATGAAACTGTATGATGTTGCAGTTTTTATAAACAGTATCAACAATAAGAACAGTCCATTGTATTTTGTAAACAACAACAATAACAACAAGAATATGTAAAAACAGGGATTTATGTGTAAAAACAGTGGATTAGAATGTTTAAAAACAGGGGACTAAAATGTTTTAAAACAGGAGATTATATATAAAAGAGGGTTTATACATTTTGAAGTATGTAAAATGTGTTTTACAAAGGTTTTTTTATGAAAGTGTTATTGAAACGGTATATACGAAATATGAAAGAATAAAATACAAATTTGAATGAAAAATAATAGGTGAAGAGAGATGTTACTTTTTTTTCCCCATTTCTATGAATCGAAAGTCAGAAACTATGAGATTTCTTCAGAGTGGTGATAGTTCTTCGTGTTGTTGAGAGTCGCCGATTGGAGAATATGAACGGCTTGGTGTTGTGTTGAAGATGAACGGTTTCATTTTGTGGTTAGGGTAGGGTTTCAGAGGGAGTGGAGTCGAACGGTAGAGAGATGGAGGACTGAGAATGCTTAGTCGAGCGGCGGAGATGTGACAGTATACTGATCAGACTGAGATGATCGTGAGTGATGGTTGCGCGCGTGTAAATTGGATGATATATTGTGAGTATTTTCGTCTGATTGCTAATTTGAGGGCTTAACGGAGTATTAAATTTGTTTTGGGCCTAAATGGGACATGATATGTTGGATTTGGACCTTTGGGTCAATTGCCCTTTAAAGTTCAATTTCTCTCAAATTCAAATTTGAACTTTAAGTATTCATAGAGCTCATTATGGATCATATTTTGTTTATCTAAACCATTCATTTTATAATGTATATCAACTCTAAAAAATACTAAATCAATCTAATAATTATAACATTTTTATTT
This sequence comes from Camellia japonica, assembly GCA_030407325.1. Classification (NCBI taxonomy): domain Eukaryota; kingdom Viridiplantae; phylum Streptophyta; class Magnoliopsida; order Ericales; family Theaceae; genus Camellia; species Camellia japonica. Next base: position 16,804,533 of record JAPPVO010000002.1, on the reverse strand, counting down.
TATTATTTTTGTCTAAAGAAAAAAGTCTATTTTCAAAATAAACTTTTTGTCTATTTTTTCAAAGACATGATAAAATAAAAAGACTACATCGAATTCATTTATTTATATAGATTTATAAATGATGTATAGAAAAATTTATAAAATAAAAACAGAACCCATAATTTTGCTTGCAAGCCTTGGCAAATAAGGATATTATTTTAACGGAACAAGTATTTGGCGGAAGTAATGGGATGGGACAAGTGTCGTCCCCACCGAGATTTGGAAAACTATATATATATATTGGGTTTAAATATTTTCGTCAATTTTCCTCACTAAAATTTTGAAAACGTTATTTTCACCTATAATTTTATAATTTTCTTTGATTTAGTCGCAAGAATGCACTGATTGATGAGGAAAACTAAAGGGTACAAGTAATGGGCGGATACATTAATAGAGATATGGAAAGATTGGAAATATACATATTTGGTTTTAAATTTTTTCCTTCACTGACACTTTAAAAATGTTATTCATGCCTATTACTATTTTATAATTTTTTTAATTTGCCCTTCTAGATTTCTAGAAAATATCATTTCAATCTATAGTTTTATTTATATACTTGTCCATCTAATTTTGCTTTTGCCCCTCTAGGATTTTCCACACTAAAAATATATATTTTTCTATAATTTGGTGCATGTTTTTTGCCTCAAGGGATCAAAAATCCTGGCTCCGTCCCTAAAACAAATTCATCTGGTTTCCATCGATATAGATTGGAAACAAACATGCATGGGAGGATAGGAATGTACCATGGAAATTATCTCCCTTGTCATGCCTGAGAAACATGAGGAGTTCATAAAAGAGATAAACGAATCCGAGGGCAACAAAGCTCACTTAATTGCACTATTGCTGATCAGAACCCTCAGTCGGGCCATGGAAGTTGGAGAGAAGATGAGAATCAACTCTTCCAGCAGCTGCCCTGTTATTCTTACAATGATGCAAAGGGAATACTAAATATTGCGAACAAAAAAGTCCTTGGCAATTCCAAAAAAAAATAAAGATAAATAAATAGGGTAGGAAAAAATAAATAAATAAATGAACTGCAACAACAGCCAAATAAGGGAGACAACGCTAATACATGTCCATTATTCAGCAAGAGACGATATGCATGATGGGCTAAGTATGATTCATACCAGTCAAATCCATGGCAAACTTACACAAGCAAAACCAACTACTAGAATGTTACAGCTTTAGTTTTCAGCAAATAATTTAAAGTTGTAAATATTGTATGATTGCTTGATCGATGAGGAAAAAAAAAAAAAAAGGGTAGTAAAACCAACTACTCCAAAAGGCCCCAGTATCATATATAGGCAAAAACCAATTATGCAGCATCAACTCAGGTACATGGAATTGGCTATTCTTTAGTAATTTTCAACTGATACAATCCAGCAATTAGCAAATTATTGTAATGTCGCTTTAGAACAGGACAGGACAGGATGATTGGTTACATCTAAATCATCTAATAATATGTACGAAAATCAGATTTATTCTACAGTTTGAACTATTAAAGTCAATTAAATCATTTGCAGTGTGAAAAGATGATTTGTGAAAATTTATGCCTCCATTGACCTGCCATTCTCTAAGAAAATGAGACAATCACACGGCTGATGTTGGGCACAGAGAGATTCCATTAATTACTCATTGGAAAATTGAAAACAAATGATAGATACATGAAAGAGAATCAACAAATGTGAAACCCTAGTCCTTACAATACTTCCATGAACTGATACATGGTTTCATTTTCTTAACAACATAACCAAAAAATAATAATAATAAAAATCTCCAAAGGTCGATGAAACCGAAGCCAAAATTCCAAAGAACAGCAGTGTAAAGACAAGGTAAACAGGCCAAACAATATCAATAAAGCCAATCACAAAAATGAAAACAATACTGGACAGGAAGAAAGTGACAGAATATATTCCAACTTTGAGCATCATATAAACATTTTTAACAAAAAAACAAATGGACAAAACCTTAAGCACAGAATTCTCAGTCATGCCTCCATGGCTACATTATAAAAGTCCTGCAAACTTCCAGTTCAGGAAGTACTTGCAATATTAGTAGTATCTCAAGTGATTAAGCAAAACAACAAAGATGGGCAAACCACATGTTTTAGTTATACCTTATCCAGCACAAGGCCATGTAATTCCTATTTTAGAGCTTGCCCAATGCTTAGTCACACACAGTATCGAAGTCACTTTTGTGAACACTGAATTCAATCACAAAAGGGTCATGAATGCATTGTCAGACAAACACAAAGTAGGGGGACATATACATCTGGTTTCAATCCCAGATGGGATGGAATCCTGGGAGGATAGGAATGACTTGGGGAAGTTAACAAGCTCAATCTGCCAGGTCATGCCTGGGAAGCTGGAAGAGCTCATAGAAAGGATTAATGGATCCAATGACAACAAGGTCACTTGCATTATTGCTGATGAGTCCGTGGGATGGGCTCTGGAAGTTGCAGAGAAGATGCAAATCAGGCGAGCAGCCTTTTGGCCAGCAGCAGCTGCACTGTTGGCTTTGGCATTCAGCGTCCCAAAGATGATTGAAGATGGAATAATAAACAATCATGGTAAGACCTTATATACAAACTTACTCTTCTGCTACGGCATAACACACAAATTTAGCAAAAAAAGGGCAACCCAGTGCCCAAAGCTGCTGCCAAAACAGGGCATGGGGAGAGCAAGGTATACGCAATGCTACACACAGATCTAGCCATTGATTAAATTACCATTTTTCATTGGGGAAAAAAATGGGGGTTCAAGAATTTATTCTGCCAGGTGATTAGTGACATGTTTTAGGATTAACATAAACAAGTTGAAAAACTTAAACAACGAACTTGAGTGGGAAAAGAAACAAATGACCTCAATGCAAATTAATAATAATACAGAAGAAAAAAAACATGTTTTTTGCACTATAAAACAATATGAAGCCTGGAATTCTACAAAGAATTTATAAATCACTGATAAACATTAATTACTACAGTAAGCATGGCTATGAATAAAAATGATCTTAACAACAAAAGGCAACAATAAAAAACAATAATAATAAATTTTGGACAATTTATCACTATCTAAGGAGCACGGACACGAACACAGACACACAACACAACACGCAACATGCTATCACATCAATTTTCAAAAGGTGCACGACACGACAAGAAATGTGAGGAACACACACAAAGTATATGGTTTAAAATACTGATTATATGTCATATATATGAATTTTTCATTCAAAGAAAATAAAAATTGCAACACAATACTAATTCTTAAAGTTTAAAGGAGGAGGAATTAATAAGTATAAATCTATATTGTTTTAATTTTATCATTTTATCCTCTAAGTTATATTTGTTCAAACTTACAATATGTTTCATGTATGTCTAACCTATGGACATGCACATTCCCCAAGTGTCCAAAGTGTCTTAGGGTCTAAAATTTTTCTAAAGACAATGACACATTTGGATGTGTCCAAGTGTGTTAGGAAGTGTCCGATGAGTGTCGGTGCCAAACATGCATCTAACATGAACATGGACGCACACAATAGAAGTGTCCATGCTTCCTTTGTAACCAAAAAGGTGATGCATAAATACTATGCCCTGGCAAGGTTCAAATATTGGGAGAAGTAGAAATCGGTTGAAAAATAGAAACACTTAGATGTTACTATGTTAAAATAGCTAAATTTAATTTTAATCCACAAAAATACCGTTGATTTAAAAACAAACGGTTTGCATCACACTGTAACTTAAATAATTTGGTTATCCTTTTCTTATGTTTACTTTTGATTTAATTCATTGTTTATTTTATTTTTATCAATTTTTTTATGGCAGGAATACCAACAAAGGATCAGATAATTCGGCTGTCACCAACCATGCCCGCCATGAGCACAACACAATTTGTGTGGGCATGCATTGGGGACTTGACCACACAGAAAATTATTTTTGAAGTTGTTACAAGAAATAACAAGTCCGTGGGACTGGCAGACTGGCTGATTTGCAATTCAACTTATGAGCTAGAGCCTGCAGCATTTAGCTTATTTCCAAATATCTTGCCTATAGGCCCACTTTTGGCAAGCAATCGGCTTGGAAGTTCAGCAGGCTACTTCTGGCCAGAAGACTCAACTTGCTTGGAATGGCTTGATCAACAGCCAGCAAACTCAGTCATCTATGTTGCATTTGGGAGCTTCACAGTTTTTAACAATATCCAGTTCCAACAATTGGCTTTGGGGCTTGAACGCACCAACAGGCCATTCTTATGGGTTGTGAGGCCAGATATAGCTGATGAGAACAATGATGCTTACCCAGAAGGATTCAAAGAAAGAGTAGCAACTCGTGGTCGAATGGTAGGTTGGGCACCTCAGCAGAAGGTCCTGAATCATCCTTCTGTTGCTTGCTTTCTAAGCCATTGTGGCTGGAACTCTACCATGGAAGGCCTAAGCAATGGAATCCCTTTCCTATGCTGGCCATACTTTGCTGACCAGTTTCTTAACCAGAGTTACATTTGTGATGTTTGGAAGGTTGGATTGGGGTTTAACTGCGATGAAAGTGGTATCATCAAACAAGGAGAAATTAAAGATAAGGTGGAGCAACTGCTCAATGACAAGACAATCAAAGCAAGGGCTTTGGATCTAAGGGAAGTGGCTGCAAAAAGTGTTAAAGAAGGTGGCTGCTCTCACAATAACTTTAACAATTTTATTGAATGGTTGAAGACGTAGACAAGTTGTTTAGGCTGCAAACAAGCATGGTTTTATTTCTGGGTTTTTTTCCTTTCTGTGTTATCATATAAAAGAGTCAAGTAAAAGATAAGACAGTAAATGCAAAGAGAGAACTACGAAATGTCTTGTGTGTCACTAGTTCTAAAGCAAATAATAGTGTTTGGTGTTGTTACTACACATTAGACAAGACAGTTAATGCAAAAGAGAACTATGAGAATGCCATGTCTGTCACTAGTACTAAAGCAAAAACCTTCTTTTTTTAAATCAAAAAAAAAAAATGGCAACCTCACAGCGACATATTAAACCATTTGTCTTGAAAAATAATCAAAACAAAATTAAAACAAACTTGATAGAAAATGAGATAATCAGCATAGATACTAGCAGCCATTGTAGCAAATAAGGAACTCACAATTATGCAGTATTTTAGTGTCACCTTACACAACCAGGTCAACAAGCCTCATAGGATCTCGACTCTTTATCTAAGTCAACTTGTTTCCCATCAGATACTCCATGTACAGTGTTCATCTCTTGGAGAAAGCTACATTAAACTGAAGCAATGATTATCACCAAGTAGAGCAGTAGACAAGGTAATAAACCAAACAACAGCTGTAGAGCAGCTCAAAGCAAGGTTTTGAAAACCGGACCAGACCGGACCGGCCAGTTCGACCGGTTGAACCGTCAACCGGTCGGGGTTCCGGTCTGGATGCACCCTCTGAACCAGCCAAAACTGAAAACTAGCGTATTTAGTGAGAACCGGAAAAATCGGCGGTTGAACCGGCGAACCGGGGCCGGTTCGCCGGGTTGTTCGACTCGAGAATTTTTTTTTTTTTTTTTTCTTTCTTTCTTTCTTATTTTATATATATATATAATATATATACAAGAATATAAGAAACTTTTAATTTGAAACTCTTTTTCAAGGGCCTCCTCTTGTGAGAAATCCCATTAAGAGCTTGATGAAATTATTGTGAAAGTCTTCACCTATTTATAAGAAAAAAATTCTTTCAAAAAAACTTAAGAAATCCATGTGGGATTCAATCAAATGTATTGGAAGGAATATTGAAATTTTGATATCCCTCCAAAAATTTTGCTCTCCTTTCAATCAAATTATTTGAAATAAAATCATATGGAGGGAATATTAAATATTTGATTTCATCTTCCAAAATTGAAATTAATAATATTTTAAAATATATTATTATATTTTTCAGTAAAAAAAAATTTTAGGACAAATATTTAAGATAATTTAATATTTTTAATTTATAATTTTATTACTTATATTTTTATTTAAATATAATTTTAATATATTTATTACGTCACGGTTCGATTCCGATTCAACCCGACGGTTGAACCGGTGACCCGTCCACCCGATCCCTTTTCCGGTTCACACACCAGTCCGGTTTTTAAAGCATTGGCTCAAAGCACAAAAGTAAAACTAGACAAGAAAAAAAAAATTACATAGAGGAAGAGCAGGTTCCCAACTTGGACCCACATAAAAATATTAAAGCATATAAAATTACAAAGAAGAAGAGTTGGTTCCGAACGTGGACCCGCATAAATATTAAAGCATATGAACAACACTTTGAGCATAAACCTCTGTGGCTACCTATAATAGTAAAAAATTGAGTTATAAAAGTATCTGCCATATTAGTGACTTCTCAAGTAGCAAAGATGCGCAAACCACATGTTTTAGCTATACCTTATCCTACTCAAGGCCATGTCCTTCCCATGCTGGAGCTCATGCAATGCTTAGCCAAACATGGTTTCAAAGTCACATTTGTGAACACTGAACTTACTCAAGAAAGAGTCATCAACACATTGGCAGGGAAAGACAGTATAGAGAATCATATACATCTGATATCAATCCCAGATGGGTTGGAACCCTGGGAGGATAGAAAGGAATTGGGGAAGTTAACAGAAGCAATCTTCCAGATCATGCCTGGTAAGCTGGAAGAGCTCATAGAAAAGATTAATGGATCAGACAACGACAAGATCACCTGCATTATTGCAGATCAGCTCTTGGGATGGGCCCTTGAAGTTGCAGAGAAGATGCAAATCAAGCGAGCTGCCTTTTGGCCTGCTGCAGCTGCACTCTTGGCTTTGAAATTCAGCATCCCAGCGCTTCTTGATGATGGGATAATAAACGATAATGGTAAAACCTCATATCCTAACTCCTGATTCTTCTGCAACAGCATAACAAATTAAAATAGACAAATTTAGCATTTAGTTTTGATTACCTGTTTGAATAACACAACATGGGGGCTCAAGAATTTATTATGCTGGGTGACTAGAGAAACATTTTGGAAAATTATCACGGTGAATAAGCTTGAAAATAAACATGAGGGGAAACAATCAATTCATGACAATAAAGAAATAAACGATAAAAAATAAACTAAGAGGAAACAAAGCATATTTTGTCACTATAGAACAATGTTCAGCCTAAAATTTTACAAGTAATTCATAAATCAAGCATCCTACACATGACAACTACCGTAAAGTGGGCTGTTATTAAAGGATGACCGAAACAACAAATAACAAAAGCAAAAACTGGAAAATTTATCACTGTGAATGTCAGGGTAACTGCAAAGGTGATGCACACACAGTATAGCCTTGCAAAGTTTTGAATATTGGAAAAAAAACTTTTCCGCTTGAGTCTAAACATAAATATATTTAGATCTTACAGTGATAAAATTGTTACGATTCATTTTGCATCCACAAAACAATTATCCCTTTTCAAAAAGAAAAGGTCCACATCATGCTGCAAGGTAATCAATTTTGTTATCCTTTTTTCTATCATCATTGTCGGTGGTATCACTTTATTTTTATAAAGTTATTAATTTATTATTGTCCTTTTCTTTTCTTTTTTTTTACAGGAACACCTACCAAGAATCAGACGATTCAACTATCACCAACCATGCCCGCCATTAGCACATCACACTTAGTGTGGGCATGCATTGGTGACTTGACCACACAGAAAATTATTTTTGAACTTAATGTAAGAAATAACAGGTCTATGCAAGTGGCAGACTGGCTGATTTGCAATTCAACTTATGAGCTCGAGCCTGCAGCATTTAGCTTATTTCCAAATATCTTGCCCATAGGTCCACTTTTGGCAAGAAATCGACTTGGAAATTCAGCAGGCTACTTCTGGCCAGAAGACTCAACTTGCTTGGAATAGCTTGATCAACAGCCAGCAAACTCAGTCATCTATGTTGCATTTGGGAGCTTCACGGTTTTTAACCAGATCCAGTTCCAAGAATTGGCTTTGGGGCTTGAAATCGCTAACAGGCCATTCTTATGGGTTGTGAGGCCAGATATAACTGATAAGAGCAACGATGCTTACCCGGAAGGTTTCAAAGAAAGAGTAGCAACTCGTGGGCAAATGGTAGGTTGGGCTCCTCAGCAGAAGGTCCTGGGTCATCCTTCTGTTGCTTGCTTTTTAAGCCATTGTGGCTGGAACTCTACCATGGAAGGCCTAAGCAATGGAATCCCTTTCCTATGCTGGCCATACTTTGCTGACCAGTTTCTTAATCAGAATTACATTTGTGATGTTTGGAAAGTTGGATTGAGGTTTAACCACGATTGGTTTGAAGATATCTTCCATAGCCAGCTTGTTAGTCAGCTTATCAAATTGCTTCTTGTGTAGTCCCTTCGTTAGCACATCAGCTAATTGTTCACCTGTTGGAAGGTAGGTCATACAGATTATGCCAGCATTGATTTTCTCCTTGATGAAATGTTTATCCACTTCTATATTTTGTGCGATCATGTAGAACTGGATTATGAGCTATAGATATAGCTGCTTTGTTGTCACAATAGACCTTCATAGGTGTCGGGTGAGAAAGCTTTAATTCTTCAAGAATTCTTTTAATCCACATTACTTCATAGATTCCATAGGCAACAGCTCTGAACTCTGCTTCTGCACTACTTCTAGCTACCACATTCTGTTTTTTACTCCGCCATGTAACTAGGTTCCCACCTACAAAGGAGCAGTATCCGGATGTTGATCTCCTGTCTGTAACACTTCCTGCCAGTCTGCATCTGTTTATACTTCAACTTGAAGATGTCCATGTTTCTTGAACAGTAAGCCTCTCCCTGGAGTTCCTTTCAAATATCTTAAGATCTTATAAACGGCCTCAAAGTGCTCTGCCCCTGGTGAGTGCATGAACTGACTTACCATGCTGACTGCAAAGGCAATATCAGGCCGCATATGAGACAAGTAAATCAATTTCCCTACAAGTCGCTGATATTGTTCCCTCTCTTTGACTTCTTCAGCCTTAGCAGCTTGTAACTTCAAGTTAGGCTCGATCGGAGTCTCCACCATCTTACAACCAAGCATACCTGTTTCTCCAAGGAGATCAAGAACATATTTTCTCTGATTAACGAATATACCTTCCTTGGATCTTGCAAATTCCATTCCGAGGAAATACTTGAGGGCTCCCAGATCCTTAATGTGAAATTCTTTTGCGAGTTTCTCTTTGAGGGCTGCTAACTCTGCTTCATCATTACCAGTTAAAATGATGTCATCAACATAAACAATCAAAATTGCAATTTTACTGTCTTTTGAATGTTTATAAAATATTGTGTGATCTGCTTGACTCTGCGAGAAGCCACAACTGATAACTGCCTTCCCAAAGCGTTCAAACCACGCTCTTGGTGATTGTTTGAGTCCGTATAATGACTTGTTCAATCTGCATACTTTGTCGCTACCAAGTCTCTGCTCAAATCCCGACGGTAGGCTCATGAACACCTCCTCTTCAAGATCACCATTGAGAAATGCATTTTTAATGTCAAGTTGATGTAGAGGCCAATATGAATTTACTGCAAGAGATAACAGTACTCTGATGGAATTTATTTTAGCAACAGGAGCAAACGTCTCCTGATAGTCGATCCCATAAGTTTGAGTGAAGCCTTTAGCCACCAGTCTCGCCTTGTATCTCTCAACGCTTCCATCTGCGTTACATTTTATCGTAAACACCCATTTACACCCAACTGTTTTCTTGTCTTTGGGTAGATCAACTATCTCCCAAGTACCACTTCTCCTTAAAGCATTCATCTCCTCCATGACTGCTAATTTCCAATTCGGATCATCCAATGCTTCCTGTATATTCCTTGGAACAAACAAGTGTGAAATCCTAAATGTGAAAGCTCTATGGTTTTTAGACAGTCTTTGATAGGAGAGGTAATTTGCAATAGGATGTTTAATGCAATTTCGGACACCTTTCCTAATTGCTATAGGAACATCAAGGTCGGAAATAGAAGGAATAGGATTACCTAAAATTTCGATGCCAGAACTTGGGTGGACATTCGGGTCATTAGAATGGACATTCGGGTCATTATTCCTCAGATAAAGTCGCTTCCTAGTATAAACCTGAAGCTCAGAATTTAGATCATTTTGTAGTACTTCTCCCCCTAAACAAGAATCTTCTTGACTAGGCACCATAGAACTTGGTTCTCCTAAGTGATCATTATCAGACAGATGTGGTTTTTGTGTAGGATAAATGACATTGGGGAGCGGGATAGAAATATCCCAAAAATTGTCTTCTACTCCACTTGTCTCCCCCTGAAGAGAATTGTTGGGGAAATAGGATTTTGTTTCCACAAATGACACATCCATACTCACATGAAATTTCTTGGTTTGAGGATCGAAACACTTATACCCCTTTTTGTTTGAAGAATAACCCAAAAAAACACATTTTATAGCACAGGGGTCAAGTTTTGAACGAAATTGACTGGGAACATGAACATAGGCAGTACATCCAAAAACTTTGGCGGGTAAATCAGAAAACAACCTCGTGTCAGGAAAAAAAGTTTTGAGACAATCAAAGGGTGTTTTGTATGTTAACACCTTTGTAGGCATCCTGTTTATCAAATAAGAGGTTGTTAAAATTGCTTCACCCCATAAATATTTAGGAACATGCATGTAAAACATTATAGCACGTGCTACTTCAAGTAAATGTTTATTTTTTCGTTCTGCAATGCCATTTTGTTGAGGGGTATCCTGACATGTAGATTGATGAAAAATCCCCTTTTTTGCCAAAAACTCACCCAACTGCTCATTGAAATATTCTGTTCCATTATCAGAATGTAAAATACCAATTTTGGTTTGAAATTGGTTTTCAATCATATTGTAAAAATTTGTGAATAAATTTTTCACGTCAGATTTTTTATGCATCAAATAAATCCAACATAAGCGGGTATGGTCATCAATAAATGTAACAAACCATCTTTTACTAGAAAGAGTAGTGATTTTAGAAGGGCCCCAAACATCACTATGAATCAAATAAAAGGGTTTGGAAGCCTGGTAAGGTTTTGGCAAATAAGTAGAGCGATGAAATTTTGCAAAAATGCAACTTTCACAATGAAAAGAAGAACAATCAATCCCTTTAAATAATTCTGGAAATAAATGTTTCAGATAAGGAAAACTAGGATGTCCTAGCCTATAGTGCCATAGCATTATTTTTTCTCGAACAGAGATTGAACTAGTACTATTAAAGCTCTGAGCTTTTTTATTACTAACAGGTACTTCATCAAAGTAGTAAAGACCTTCAAGCATCCTAGCACGCCCAATCATCATCCCCGAGTTCTGGTCCTGAAATTCACAATGGGATTCAAAAAATGTAACACGACAATTAGAATCCTTAGATAGTTTACTGACAGACAAAAGGTTACAGGCTAAGTTGGGGACGTGAAGAACAGCATTGAGATTAATTTTCTCAGTTAGTTTAATAAATCCTTTTCCTGCAATAGGTGAAAAACTACCATCGGCTATTCTGATTTTGTCATGACCAGAACAAGGGAAATAGGTACTAAATAAATGGGAAAAACTAGTCATGTGATCGGAGGCACCGGAATCTATGATCCACGGAGAAAAGTTTAGGCAAGAGAAGGCTTTAGGATTTCTACCTGTTTGTGCCAAAAAAACACTAGGAGTACCGGATGAGGAGTTGGATTTTATCAGCTTTAAGAGTTGATCAATCTGCTCTTTGTTGAAGGGACCTGAATCGGCTTCATTAGCAGTAGGAAAGCCACGATTCTTCTCTCCTTGTTTGCTGCTTTTCCAATTGACAGGTTTGCCATGGATCTTCCAACACGTTTCGCGTGTATGGCGAGGCTTGTTGCAAAAATCACACCAGACCCGTGGCTTATCATCAAACCTGCGCTGGTAATTTGCAGCCTTGTTGGCCGCAGCATCGCTAATTAAAGCAGAAATTTCAATTGACTCACCAGTACCTTTTTTCTTAAGCATGACGCTCCTTCGGCTCTCTTCCCTTCTGACTTCGGCAAATAATTCGCCAATGGATGGGAGAGGAGGTATGCCAATAATTCTTCCTCGCACTTCATCGAACTCAATGTTGAGGCCGGCAAGAAACTTGTAAATACGACTGTCTTCCACAGTTTTCTTGTGGTGGTTGCAGTCGTCAACCGATTTCCATTCGTATGTGTTGAAGATGTCAAGATCCTGCCACAACCTTTTCAACGAATTGAAATATTTGGTGACGGAATCATCTCCTTGACAAATCTCTCCCAACTTCAAAGTCAATTCGAAAACTTGAGATTGATTTCCTAGGTCAGAATACATTTGACTAACATTATCCCACAACTCTTGTGCAGTAGTATAGCACATGTAATTAGAGCTTATATCCTCCTCCATGGAATTGACCAACCATGTCATAACCATGGAGTTTTCAACGTCCCAACTGTCGAACAGCGGATCATTAACAGCAGGAGCCTTCTTGTCACCAGTGATGTAACCGATCTTTCCTTGCCCACGGATATACATCCGGACAGATTGTGACCAGCGGAGAAAATTATCACCATTTAGGCGATGGTGGTGATTTGGACAGAGTGAGAGTTGGATGTTTTCACCGGAATGGCAGCGGCAGGGGTTGAAGTGGTTTCGGACATGACTTCCGACATGGCTATGACGGTTTTAGGGCTGCTGTGTTTTTGTTGCTCTGATACCAACTCAGAAAATATGAGGAAGAAGAACTCAGAAAATATGAGGAAGAAGGAATATATTTCTGTTATATTCAAAACTTCTTATTCTACAAGACCAAACGAGACTCCTTATATAGGAGATATTACAGACATTATCATAACCCACTAACAGCCACTAACATATTATATACTACCACTATATGTCCACTAACAGCCACTAACATATTATATACATCACTAACAACCACTAACATGTCCACTTCCAGCCACTAACATATTATATACATCACTAGAATATTGACTAATATTAAGGCAATAATAATCAAATTTCCAGCAAAGTGGGATCATCAAACAAGAAGAAATTAAGGATAAGGTGGAGCAACTGCTCAGCAACAAGACAATCAAAGCAAGGGCTTTGGATCTAAAGGAAGTGGCTACAAAAAGTGTTAAAGAAGGTGGCTGCTCTCACAATAACCTTAACAATTTTATTGAATGGTTGAAGACATAGACAAGTTGTTTAGGCTGCAAACAAGCTTGGTTTTATTTCTGGGTTTTTTTATTTCTGTGTTATCATATAAAAGCGTTATGAAGAAAAAACTATGAGAATGTCTTGTGTGTTGTTAGAGCTAAAGCAAAAACAGTTTTTGGTGCTGTTAGTATACATTAGAGAAGACAGGTAATGCAAAAAGATAACTATGAGAATGCCATGCCAGTCACGACTACCGTAGCAAAAACAGTTTTTTTTTTTTTTTAAATTGATAACTTCAGAGCAACAAGTCAACAAATTATTTTGAAAACCAATAATAAATAAATAAATAAATAAAACTTTCTAGAAAATGAGACAAGCAGGATAGATACTAGCAGCCAGTGTAGCAAATAAGTCACTCACCCTTATGCTAGTGTCACCTTACACAACCAGATCTACAAGCCTTGTAGGATCTCCTCTAATTGTATATGATGGTGTGCAAACTTGTTTCCCAGTAGATAATACATGTCCAGTCTTTCATCTCTTGGAGAAAGCTACATTAAACTAAAGGAATGATATCCCCAAGGACAGCAGTATAAAGACAAGGTAAATAAACCAAACAACGGCTGTAGAGCACCTCGAACCACAAAAGTAACACTAGACAAAAAAAATTACAAAGAAGAAGAGTGAACATGTACTCTGAGCATGAAAAAATTACAAAAAAAATTGCACTGGACAACACATTGTGGGCCTCTGTGACTACCAATAATAGTAGGAAATTTAAGTTATTGAAGAATTTGCCATATTAGAAATATCTGCGGTGACTGAGAAAAATAACAAAGATGGGCAGACAACATGTTCTAGCCATACCTTATCCTGCTCAAGGCCATGTCCTTCCCTTGCTGGAGCTCGTGCAATGCTTAGCCAAACATGGTTTCAAAGTCACATTTGTGAACACTGAATTTACTCACAAAAGGATCACGAATGCATTGTCAGGAAAAGATAACATAGAGGATCATATACATCTGGTTTCAATCCCAGATGGGTTGGAACCCTGGGAGGATAGAAATGAATTTGGGAAGTTAACAGAATCAATTTTCCACGTCATGCCAGGGAAGCTGGAAGAGCTCATAGAAAATATTAATGGATCAGACAATGACAAGATCCCTTGCATTGTTGCAGATGAGCTCTTGGGATGGGCCCTTGAAGTTGCAGAGAAGGTGCAAATCAAGCGAGCTGCCTTTTGGTCTACGGCAACTGCACTCTTGGCTTTGGGATTCAGGATCCCAGAGCTGCTTGATGATGGGATAATAAACAATAATGGTAAGAACTCATATACTAACTCTTGATTCTTCTGATACAGCGTACCATACTAAAACAGAGACAAATTTAACAATTAGTTACGATTACCTGTATGAACATAACACAACATAGGGGCTCGATAATTTATTATGCTGGGTGACTGAAGAAAAATTTTAGAAGATTATCATGGTGAATAAGCTTGGCAAGGAACATGAGAACGAAAGAAGCAACTCATGACATTAAAGAAATAAAAGACTACAAAATAGAAAACAAAGCATATTTTGCCACTCTAGAAGGCTGGAATTTGACAAGTAATTCATGAATCAAGCATCCAAAACACGATAACTACAGAAAAAATTGGCTGTTATTAAACAAGGTTGTTAAAATCGGGATCCTACGTTGGATCGTTGGAGGTGTTTATAGGATCGGATCGTAGAATCGTAAGATCCTACCGAAAAAGACAAATTACATAATAATTTAATTTAAATAAATATTTCTTATAAAGTATATAAAATGAGTCTATATTCTATTAAAAAGAAGTGAAGATATTATGAAAAATATAATACTCCATGTAAAATGAACATATAATATTATACAATAGAAAACTCGATGGTAAAAGACTCAAAAATCAATCACACACAAGAACACAACAATATTTACGTGGTTCGGCAATTGCCTACGTCCACGGAGAGCTATCACTATAGAATTTTTCCCGGAGGGAGATTACACTCACACCTCACCTTCACTCTCTATAGAACTCTCAAACTTTCACAATCTCTCACAGATGTGTTGTTGTTGTTTCTTGATGTTTCTACCCCTCCTCCTCACCTCAATTTATACACAATTGAGGGAGGAGGTGATTGGTTGTCACCAAACCCATTCCACTCTCTAGTGGGTTGGCCATTGGGGTAGTGGAGAAGATGGTGCTGCATTATATATTGCCACTATATGTCCACTAACAGCCACTAACATATTATATACATCACTAACATATTATATACATCCACTAACATAATATTAAGGCAATAATAATCAAATTTCCAGCACTCCCCCTCAAGCTGGTTTGAAGATATCGTCCATAGCCAGCTTGCTAGTCAGCTTATCAAATTGCTTCTTGTGTAGTCCCTTCGTTAGCACATCAGCTAATTGTTCACCTGTTGGAAGGTAGGTCATACAGATTATGCCAGCATTGATTTTCTCCTTGATGAAATGTTTATCCACTTCTATATGTTTTGTGCGATCATGTAGAACTGGATTATGAGCTATAGATATAGCTGATTTGTTGTCACAATAGACCTTCATAGGTGTCGGGTGAGAAAGCTTTAATTCTTCAAGAATTCTTTTAATCCACATTACTTCACAGATTCCATGGGCAACAGCTCTGAACTCTGCTTCTGCACTACTTCTAGCTACCACATTCTGTTTTTTACTCCGCCATGTAACTAGGTTCCCACCTACAAAGGAGCAGTATCCGGATGTTAATCTCCTGTCTGTAACACTTCCTGCCCAGTCTGCATCTGTGTATACTTCAACTTGAAGATGTCCATGTTTCTTGAACAGTAAGCCTCTCCCTGGAGTTCCTTTCAAATATCTTAAGATCTTATAAACGGCCTCAAAGTGCTCTGCCCCTGGTGAGTGCATGAACTGACTTACCATGCTGACTGCAAAGGCAATATCAGGCCGCGTATGAGACAAGTAAATCAATTTCCCTACAAGTCGCTGATATTGTTCCCTCTCTTTGACTTCTTCAGCCTTAGCAGCTTGTAACTTCAAGTTAGGCTCGATCGGAGTCTCCACCATCTTACAACCAAGCATACCTGTTTCTCCAAGGAGATCAAGAACATATTTTCTCTGATTAACGAATATACCTTCCTTGGATCTTGCAAATTCCATTCCGAGGAAATACTTGAGGGCTCCCAGATCCTTAATGTGAAATTCTTTTGCGAGTTTCTCTTTGAGGGCTGCTAACTCTGCTTCATCATTACCAGTTAAAATGATGTCATCAACATAAACAATCAAAATTGCAATTTTACTGTCTTTTGAATGTTTATAAAATATTGTGTGATCTGCTTGACTCTGCGAGAAGCCACAACTGATAACTGCCTTCCCAAAGCGTTCAAACCACGCTCTTGGTGATTGTTTGAGTCCGTATAATGACTTGTTCAATCTGCATACTTTGTCGCTACCAAGTCTCTGCTCAAATCCCGGCGGTAGGCTCATGAACACCTCCTCTTCAAGATCACCATTGAGAAAAGCATTTTTAATGTCAAGTTGATGTAGAGGCCAATCTGAATTTACTGCAAGAGATAACAGTACTCTAATGGAATTTATTTTAGCAACAGGAGCAAACGTCTCCTGATAGTCGATCCCATAAGTTTGAGTGAAGCCTTTAGCCACCAGTCTCGCCTTGTATCTCTCAACGCTTCCATCTGCGTTACATTTTATCGTAAACACCCATTTACACCCAACTGTTTTCTTGTCTTTGGGTAGATCAACTATCTCCCAAGTACCACTTCTCCTTAAAGCATTCATCTCCTCCATGACTGCTAATTTCCAATTCGGATCATCCAATGCTTCCTGTATATTCCTTGGAACAAACAAGTGTGAAATCCTAGATGTGAAAGCTCTATGGTTTTTAGACAGTCTTTGATAGGAGAGGTAATTTGCAATAGGATGTTTAATGCAATTTCGGACACCTTTCCTAATTGCTATAGGAACATCAAGGTCGGAAATAGAAGGAATAGGATTACCTAAAATTTCGATGCCAGAACTCGGGTGGACATTCGGGTCATTAGGATGGACATTCGGGTCATTATTCCTCAGATGAAATCGCTTCCTAGTATAAACGTGAAGCTCAGAATTTAGATCATTTTGTAGTACTTCTCCCCCTAAACAAGAATCTTCTTGACTAGGCACCATAGAACTTGGTTCTCCTAAGTGATCATTATCAGACAGATGTGGTTTTTGTGTAGGATAAATGACATTGGGGAGAGGGATCGAAATATCCCAAAAATTGTCTTCTACTCCACTTGTCTCCCCCTGAAGAGAAGTGTTGGGGAAATAGGATTTTGTTTCCACAAATGACACATCCATACTCACATGAAATTTCTTGGTTTGAGGATCGAAACACTTATACCCTTTTTTGTTTGAGGAATAACCCAAAAAAACACATTTTATAGCACGGGGGTCAAGTTTTGAACGAAATTGACTGGGAACATGAACATAGGCAGTACATCCAAAAACTTTGGCGGGTAAATCAGAAAACAACCTCGTGTCAGGAAAAAAATGTTTGAGACAATCAAAAGGTGTTTTGTATGTTAACACCTTTGTAGGCATCCTGTTTATCAAATAAGAGGCTGTTAAAATTGCTTCACCCCATAAATATTTAGGAACATGCATGTAAAACATTATAGCACGTGCTACTTCAAGTAAATGTTTATTTTTTCGTTCTGCAATGCCATTTTGTTGAGGGGTATCCCGACATGTAGATTGATGAAAAATCCATTTTTTTGCCAAAAACTCACCCAACTGCTCATTGAAATATTCTGTTCCATTATCAGAATGTAAAATACCAATTTTGGTTTGAAATTGGTTTTCAATCATATTGTAAAAATTTGTGAATAAATTTTTCACGTCAGATTTTTTATTCATCAAATAAATCCAACATAAGCGGGTATGGTCATCAATAAATGTAACAAACCATTTTTTACCAGAAAGAGTAGTGATTTTAGAAGGGCCCCAAACATCACTATGAATCAAATAAAAAGGTTTGGAAGCCTGGTAAGGTTTTGGCAAATAAGTAGAGCGATGAGATTTTGCAAAAATGCAACTTTCACAATGAAAAGAAGAACAATCAATCCCTTTAAATAATTCTGGAAATAAATGTTTCAGATAAAGAAAACTAGGATGCCCTAGCCTATAGTGCCATAGCATTATTTTTTCTCGAACAGAGATTGAACTAGTACTATTAAAGCTCTGAGCTTTTTTATTACTAACAGGTACTTCATCAAAGTAGTAAAGACCTTCAAGCATCCTAGCACGCCCAATCATCATCCCCGAGTTCTGGTCTTGAAATTCACAATGGGATTCAAAAAATGTAACACGACAATTAGAATCCTTAGATAGTTTACTGACAGACAAAAGGTTACAGGCTAAGTTGGGGACGTGAAGAACAGCATTGAGATTAATTTTCTCAGTTAGTTTAATAAATCCTTTTCCTGCAATAGGTGAAAAACTACCATCGGCTATTCTGATTTTGTCATGACCAGAACAAGGGAAATAGGTACTAAATAAATGGGAAAAACTAGTCATGTGATCGGAGGCACCGGAATCTATGATCCACGGAGAGAAGTTTAGACAAGAGAAGGCTTTAGGATTTCTACCTGTTTGTGCCAAAAAATCACTAGGAGTACCGGATGAGGAGTTGGATTTTATCAGCTTTAAGAGTTGATCAATCTGCTCTTTGTTGAAGGGACCCGAATCGGCTTCATTAGCAGTAGGAAAGCCACGATTCTTCTCTCCTTGTTTGCTGCTTTTCCAGTTGACAGGTTTGCCATGGATCTTCCAACACGTTTCGCGTGTATGGCGAGGCTTGTTGCAAAAATCACACCAGACCCGTGGCTTATCATCAAACCTGCGCTGGTAATTTGCAGCCTTGTTGGCCGTTTTCACCGGAATGGCAGCGGCAGGGGTTGAGGTGGTTTCGGACGTGACTTCCGACATGGCTATGACGGTTTTAGGGCTGCTGTGTTTTTGTTGCTCTGATACCAACTCAAAAATCAATCACACACAAGAACACAACAATATTTACGTGGTTCGGCAATTGCCTACGTCCACGGAGAGCTATCACTATAGAATTTTTCCCGGAGGGAGATTACACTCACACCTCACCTTCACTCTCTATAGAACTCTCAAACTCTCACAATCTCTCACAGATGTGTTGTTGTTGTTTCTTGATGTTTCTACCCCTCCTCCTCACCTCAATTTATACACAATTGAGGGAGGAGGTGATTGGTTGTCACCAAACCCATTCCACTCTCTAGTGGGTTGGCCATTGGGGTAGTGGAGAAGATGGTGCTGCATTATATATTGCCACTATATGTCCACTAACAGCCACTAACATATTATATACATCACTAACATATTATATACATCCACTAACATAATATTAAGGCAATAATAATCAAATTTCCAGCAAAAAGTTTTGTATTTCATCAAAAAAGAAGGTGAAGAAGTGGAAGAAGAAGAATTCTATAACAAAATACTTTACAATCTACAATAATGCATAAAAAGTAAAGAAAAAATATTTAACAAAGTTGGATATGAAAATAGATTAAGAATTCAAAAGAGTAGCTTAGTCAAATGATAAGGTTTGTCGTTAGCATCCTTGGTGGAGCGGATTCGAGTCACAAAAATAACCTCTCCAAAAATTGGGATAAAGTTGCAATCATCTTACCCTTTTTAGACTCCGCTAAAGCTAAGTTTGTTTTTCCGACTATTTAATTTTCTTAAATTCTCGCAATATTTGAATGTTTGTTTCCTAGTTTGTTTTTTTATTTTATTTGATTCAATACTACTTAATTTTTATTATTTATTTTGACCACATAAATTGATATTTAGACAACAAACAAGACTTGTAAATTGGATCGGATAGGATCGAATTCGGATCGGGATTCCACGATCCTATAAGATCCCACTACTAGGATCGACAGATCCTACCTATAAGGAGTTTTTTACACGATCCGGATCGATTGTACTCAAATGGATCGTAGGATCGTAAGATCCGGATCGGGATTCTGATAACCATGTTATTAAACGATGACAACAACAAAACAGTGACAATAAAAATTAATAAAAATAAAAACTGGAAAATTTATCACTGTGCATCTATCAGGGTAACCGCAAAAGTGATGCACAAACACTATAGCCTAAGCCTTGCAAGGTTTGATTATTGGGGAAAAAAAAACTTTTAAACATAAAAATATTTAGATCTTACTATGATAAAATTGTTAGGATTCGTTCTGCATCCATAAACAATTATCCATTTTCAATAAGAAATGGTTTGCATCACACGCTGCAAGGTACCAATTTTGTTATCAATTTTTTCTGTTGTTATTGCCAGTAACACTTTATTTTTATAAAGTTGATTATTTATTATTGTTATCCTTTTTTCTTTTTCTTTTCTTTTTTTTGTTTTGCAGGAACACCAACGAAGAATCAGATGATTCAACTATCACCAACCATGCCCGCCATTAGCACAACACACTTTGTGTGGGCATGCATTGGGGACTTGGTGATGGAGGCAAGTGGCAGCAGCCTCTTAAGGTGTACAAGAGACGAGAAAGAGATGCCTCTAAGGCCCAAACTTTGATTTTGGTATGCATTGGATGATGAGCACCTCATTTGGGACCGTGGCTAGTTATGTTTTAGGCTTATGAGTCATGTTTTATTATTATTATTTTAGTTTAGGGTATTTTGGTAATTTCATAATTTCTAGACATGGGTTATACGGGTTGCCCATGGGTCGTCTTGTGGGTCAAGTTATTTGATTAGATTTTATTTATGTTTCTTATTTGGTCTTAAATTAGTTTTGGAAGTCTAAACTATTATAGTAGTTTCCTTTTTTTGGTTCTAATTGGTTTACGAAGTCTTTTAGTTCTATATAAAGCCATGTAATACTTTTAATTATTTAGACTTGATATTTCAAAGAATTTAGAGCTTTTAAAGCTTCTTTATGGATTGTGTGACGCAATCAAACCCTAGGTGTGATGCTTAAGGAGTTCTAAGAGTGATTCCTAAACTTATCTTCTTCTTTTCCTTCTTTCCCTCTTTTATTTTCTACACTTTAAACAGCCTAAACACTGTTCACGGGTACTTTCACTGCCCCAGAACAACTCTTACAGTGCTGTCCTGCATCAATTTTGGTATCAGAGCGAGGATTCAAACATGTCTACACGATCGGGGAAACCTTTTAGAGGAAGATTGACTGAAAATCAGCGTGATGAGATCCTTATAAAAATTCTGGAGCAACTTAATCATTGTAATCTTTGTATTAGTGCTTTGGAGGGCCAAACAACTCAAGCTAATGGTGCTATAACAACAGGAGAACAAGGAGAAAACTCTGAAATTAATAATCATGGTGAGAATGGTGAGAATCATGTTGGAATTAGGAAATAGTAATATTCTAATTATGGTAGTGTTGGAATTAGGAAATAGTGATATTGTAATTATGGTAGTGTGTAATTATGGTAGTAATAGTTAATACATTTTTTATCTTTGTTTCTTATTTTGTTCGTTTCCTATTTTGTAATATTGTTTCATTATAAATATAAGGCTCTACCTCATTCATAGGTAAGTCAAAACAATTCTTTTCATCCTTTTTGGTATCAGAGCCAAACATCAGCCACCCTAGCCCTCCTCTCCCTCTGTTGGCACCACCCAGTCCCACCTATCACCACCGCTATCCTTCTTTTTCTCTCTCAGCCACCGACAGCCCTACCTAGACCTTCTAAACCACCTAACAGCCCTACCCACACCTTCTAGACCACCCAACAGCGCTTCTTCTTCCCTGTTTTCCCCTTGGCAGGTCTTCTACACTCCTGCCAAGGCTCGGTTTGCTGCTGCCAGACTTTATTCTGGTCCTGTGTGCTTCGGCCACCCCTCTAGGGTGGTCTAGGGTCCCTTTTCCCCTTCTCGGGGTGTTATGTTGATGTTTTAGGCACCTTTTTTCTGTCGTCTTGATTCATTGGGCTACCAAATTTATTCGGTAGCATTTATTTGCATAAGCCGTTGAGTTTTTTCCGGCTTCTTGCATTATTTCAGCCATTGTTGCTGTGATTTTGTGTGTTTTTCAGCCCCTATTCTTCCACCATGACTGAGCCATCTCTTATTGTCTCTTCTGATGTGCCCACCAAATTTATTCCTATTGGTTCTGATTTTTCTCTTTCTCATCACACTCCTGTTCATCGTATTACGAGTGTGGTGTTGAATGGGAAAAATTTTGCTGTTTGGAGCCGTTCCCTTAAACTCTATCTTGGGGGAAAGGGAAAGGCCCATTGGCTTTTATCTATTATTACCCTACCAACTGCGACAGACCCTACACGTACTCAGTGGGATATCGATAACTACACTTTATTGGGATGGATGTTCAATTCCATAGAAGATCGGATTTATCATATGTTCCTCTATTGCGATATAGTTCCGAGTTTGTGTCAGGCATTGTCACAGATGTACGCTCATGTTCACAATGATGCACTTATCTTCGAGCTTTACCAAGATATAGTCCGAGCCTCTCAGTCCTCTCTTGGCCTTTCTATAGCTGCATTCTTTGGATATCTTCAGGCTCGTTGGGAGGAACTTGCTCAATATGAGCCTTTGACTAACCTTCCACCAGAAGCCGCCTCCCTTGTGTCCAAGAGGCTTGCTAGACAGCACACTTATCAGTTTCTCATGGGTTTAAACTCTGAATTTGAATCTCTTCGAATTCAGATTCTCAACACATCACCCATGCCATCTCTTTATGAGGCTTTTGCCACTATTGACCGTGATGAACGTCGTCGGCAATTAGTTCAGCCTAGTGTTCCTTCAGTGCCTCCAATTTTAATAGATCAAATGGCTCTTACTGCGAGTTCTAGTTCTCGAAGTTCCACCAGTTCTGTTACTTGTCATCATTGTGGTGCTCCTGGACATGTCAAAGCTCGTTGCTTCAAACTTCATCCTGAGTTGAGGCAACGCCCTTCCCGTCCTCGTGGTCTTGCTACACGTAGTTCTGGCTCTGCTCGCACTGCTGCTTTGGTGGAAGTTACTCCTGCTTCTGAGCCTCCTAATGTCCCTAATCTACAACAGTTACAGACTCAAATTGGTCAGCTTCAGGCCCAACTTGGGTCTCTCACCACTGGTTCTCTTGGTCCATCATCCTCTACTGCCACCCTTGCTACAGGTACTTCTACTGCTTTCCATGTTCGGTCTGCTAGTCCTTCATGGATTCTGGATTCTGGGTTCTGGGGCTAATGATCATATGACTGGTGAGTTTTCTTTTCTTTCATCTCCTGCACCCACCATTGCTCCCCAATCTGTGTGTCTTGCTGATGGTTCTTGCTCTT
The DNA here is from genome assembly GCA_030407325.1 of Camellia japonica. Lineage (NCBI taxonomy): Eukaryota > Viridiplantae > Streptophyta > Magnoliopsida > Ericales > Theaceae > Camellia > Camellia japonica. The sequence goes on along the minus strand of JAPPVO010000002.1, from coordinate 16,780,986 downwards.
TTGTCCAACATACGGGTGTTGTGTCTTTATCCCCTAATATCACTTTATCTTCTGTGTTACATGTTTCCAAGTTTGCTTATAATCTCTTATCTGTTAGTCATCTGGCCAAAACCTTTAATTGCGCCGTCATTTTCTTCCCTTCTTCGTGTCTTTTACAGGACCTGAGTTCGAAGAGGATTTTTGGCAGGGGATATGAGCGCTATGAGCTATACTACTTTGGAGATCCACCGGACCAGCCTTCTTTGCCTTTAGCTAGTTTTCAGGCGTTTGTTTTGCCTACTTCTATATCTTGTGTTTTTTCTGTTCAAACTTCAGAGTTATGGCACGCCTGTTTGGGTCATGTTAACTTTCAATATTTATGTCAACTTTTTCCGTTATTAAATAAAGTTCACAATGATTCTAAATTTCATTGTGTTACTTGTGAGTTGTCTAAACATATCCGTACTAGTTATATACCACATATGACACCTGCCCCTAGTGCTTTTGACCTTATTCATTCTGATATTTGGGGTCCCTCTCCTGTTCTTGCTTTTTCGGGTCATCGTTATTATGTGAGTTTTATTGATGATCACACTAGGTGCACTTGGGTCTATTTACTTCACCGCAAATCTGATGTGTTTCCCATCTTTATTCAGTTTTTGCAAATGGTTATGGCACAATTTCGTACCATTGTTAGGAACATCCGTTCTAATAACGGTGGGGAATACATCTCCAATGAGTTTCGTTCTCACCTTAATCAAACGGGTATTCTTCAACAACTTACATGTCCTTGAACCCCTAAATAAAATGGTGTGGCTGAACGTAAAAACCGTCATATTATGTCTGTCGTGTATTGTCTTCTTCGTGATATGAATGTGCCCAAGTCTTATTAGCATATGGCTGTTCTTACTGCTGTCTATCTCATTAATAGGACTCCTAGTCGTGTGTTACATGGCCTTACTCCCTTCCATATTCTTATGCCTCATATTACCCTTTTTCCTCTTTTGCCTCGTGTTTTTGGGTGTATATGTTTTGTTCAGGACCGGCGTCCCACTCGCACTAAGTTAGATGACAAGTCTATTTGTTGTGTTTTTTTGGGGTATTCTTCCATGTCTAAAGAGTATAGATGTTTTGATCCTGTGTCTCGTCAGTTTCACCATACTCTGGATGTTATTTTTTGTGAGGATCTTCCTTTTTTTAGTCTTAATCCCCGGTTGCAGGTTTCCAATTCAGCTCCTCAAAGTGTTCACCCGGTCCTCATTTTAGATGTGGTTGTGGATCAGGTTGCCCCCCCCCCCTCTCATCCTCCACCTTCGCCTCCTTCGCCTCCTTTCCCCCTCCCTTGCAGGTATACTCTCGTCGCCCCAGTGCTTAGCCCTCTCCTGCCACCTTTTCAGTTCTTGGGTCAAGTAATTCTTTCCCTTTACATACCTCTCATTCCCTTCCTCGCCATAATCCTCCTCCGGATCAACATCCCCCTAATCGTTGGGGTTATCTGTGTAGTACTAATCATCCCATTTCCCAGTACCTCTCCTATGATAGGGTTTCCGACTCTTATCATTCTTTCCTTGGCAAGCTTGAGTCCGAGTCTATTCCTCGGTCTGTGTCAGAGGCCCTTCAGAATCCTAAATGAGTGGCGGCAATGCAGATTGAAATGGCAGCTTTAGAACATAATCATACTTGGGATTTGATTCCTTTACCTTCTGGCGAGAGTACTGTGGGTTGCAAATGGGTCTTTGCTATTAAATACCTCCCTGATGGCTCCGTTAACCGTTATAAGGCCCGCTTAGTGGCCAAGGGCTTCACTCAAGTTCTTGGTAAGGATTTTGGTGCTACCTTTGCACCAGTTGCCAAGCTTACCTCTGTTCGTCTACTGATCTCTCTTGCCGCACCCCATTCTTGGCCCCTTTATCAGTTTGATGTCAAGAATACCTTTCTGCATGGGGATCTTCTTGAGACAATTTATATGGCACCTCCTCCTGGTTTTCGAGCTGCGGGGGAGTATTCGGGGCAAGCATGTCGACTGCGCAAGTCTTTGTATGGCTTAAAGCAATCTCCACGAGCTTGGTTTGGTCGTTTCAGCTCAGTCATCCTCTCCATGGGCTTTGTTCAGTGCCATGCAGACCATACTTGCTTCATCCGTCATAATTCTGCAGGTCAGTGCATAGTCTTGTTGGTGTATGTGGATGATATCATTCTCACTAGTGATGACTCTATAGGCATTGATCAAGTAAAACGGGATTTGGGACACACCTTTGATATTAAGGATTTAGGGAATCTCAAGTATTTTCTAGGGATTAAGGTGGCTCGCTCACAACAGGGGATTTCCTTATCTCAAAGGAAATACACTCTTGACTTACTTAAGGATATTGGTATGTTGGGGTGTAAACCTGCTTCTACTCCTATGGATCCCAATGCCAAGCTCACATCAGAGTCCGGCGAATTACTAGAGGATCCAGGTATGTATCAGCGTTTTGTTGGGCGTCTCATCTATCTGACCAATACTAGACCTGACTTGACATTTGCAGTTAGTGTGGTTAGCCAATTCATGCATGCATCTCGTACAAAACATCTTGATGCAATTCATCACATCTTGAGATATTTAAAGACCTCTCCTGGCTTGGGATCATTCTTCACAGCTGATCCTCAATCTGAACTCTCCTGTTTTACTGATGCTGACTATGCAGGATCTAGAACGGATAGGCGTTCTACTTCTGGCTTCTGTACTTTCTATGGTGATCATCTTATATCATGGAAAAGTAAGAAGCAAGCAGTTGTTTCTAGGTCTTCTGTAGAAGCTGAGTATAGAGCTATGGCACAAGGCACTTGTGAGATTCTATGGCTGCGTTCTATTTTGGCAGAGTTAGGATTTAAGGAGACTACTGCTACTTCTTTATTTTGTGACAACAAGTCTGCTATTATGTTGTCTTCTGATTCTGTCCTACATGAGCGTACTAAGCATATAGAGGTTGATATACATTTCATTTGAGAGAAGATTCGGATTGGTATTGTGAGACCATCCTTTGTCTCTTCTTCTCAGCAGTTAGCAGATATGTTCACCAAGTCTGTAGGCCCAAAATTACTCCAGTCGTCTATCGGCAAGCTGCGTTTATTGAATATCTTCACACCAGCTTGAGGGGGAGTGTTGGAATTAGGAAATAGTAATATTATAATTATGGTAGTGTTGGAATTAGGAAATAGTGATATTGTAATTATGTATAGTGTAATTATGGTAGTAATATTTAATACCTTTTTTATCTTTGTTTCCTATTTTGTTCGTTTCCTATTTTGTAATATTGTTTCATTATAAATAAGGCTCTACCTCATTCATAGGTAAGTCAAAACAATTCTTTTCATCCTTTTAATCAAGGTGAACAAGAAGCAGACCAACGGGACGCTCCTGCGCAAAGACAACAATTTAGGATTCCCAAGGTCAAGGAGTGCCACAAAATTCTATGTTTGATTGGACCAAAGGCTTGTTGGAGAGAGGCCACTATGAACCACATGACACAGCTGGAGATATTACAAAAAAGATTAAGATGGAGGTTCTAGATTTTGAAGGCAAGGTTGATCCGACAGTGTTCTCAAATTGGCTTGCTTCCATTGAGAAGTATTTTGAATGGTATGATATGACGGATGAACAAAGAGTGAGTTTGATAAGATGAAACTTGTGGGATTGGCAAAAGTATGGTGGATTGGTGTGGAAAGAGATATCAGAAGAATGGGGCAGCCACTAATAGGCACATGGCAAGAGATGAAAGCCAAGCTTCGAGAGAAATACATGCCGTCGAATTATCACGAAAAGTTGTGTGGCCAACTTGTTACTCTAAAACAGGGCAACATGTCATTAGCAGCATATATGCAGAGATTTGATGAACTTAAGACTAGAAGTCAAATTGTGGAAGATCCATGTCACACCCTTGCTCAATTTAAGTCTGGTTTGAGGACTGATATACAACGAGAATTGCTTCGTCAACCCTTATACAGTGTGGAGCATGCATTCCAAGTGACACTTGATATAGAAGAATGCTTGAGTTACTCAAGTACTAAGAAATTTGGGTCTCAAGCAGGGGAGATAACATTTAGAAGGTTCACTGATGCAAATAAAAGCACAAAAACAGCACCTTTGCAGCCACTAAATTGACCAAACATATCCAAAGCCTCATCTTCTAGTGTTGTTGATCATAGAAATCAAGGTACTGTGACTGTGAAGCCAAGTGGAAGGGATAAAAGCACTACTTGTTTTAAGTGTGGTGACTCTGGGCACATGGCTTATCAATGTCCAAGGAAGAATACCCTCCATATTGCAATCGAAGAGGACATGGAGCAACTACCAGAATATGACCAATCACAGGAATATGTCAACGATGGGGATGCATTCAATTATGGAGACGGCAAATTTGATGATTTAGGGGAAGATGAGTTGGAAACCTCCTTTCTTAATGTTGTTAGGCGTATTCTAGCAGTCCCTAAGGTGGAGCAAGAAGATTGGCGACGAACATCAATCTGTCAAATGCTGGTCCGTTGTGGAAATCAACCAAAAAAACTTGTTATTGATAGTGGAAGCTGCATGAATGTTGTCTCTGCATCTACAGTTGAAAGACTTAAGCTTCCAATTGAGCCACATTCTCATCCTTACAAGATAGCTTGGATTGACAACATGTCTATTCCGGTAACTCAACGATGCCTTGTTTCTTTTGCTTCGCCTATTTATAGTGATTCTATTTTATATGATGTACTTCCTATGAATGTCACTCACATCCTTCTTGGTCGACCATGGCTTTACGATCACGCTATACAACACAATGGACGAGAAAATACATACACTTTCTTACTTGGAAAGAAGACAATTGTCCTACATCCCATGCCTATGGCAGAGATGAGAAGATATGAAACTCCAAAGCCAAAGCGTATTGCTGAAAATCAAACTAAACCTCTCCATGTATTCTCTAAAAGGCAATTCGTAATGGAAAGCAAAGAATCAAAGCTTATATATGCTGTAGTGGTTAAAGAAGTGAAGCAACCAGCAACTGGTCCTGAAACAAAAAGGCCTTTTGAGGTTCAGAAGTTGTTATATGAATTTGCTGATATAGCACCAAAAGAGCTTCCTAATGAGCTTCCTCCCATGCGTAATGTCCAGCACACAATAGATCCTATACCTGGGTCTCAATTGCCTAATCTTCCAGCTTATCAGATGAATCCTAGTGAACATACTGAGCTAAAAAGGCAAGTAGATGAGCTGTTGTCCAAAGGATTTATTCGCGAAAGTTTGAGTCCTTGTGCTGTTCCTAACTTGCTCACACCAAAGAAAGATGGCACGTGGCGCATATGTGTCGATAGTCGAGCTATCAACAAAATAACCATCAAATATCGGTTTCTCGACTTGATGATATGTTGGACGTGATAGCTGGTTCTACTATTTTTTCAAAGATAGACTTGAAGAGTGGTTACCATCAAATACGAATAAGGCCTGGAGATGAGTGGAAAACTGCCTTCAAGACAAAGAATGGTCTCTATGAGTGGCTAGTTATGCCATTTGGTCTTTCCAATGCTCCTAGTACATTCATGCATTTCATGACGCAGGTACTTAAACCTTTTACTAGTCGCTTCCTTGTGGTCTATTTTGATGATATACTAATCTATAGCAAGACCAAAGAGGAACACATCTTCCATCTCCAACAGGTTATGAGAGTTCTTCGCCAAGAGAAACTCTATGTAAATTTGAAGAAATGCTCCTTCAGGAGTCCAAGCGTCGTGTTTTTGGGCTTTGTTATCTCTGCCAAGGGTGTAGCGGCTGATCCAAACAAAGTCAAAGCTATTATAGAGTGGCCGATTCCTACCACCATGCAAGAAGTTCGTAATTTCCATGGATTGGCAACATTCTATAGGCGCTTTATTCGAAATTTCAGTACAATAATGGCACCAATTTCTAATTGCATGAAGAAGGGACAGTTTCTTTGGACCAGTGCAGCGACTAAAGCATTCGAAGAGATAAAGAAAAAAATGACTGAGCTCCTATTTTATGCCTTCGGGACTTCTCTAAGGTGTTTGAAGTGACTTGTGACGCCTCAAATGTGGGAATTGGGGGTATACTCAGTCAAGAAGGCCATCCAATTGCTTATTTTAGTGAGAAACTTAATGATGCACGACAAAAGTACTCTACTTATGACAAGGAATTCTATGCTGTGATTCAAGCACTCCGTTACTGGCATTACTATCTCATATCCAAGGAGTTTGTGTTGTATTCTGACCATGAAGCTCTCAAGTACATCAACTCCCAAAAGAAGTTGAATCATCGACATGGAAAGTGGGTCTCCTTCTTGCAAGAATACATGTTGAATGTAAAAACCTATAACTTACTCCACCTACCACTACCACCTACTACCACCTACCTACTCCACTCCATTAGTGCTCCACAAGAAGCAAGTGCTCCATTTACCCTAATGCTCCATTAAGTTGTTTAGTGCTCCATTTTAGGTTAATTTAATTCCTCCATTTGTAACTCATTCTCCCTATAAAAGAGAGATCATTCTCTCCATTATATAGACACAATATACACAAAAATGTATATTGATATCAATCAATAATATCAATACATTAATTTCCTACATGGTATCAAAGCAATAAGATTTAGGCCTGTATTTCCTTCTCACCGGCGGGCGGCCGGCCGGCAACTTTGCCTTCGCTGCCCGCCGGACCTCTACACATACCTTCAGAGGCTAACGCCATTTGCATGCTGGTCGGCGCAGCTCCAAGCAACACCATCGAAGACCCATGCCACTGCTGGCCAGTACCGGCAGGGTCCTGTCTGTGCCAAAATTGATTTGTGAAAGAATAACAAAAATATAATCTCTGGCTCCTTTTACTTCTGCTGTTGTTCATCAGCTCGCGCCCGTGCTTTGCGATAAAGCTCAAGCGTATCTGTATGGCGGAGATCAAGGCAGAGAGCTGCTTCACAATCTCGGATTGTGGAATTGCAGTCACCCATTGAGTCATGGAATGCTGCTCGGAGATAGAGTAGCTGTAGATCTGGCTTGAAAGCTATGGCATTTGTAAGCTCTGTAATGGCTTCAGCTTCCTTATGGTCATCCATTAGAACTGCTGCCCTGTATCTGTATGGATATGTCCTAAGGGGATCTAGTTGTGTCGCCATACTAAGATCACTCTTTGCCATGTCACGATCACAGTATTCTGAACGTTTCTCATATGCTGATGCATTGTTCTGGGTCTTCTCAATCAACTTTGTCATCTCATCATATGCAGCTTTACGCTGATTTTTTAGATGATACACACGTGCCAGACCCTGATGTGCTCAGGTATGCTTGATATTGAGGGCATTTGTGTAGCAGTCAGCAGCAAGATCCAGATTGTCACAGTCTACGTAGACACTGCCCAAATTATTTAATGCTTGTCCCTTTCTGAGGCCATCTGAGGGGCAACTAAGAGCCTCCTCAAGAAGCTGGATAACATATAACGATGACTCCGAATCACAAGCTCAATGCCGTGATATAGATAGAGAAGTTTCTCAGCTCGTAGCTGAACTGGATCATGGACTTTCTTCTGCAGTAACAGCAGTCCAAGAATATTCTTTGGCTTTGCAACAAGTCCTACCACTAAATTACCTTACAACCAGCCCAATGCATGGTTGGGCACAAGTTCTGAAACTTTCAGTAAATAGCATTTCTTCTGATATTCTATCCCTTTCCAGAAGACAGGCTACTGAGCTGATTGCAAAGGTACAGGGAGATGGATTTGATTCTGGTAGTAGTTATGATGATCTATGTCTAAAAGTGGAGAAGTATGCAGAAGAGATACAGAAAGTTGAAAAAGAGTGTGCTGAACTGGTGCTTCATCTCTTTTTTTTTTTTTGTTTATTCCCTAGATTATGCTCGAACACATTTGGGGATCAAACCTTATTTTATTCATGCTGGGATCAAACCCGATCACCATTTTACACAAAAAAAAAAAAAAAAAAAAAAAAATCACAACCCATAACCACCACAAACAACCGGCCTCACTTCTTCGTCTCTTCAGCTGTTCTCTTCTTTTTGCCTTTGTCTTGGGCGTCCCTTGCCGGTGCTGCCTCCGTGTTTCCCACGCCGCCAAGCACGTTCACTTCCCGTTGCTCCTCAACCGTCACATATGGCGGCCCTCCAAATCTGAGCATCACGGTGGCCTTCCGCTTCAGTTCCTTGTTTTCTCTGCCTTTAGCCCACATATCTCTGCTCGGGCATCCTTATACATGCCCTGGAGCAGAGCCAGTTGGGCGTTTAACTGCTGCACCTCCTTAGTTCTACTCTGAAGCCGGTGCGACAGGTTGTTGACCGCCGTCATGGTCTCAACGCATGACCTTAATGTGTAATAATTCGCCTCAATATCCGACTGAGCAGCCATTATCTGCTCAACTGCCACCATCGGATAGTTCAACGGCGCAAAACCAGGGGGGCTTGGTCCAAGGGCGCTTGGTTGCGGTTCAAGGGCAACTGCCCCGGCTATCTCTCTTGTGGCCTCGTTGAGGTCGGAAAAGAGAGTAAGACCACGGGACGAAGAAGCCATTTTCAGGGCAACAGAGTGTTTCAGCGATACAACTCTCAGAAAACAACAGTGTTTCAGCGATACAACTCTCAGAAAACAACAGAGTGTTTCAGCAATACAACTCTTAGAAAACGAAGAGTTTTTTCAGAGAGTTTTTCAGAGGTTTCAACTGGTTTGCCTCAGCCTCAGCCTCGCCTTTGTTTAAATAGGCAAGGCAGACACGCGCCTCTCAGCGCAGACGACAAAGCGGCGCGCCTTTTGATGGCTCGACTTTTGATGGATGTCGGGCACACCTTTTGATGGCACGCCTTTTGATGGCGCGCCTTTTGATGACTCGACTTTTGATGGCTGTCGGGCACACCTTTTGATGGGCACGCCTTTTGAGGGTGCAACTTTTAAGGGTCCGACAAGACTCTGTAAACTGTCCCGACATTGATTCCGGTTAGCTTCTATATGGGTCCGACAAGACTCTGTAAACTGTCCCGACATTGATTCCGGTTAGCTCCTATATGGGTCTGACAAGACTCTGTAAACTGTCCCGACATTGATTCCGGTTAGCTCTTATATGGGTCCGACAAGACTCGGAAAAACTGTCCCGACATTGATTTCGGTTATTTGCTATAACGGTTCGACACAGCCATATAGTGTCTTCTACAACGGTCCGACATGACCCAGTAAACTGTTTTCTACAACGGTCCGACATGACCCAATAAACTGTTTTTTACAACGGTCCGACATGACCCAGTAAACTGTTTTCTACAACGGTCCGACATGACCCAGTAAACTGTTTTCTACAACGGTCCGACATGACCCCGTAAACTGTTTTCTACAACAGTCCGACATGACCCAGTAAACTGTTTTCTCCACGGTCCGACATGACCCAGTAAACTGTTTTCTACAACGGTCCGACATGACCCAGTAAACTGTTTTCTACATCGGTCCGATATGACCCCATAAACTATCTTCTACAACGGTCTGACACGACCATACAGTGTCTCCTATCTGCTTTTATTTGTCAGATTATTTTTTCCTGTTTTGTTACTCTCTCCAAACTCAAGTTGGTTAGTTCCTACCCCCTTGAGTTTGAGGGGGGCTGTTGAATGTAAAAACCTATAACTTACTCCACCTACCACTACCACCTACTACCACCTACCTACTTCACTCCATTAGTGCTCCACAAGAAGCAAGTGCTCCATTTACCCTAATGCTCCATTAAGTTGTTTAGTGCTCCATTTTAGGTTAATTTAATTCCTCCATTTGTAACTCATTCTCCCTATAAAAGAGAGATCATTCTCTCCATTGTATAGACACAATATACACAAAAATGTATATTGATATCAATCAATAATATCAATACATTAATTTCCTACAATACACATTCGTCATCAAACATAAAGCTGGGACAGAAAATAAGGCAACTGCTGCGCTTAGTTGTGTAATGCTAACTCTCAACTCTATGTCCATCCAAGTTGTGGGCTTTGATTCGCTCAAGAAAGACTACTCGTCTTGCAAAGATTTCAGCATAATCTACACTGATTTAGCAGCCGGACAGCATGCTGACTATCCAGAATTCTTTTTACATGATGGGTATCTTTTTAAGGGAACTCGACTTTGTTTGCCTAATACATCTCTACGCGAAGAGGTGATTCGAGAATTGCATTCTGGAGGAGCAGTAGGTCATTTTGGCAGAGACAAGACAATTGCAATGGTTGAAGACCGTTATTATTGGCCAAGTCTTAAGCGGGACGTTGCTAAAGTTGTTTCTCAATGTCGTACCTGTCAACTTTCTAAAGGACGAAAGTATACACTCCATTACCAGTACCACATGAGCCATGGCAAGACCTAAGCATGGACTTCATCCTAGGGCTGCCACGAACCCTTAGGGGATATGATTCCATTTTTGTGGTGGTGGACCGCTACTCAAAAATGGCTCACTTTGTCCCTTGTTCAAAGACTTCTGATGCTGTCCATATTGCTAAAATCTTCTTCAAAGAAGTTGTCCGACTTCATGGTTTGCCAAAAACAATTGTCTCAGACCGCGATGTGAAGTTTATGAGTTATTTTTGGCATACTTTGTGGAAGATACTGCATACAAAATTGAAATTTTCTTCTTCTTTCCATCCCCAAACTGATGGTCAAATAATGGTTGTTAATCGAAGTTTAGGTGACCTTCTTCGTTACCTTATAGGTGATCATGTTGGTAGTTGGGATCAAATTCTTTCTATGGCTGAATTCGCATATAATAGTTCAGTTAATCGGACCACTGGTCGCAGCCCCTTTGAGACTCTGACAGGTTTACTTCCTCGTAAACCAATTGATTTGGTTCCTTTACCCATTGAGGCACATCCTAGTGTTGAAGCAGATGCTTTTGCTAAGCATATTCATGCGATATATGATGAGGTGCGAAGAAAGATTGTACTCAACAATGAGAGTTATAAAACACATGCTGATTTGAAAAGAAAGTTTGCAGAATTTGAAGAAGGGGACATGGTTATGGTCCACATCAGATTTGAGCGATATCCTAAGGGTGCATACAAGAAACTCCATTCAAGAAGTTCTGGTCCATACAAAGTTCTCAAGAAAATTAGTTCTAATACTTATGTACTTGATTTGCCGGACAATGTAGGCATAAGTAATGTCTTCAACATTGACGATCTTACATTATACCGAGGTCACGATGATGATGATCCTAATGATGGTGATGCTACTCGACTTCCACCCGCCCCACGTTTGAAGGAAGACATTGAAGATATTATTGATCATCAACTTGTTTCCACTACAAGTGGTGGCTATCAAAAGTACCTCATCAAATGGAAGGGGCATCCATTGTTAGATTGTACATGGATCAATGATGAGGAATTCCAACGCCTAGACCATGACTTATATGAACGATTCCATGCTTTTAACTCGCTAGGGTCGAGTTTTTTTCCGCCGGGGAGAGATGATGGAGGCAAGTGGCAACAGCATCTTAAGGTGTACAAGAGACGAGGAAGAGATGCCTCTAAGGCCCAAGCTTTGATTTGGCATGCATTGGATGATGAGCACCTTATTTGGGACCGGGGCTAGTGAGTCATGTTTTAGGCTTATGAATCATGTTTTATTATTATTATTTTAGTTTAGGGTATTTTGGTAATTTCATAATTTCTAGATATGGGTTATACAAGTTGCCCATAGGTCGTCTTGTGGGTCAAGTTATTTGATTAAATTTTATTTATATTTCTTATTTGGTCTTAAATTAGTTTTGGAAGTCTAAACTATTATATTAGTTTCCTTTTTTGGTTCTAATTGGTTTAGGAAGTCTCTTAATTCTATATGAAGCCATGTAATGCTTTTAATTATTTAGACTTGATATTTCAGAGAATTTAGAGCTTTTAAAGCTTCTTTATGGATTGTGTGACGCAATCAAACCCTAGGTGTGACGCCTACGGAATTCTTTGAGTGATTCCTAGACTTATCTTCTTCTTCTCCTTCTTTCCCTCTTTTATTTTCTGCACTTTAAACAGCCTAAACAGTGTTCACGGGTACTTTCACTACCCCAGAACAGCTCTTACAGTGCTGTCCTGCATCACTTGGCCAAACAGAAAACTTTTTTTGAAGTTTCTGTAAAAAATAACAAGTCTGTGGCAGTGGCAGACTGGCTGATTTGCAATTCAACTTATGAGCTGGAGCCTGCAGTATTTACGTTATTTCCAAATATCATGCCTATAGGTCCACTTTTGGCAAGCAATCGACTTGAAAATTCAGCAGGCTACTTCTGGTCAGAAGATTCAACTTGTTTGGAATGGCTTGATCAACAGCTAGCAAACTCAGTCGTCCATGTTGCATTTGGGAGCTTCACAATTTTTTACCAGATCCAGTTCCAAGAATTGGCTTTGGGCCCTGAACTCACCAACAGACCATTCTTATGGGTTGTGCTTCCAGATATAACTGACGAGAACAATGATGCTTACCTAAAAGGGTTCAAAGAAAGAGCAGCAACTCGTGGGCGAATGGTAGGTTGGGCACCTCAGCAGAAGGTCTTGGGACATCCTTCTGTTGCTTGCTTTTTAAGCCATTGTGGCTGGAACTCTACCATGGAAGGCCTAAGCAATGGAATCCCTCTCCCATGCTGGCCATACTTTGCTGACCAGTTTTTTAACCAAAGTTACATTTGTGATGTTTGGAAAGTTGGATTGGGGTTTAACTGTGATGAAAATGGGATCGTCAAACAAGGAGAAATTAAGGACAAGGTGGAGCAACTGTTCAGCGACAAGACATTTAAAGCAAGGTCTTTGGATCTAAAGGAAGTGGTTTCAAAAAGTGCCAAAGAAGGTGGATGCTCTCACAATAACTTTAACAATTTTATTGAATGGATGAAGGCATAGACAGGTTGTTCAGTCTGCGGACAACCTCGGGGTTTGTTTCTTGATTTTATTAATTATATGTCCCTGATACTGAAACTGGACTTTGTAATGTCTTTCTCAAACAGCTACGCTGTGCTTTTTCTCTCTTATTGTGCTTTCATGCACCCAAGGCCTCCTGCCCCTTCTGGTACTTTGGAAGTTATTACATGTCTTTCATTAAGGTGAATAGACTCTATACCAATAGGGCAACCAAGCAAGAAGCTAACCAGACTGCCAAGCCGAAGCACTCACCAGCAAGAACATGATCTATTTGAAGAACCGAAAGCACTCTGACATCAGGTTGGACAACATGCATCTTGGTTGGTGTCACCGCGACTAAATTTTTTATGTTACTAACTTACTATACATTAGACAATATAGTTAATGCAAAAAGAGAACTAGGAGAATGCCATACCTATTACTAGTACTATGACAAAAATAAAAATAAAAATAATTGATTTTAGAGAAACATGTTAAACAAAAAAATTTGAAGGAAAAAAAAAATCATTTTTTTTATAAAAAAATAAATAAATAAACTTCATAGAAAATGAAACAAAAGCAGCATAGCAGCCATTGTAGCACATACCGGCTGAGTAACAAATATATTATTTCCTCCCACGTGAAGCACTTTCAAAGAAGAGCTCTAAAAGATTGAAGATGGTATGTAACCAGTGAGGCCGACGTTTCTGATAGATAGTATCTTCAAACTAACAAAATTACCCATACCACTGGAATTTTTACCTGCAAAAATATACCGATCCAATGAATCCTGTACTAGTGTTATTGTTGGATAATTAATGAAATTCAAGTGGACCAAACATGTCAACATCAAAAAAAGCTTCTTTCGAAATGGACAAAGCCCTTATGTTGAAAATTCAGATGGAAAAGCAATGTGTTGTATCTAAGCCATGTCATGAAGTAGTTTCTACTAAATTAGGTTATCAGTTTGTAAACTTTGAAATGGCACAAATTTTATCGAATTTTTGGTTGTCACTTTTCAACTCCAAGGCCTTTTTGCGCTGTTTTATTGCGCCCTTCAGTGATTGGTTGATTTCTTGCCAACCTTTTTTTCTTTTTTCCTTGGACTAGGTGTTGATTTTGTTCATCTGGTTTAGGCTATGATTTTCCAGCTTTGTTTGCAGCTCAGCTTGGCTTTTTTTTATTTTTTTATTGATGTACTGAGATGCACCTCTGTTATACTCTTTATTTTACATCAATATATTTCTCTTTTTTTTGGTCGATCCAAAAAAAATTCACAAGACTCTGGTTGCTAATTGGAAGTTAAAAGGAAGTGGTAGGGCTCGACACACAGAATTGTTCAAGTTTCAAATCTTAAATGGAACAACACAATGTATTTCATAGCTGAAATTGCACAACAACATGTTTTATTTCATTTTTTAGTGGCTCAGAGATTGGAATTGAGTTTTGTAATATGACTTGACAATTTGTTGTGCTTCTAAAAATCAGCACAATTCAGGAAATTTTATTTCAGGGCTAGGTATGACCAAGGAATAAACGACTGAAATTTTTTTTTTGGGGTTCATTCCTACTCCACTTAATTTGCAAGCATTAGATCTTTCACATGTACTTCTATATCTTTCAATTCATAAAATACATGTTTATATTACAACAGGGCCGACCCAAGGGCAAGGCTATTGAAGCCATTGCCTTGGGCCCCCAACAGATGAAGATGCATTTATATGTTTGTTATGTGTTCAATGCAAACCACAAAAACTTGTATGTAACCTTGAGTAGTTAAAAGGCTTCACCAATTTTATTACTATTTTCTTGAGAACATTAATTGTTCTCATCACTAACAGAAGAAGGAAAGAATAAAAATAAAATAAAAGAAGCATTGATTGCTTCTTCAAACTTTTCTATAACTGGTGCAAAGATTGTGAAAATCAAAACATCAAAAAAATTCCTTTCTGTACTAAACAGATTTCAATAATTCCAAAAAAAAAAAAAGCGCTAAAGTCATTTTCGGTTTTTTATTTATTTTCGAAAAGTTCAAACAACAATAATAATTTCTTGAAAATTTACTGAAATGTAAGAATTTTAAAGATTTAGATTTATTTTCCAAATTAAGAAAAAGAAAATACATCAATTGACTTATTAAATTATATGAAAATTTATATTCTTCTTTCTAATGCATGCATTGATTACAAAATATTATTCATATCTCTATTAGTTGCTTTTTCAAAAAGATTTTTCCAAAATTAAAATAATAAAATCACATCTAATATTGACTATGTCACTTAAATAATTAAGTGGCTTAGCTAATTTATAAATTGAATAAGACACATTTAAAAAAATTGATTACAAAAGTTTAATTAGTAATAAAGAGCAAGAAAAATTAATTTAAAATGAAAATAAAATATGAAAAATTATAATTGACATTTAAATAACAAAAGGCCTCACTTTAAATTTTTGCCTTAGGCCCCAAAAGGGGGATTGGGAGTGGGTGCTATGACAGCACCCATGCTGTCACACCCCGTATGGTTTATTCCGACTATATTTTGATAATCTGAACCATTCATATTATAAGATTTGTTGAGTATATTATCCTTATAAAAAATGAAATTAATCGAACAAATATAATCACATGATCAAGACGAATAATAACCCTAACATTTATTTTTTTAAACACAAACGTAATCTTGTTGTAAGTTACATATGTCTAATTAACTTAAATTTTTTCATGGATGATCTACTCAACAAACCATACACGATGAATATTTCGGATCATTAAAATAAATTTAGGACGTGCCTTTATGGGCTCACAACACGGTGCTATGCCTGTAAGGCACATCACCAACCTCATTCCAATTCCCCCCCCAAAAAAAAAGGGTTGGGTATATATTATACTCATAATACCAGAATAGATACACAATATAATACACAACGACAATTAGACCAGAAAATACGAAAGAAATCCAATAACTAACAGTATCACAAAAATACTTGTTAACTTCATACATACATACATACACACACATATATAGGTGTGGTAATGAGAAATCACATGCATCAAGAAGGGCAAAATGTGGCTGATGTTGTATTGAAGCAAATGTAATATCCGAAACTTGTGATCGAATTGCAAATATAATTAGGAGTCTTGAACCATTTTTATGGAAAATGTTGATAGCATAAATCATCGGAAACATGAATTTGAGGGTAGTACAAAGATGGAGAAACAGAGTTACCTGTATATGCATTTGGCTTTTCTCAGACAAGTAGGTCAATAATTGCTGCTCAGATCGACGAAGAAGAGAAGCAAATTGGTGAACTAGGGATGTATGAGTTGCAAGCGATCAAAGAACAAACCTTATTGGCGGGAGTGAGGCTAGTCTACAAGGGGTTTAGGTAGTCCAATTTACGTAATAGGCCCAGAAAAATCAGCATTTCTTTTATGCTACGGATGGGGCAATGCATGAAACATACAATGGTCATCCCAAATTCCCCATTGACGGTTTGATTTTGAGAGGGGAAAAAAAAAGGAATCCTAAATTTTTTGGAACTACTCAATTGATTGAATTACTAAAAATGAAAAAAAAATGGGGTTAAATGTTTTTTTTTTTTTTTTTTTAAAGTAGAGAGAACATTTTTCTCTTACGGTATATTTGGATTGAGTGATTTGGAGAGAAAAAAAAAATGAAGAAATATGTATTTCTCTTACTTATTTGGATAACTTAAGTGGGGAGAAATGGGGAGAAATGGAGACAAACAGAAAAAAACTCATTTCTCTTATAACTCTTATTTTCAATCTTCCTGGAGAGATTGAGAGAGAAAAGAAACTAATAGATTTTTATATTTTTATAATATCAATTTTGTTCCTGTAAAAATAAAAACAAAATATAAAAAGGTTATTTTGGTGATATAACATAAAACGATTTCTTTTCTTTTCTCTTATGAAATCTAACCAAACAAGAAGGAGATAAATCACAATCATTTCTTTTCTCTTATAACTTAAGTAATCATTTATTTTCTTTTCTCTCATAAATTCCTAAGCATATAGTTTAATGTTACTATTTGAATCTTTTCAAAAATGAAAATGTTAACTTTTTATAATATGAAAATTGTCTATCTAAATACCAAAAAAATAAAAAGAAATTACATTTGTAAAGATTATCTTTGTAAAACAGCACAAGACATTTTTTTCCCTCTAATTTAGTCTAATCAAAATCTTTATTTATTCTCTCTTATTTATTCAAATAATAAGTTCTTTCTTTCTTTTTTTTTCTCCACCAACTACATTAAACTGAAGCAATGATATCTCCAATGAAAGCAATCTAAGGACAAGGTAGATAAACCAAACAACAGCTGTAAAGCAACTCAAAGGACAAAAGTAACAGTGACAAGGAAAAATAATTGAAAAGAAGAGTTGATTAACTCCCAACTTGGACCCGTAACTAAAACATATGGACCACACTTTGAGCATATCCTCAGTCGTGTGGACCTCTGTGACTACCATTAATATTAGGAAAATTGAGATCTGGATGTATTTTCCATAATAGAAATATCTGCACTGATTGAGAAAAATAACAAAGATGGGCAAACCACATGTTTTAGCTATACCTGCTCCTGCTCAAGGCCATGTCCTTCCCATGCTGGAGATCATGCAACGCTTAGTCAGACATGGTTTCAAAGTCACGTTAGTGAACACTGAATTTACTCAAGAAAGAGTCATCAACGCATCGGCAGGGAAAGACAATATTATAGAGGATCATATACATCTGGTTTCAATCCCAGATGGGTTGGAACCCTGGGAGGATAGAAATGATATGGGGAAGTTAACACAAGCGAACTTGCGGGTCATGCCTGTGAAGCTGGAAGAGCTCATACAAAAGATTAATGGATCAGACAACGACAAGATCACTTGCATTATCGCAGATGAGTTCTTGGGATGGGCCCTGGAAGTTGCAGAAAAGATGCAAATCAAGCGAGCTGCCTTTTGGCCTGCGGCAGCTGCAACCTTGGCTGTGGGATTCCGCATCCCACAGCTGCTTGATGATGGGATAATAAAAAATGATGGTAACAACTCATCTACTAACTCTTGATTCTTTGGATACAGCATAACATATTAAAACAGAGACAAATTTAACAATTAGTTGTGATTACCTGTATGGATATATAACACATCATGGGGCTCAAGAATTTGTTATGCTGGGTGACTAGAGAAACATTTTGGATAGATGAACATGAGGGGAAACAAGCAACTCATGAAGTCCAAGGAATACAAGACTAGAAATAATCAAACAAAGCATATTTTGTCACTATAGAACAATGTTCAGCCTGGAAGCTTACAAGTAATTCATAAATGAAGCATCCTAAACATGATAACTAAGCTCTACTTCAAAAGGGTTCAATAAGTTTGAAGGATAGTTATTAGAGGATGATCAACACAACAGCATCAATAACAAATAATAAAAGTAAAAACTGGAAGGTAGGTGTTTGGCATGTCCCTTACTTGCAAACTTATTTAGCAGGGCAGTAGCTTTGGAGGTCCCGTTTCTCACATTTACCGTTGTCCCCAAACTTCATTCTTTCAACATTTGTCTACTTTCTAAATAGTCAAGCATGCCCTTGCCCTTGCCCTTGCCCTTGCCCCTGTCTAGTGTGTGATCCACCGATTCACTCAGTGACCCTTTCTTACCGCTAGAGTCCCTATCACATGTTAAAGCCCTATCAGACTATTGATCCATCCCTTGTTTGCTGATTGAAGAAAGCCTCATATGATCTCAAACAAGCGAGAGAATCCCTATATATTTTATCAGTAAAGCCTAAAAGCCCTGCACTCTTCCTTAATACTATTCATCAATACAAGGATCACTCCTGCTTTTCCCCCATAGGAATGGTCTGAATCCTAGCAAAATGACCTCTCAATCCGACGACCTTGACTGAAAAGCTCCCAATTAGGTCAGTATTTCAATAAAGAGATAGCGTACTTTGAACCTAAAAATCTGAATTATGGCTTCAATAAAGAGATAGCGTACTTTAAGCTTTTTCCGAGTCAAAGGAGATGCGATAGCTAGATTATGGCTTCCTCAAAATCTGAATTCAGAATGTTTACTGTTTAGGAGAAAATTATAGATAAAGACGATAGAAGAAAGCAACAGTTAGCTTAGCGCAGCAGTTTTGTTTCCAGGTGACCCCTTGAATGAACGACCAATAAGTGGCAGATTGGATGAAAGGAAACTAAGGAATCGATATCATTCATATCTCTGGTGTCCCCCACATCTAACAACATTGCATCTGGCATTACTCAAGTTGCAAGTGTTGATTATTCTAAGACATTTGCCCTAGTTGCCAAGACCAACTCCTTACGAGTCCTCTCGATTGCTGCTATTCGCCATTGGACTCTCCATCAGTTAGATGTTAAGAATATTTTTCTTCATGGTGACTTACATGAAAAGGTCTACATGCACTTGCCTCTTGGATTTTATCCTCAGGGGAAGGGAGCGAAAGGGCCGTCCAAGATTGGACTTGATAGAGCTCCAGTCGACATGCTTAACAACATAGAAATAGGTCAAGGGTTCACCTTCATTTAGTTTTGCTGGCCCTCTTAGCTTGATGAGCTCTTCGCCTAGTAAGCTGCCTTTGGCCATCATTGCGCATCTATCAAGGTAACCGCAAAGGTATGCACAAACAGCATGAGCTTGCAAGGTTCAACATTGTGATGGGGGGGGGGGGGGGGGGGGGGAACGTTTATTCTATGTGTCCAAACATAAACATACATAGATCTTAGTATGATAAAATTGTTAGGAGGATTCGTTCTGCATCAACAAAAAAATTTATCCCTTTTCAAAAAGTAACGGTCGGCATCATGATGTAAGGTAACCAATTTGGTAATCCTTTTTTCTATTGTTATTGTTGACATCACTTTATTTTTAAAAAGTTATTAATTTATTATTGTCCTCTTTTTTTCTTTTTCTTTTTTTTTCTTTATTTCTTTTTTTCGCAGGAACGCCTACAAGTAATCAGATGATTCAACTATCACCAACCATGCCTGCCATTAGCACAACACACTTTTTGTGGGCATGCATGGGAGACTTGACCACACAAGAAATTATTTTTGAAGCTACTGTAAGAAATAACAAGTTTGTGCGGATGGCAAACTGGCTGATTTGCAATTCGACTTATGAGCTGGAACCTGCAGTATTTGCCCTATTTCCAAATATCATGCCTATAGGTCCACTTTTGGCAAGCAATCAACTTGGAAATTCAGCAGGCTACTTCTGGCCAGAAGACTCAACTTGCTTGGAATGGCTTGATCAACAGTCGGCAAACTCAGTCATCTATGCTGCATTTGGGAGCCTTACCGTTTTTCGTGAGATCCAGTTCCAAGAATTGGCTTTGGGGCTTGAACTCACTAACAGGCCATTCTTATGGGTTGTGAGGCCAGATATGGCTGATAAGAACAACGATGCTTACCCAGAAGGATTCAAAGAAAGAGTAGCAACTCGTGGGCGATTGGTAGGTTGGGCACCTCAGCAGAAGGTCCTGGGTCATCCTTCTGTTGCTTGCTTTCTAAGCCATTGTGGCTGGAACTCTACCATGGAAGGCCTAAGCAATGGAATCCCTTTCCTATGCTGGCCATACTTGGGTGACCAGTTTCTTAACCAGAGTTACATTTGTGATGTGTGGAAAGTTGGATTGGGGTTTAACCGCAATGAAAGTGGGATCATCAAAAAAGAAGAAATTAAGGAAAAAGTGGAGCAACTGCTCAGCGACAAGACAATCAAAGCAAGGGCTTTGGATCTAAAGGAAGTGGCTGCAAAAAGTGTTAAAGAAGGTGGCTGTTCTCACAATAACTTTAACAATTTTATTAAATGGTTGAAGGCATAGACAAGTTTTTTAGGCTGCAAACATGCTTGATTTTATTTCTTGGTTTGTGTCTTGAATTTATTAATTGTATGTCACTAAAGTAAAACTGGACTTCGTAATATCTCTCCCAAACAGCTATGCTATGCTCTTCCTCTCTTATTGTGCTTCCATGCTCCCAAGGCCTCCTGCCCTTTCGGGTACATTTTGAAAGTTATTACATGTCTTTTATTAAGAAGATTATACTCTATACCAATAAAGCAACCAAGCAAGAAGCAGACCAGACTGACAAGCTGAAGTGCTCACCAGAAAGAACATGATCTAATTGAATAACCAAAAGTACCCAAAGAGTCAAATAGGTTGGGAAGAAATAGTCTGAGCTTAGGTTGGACAGCATACATCTTGGTTGGTGTGTCAACCGGCAAGAACATGATCAAATTGAAGAGACGAAAGCACCCAAAGAATCAACTAGCTCGGGAAGAAAGAGTCTGAGGTCAGGTTGGACGACATACATTTAGGTTGGTGCCAGTGTGCCACCACAACTAGATTTTTCGACCTTACTATACGTTAGACATGACAGTTAATGCAATAAGAGAACTGTGAGAATGTCGTTCATGTTACTAGTTTTATAACAAAAATCATTTTTGAAAAAATTGATTTTAAAGCTAAATGTTAAACAAATTATTTTTTAAAAAATCAAACTTTTTTTTAAAAAAAAAATAAACTTTACATACAGAAAATGAGACAAGCAACATAGATACTAACAGCCATTGTAGCACATATCATCCACTGGCTGAGTACCATTGTACCAAATATATTTTTTCCTCCAACATGAAACACTTATAAAGAAGAGATATTAAAGGTTGAAGATGGTATCTAATCAGTGAGACAGAAATTTCTGATAGATAGTATCTTCAAACTAACAAGATTACCCATACCACTGGAATTTAAATATACAAATCCTGTGAATCCTTTACTAGTATTATTTGCAGTGTAATTAATGAAATTCAAGTGGTAGAAACATGTCAATATCAAATAAAAGCTTCTTTCAAAATGCACATGCCTAAATGTTGCAAATTCATGTGGAAATTATCTAAGCCATGCTAATAGCTATGAAGTAGTTTGTACTAAATTAGGTTATTGTGGTTTTGTAATCTTGAAAATGGCACAAATTTCTGTTGAATTGTTTGTTGTCATTTTTCAACTCACAATACCTTTCTGATGTTTTATTGCCGCTTCAGTAGGTTGATTTCTTGCCAACCTTTTCTTTCTTTTTCCTTGGTCTAGGTGCTGCTTTTGTTCAGCTGGTAGTCTATGATTTTCAAGATTTGTTTGCAGCTCTCCTTGGCCTTTTATTGGATGTATTGCGATGCACCTCTGTTGTACTCTTTATTTTACATCAATATATTTCTTCGTCTTTTTTACCAATTAAAAACAAAAAAGACTCTAGTTGCTAATTGGAAGTTAAAAGATAGTGGTGGGGCTCAAGAAATATAATCTATCAAGTTTCAAATCTTAAATGGAACAACACAATGTATTTCACAGATGAAATTGTGAAACCAACACCTGAAATTGCACAACCAACAGCTCTTAGCACAAGGTCATAACTGAAATTGCACAACTACCTATTTTATTTCATTCTTTAGTGGCTCCGCCATATGCTGTTGTGCTTTTAAAAAGTCAGCACAATTCTTTGAAAAGTTTATTTGAAACTTCATTATTAGATGAAACAAAATTTCAAGTCACGTATGACCGACTAAAATAATAATTTTGGGGTTCATTCTTAATCCATTTGTTCGGGTATAAAATATTTTCTTCTAGTGTTTGGTACAACAAAAAAATTAAAATAAACATAAAAGTATTGTCCGTGGTCAGTGATAAAATATTATTAAAAAAAAAAAAGAAGAAGCCAATTTGCGCATAATTTTTTTTACTTTTAAAAGGTAAAAAATATTTTCCAAACGAAAGTCCTGTCAATGTCACCATATTATCACCTCTACCTCCGCCCCCCTGCTGCCGCCACCACCACTAGACAACCATTAGTGTATTGGTTTCAAAGACGCAACAAAATATGAAGAAAAAAATTCTTGGGAAAAAAATTACTATAGATATTATTTTCCATTGAAAAAATATTTGATGCCAAAACAAACGAAGCGTTAATACGCACCCATTAGATATCTTTCTTGTATACTTGTGTATCTTTCAATCTTTGCATTTAAGATGTTATACTCATGAATTTATGGAATCTAAGGCTAATCAAGAAGTAGATTGTGGAAGATAAGATAGCACTACAATATATAAGAGTTTTAAAGACTAAATATTTTGGTCTCTAAAAGTGAAAATTTTGTTACAAAAGACATTTAGGAACCAATTTCTATCGTCATGATGATAGGCGTTAAAAGGTCGTCCCGAAAATTCAAAAACAAGACTTCTCTAGCAACAAAATTTTGAAAATATCACTAATAAATAAACTTTTAGGGACTAAAAAATTTGGTCTAAAAATGATTTATTTTTTTAGACAAAAAATTTGGTCACAAAAAGATAATAATTCATCATTAATGTCTAATTTTCGTTGCTAACAATATAATGACGACATTTTTCGCAACAAAAATATTTCGTCCCTAAAAAATAATTTTGTCCCTAAATTTTGATTTTTAAAACCTTTTTATTTCCCCAACATTGTTTTTTAAATTTAAAAAAATAAAAAACTATACCGGAGTTGCATAGTGGTTAATAGAGGTAGTGAGCATAGCAACAACAAGGATGATAATGAGCTCAATTAAAGTATTGTTTGGGTGAGTTTTGAAGAGGTGAATATTACTTAAAAGAATAGCAAATAGATAGTTTGGGTGATGAATTAATTTAGAAAACTAATGTGTAGTTGAAATTAAGTTTGAATTTTACTATATAAAAACTGAATATGAATCATATATTATTTTTTTATACATATCATTTTGGGTACTTTTATATAATTATAAAAAAATTATTGTGATCATATGTTATTTATCATCTATTATATTATTACTATATTATTGTAATGAGTTTTATTGTTAATGTTCATTATCAATGTAGTGGTGAGATGTCACATAATAAATAAAAATATGTCTTGTTATTTTTATTATTGATAATATATTTATTAATTTATTTTTTACAATGTTCAAAAAATAATTTATGCTTATTGTTAGCTTTTGTAGATGAGAACTCAAAAATAAATTATATATAATTCAAGTTAAAACTAATTTGAGATTGAAAGGGAAAGTTCCAAAAGAAATTATAATTATATATAATTTTAAAATATTTTTTAAAAAATACAAAGAAAAATTAGAATTATAAATTATAATTATCAAACAACCTAATTCTATTACAAGAAAAATTAAATGAAAAATTGATTAAATTTAAATTTATAATTATTAAATATTTTTAATAAGTCATTAATTTTTTATTCAAGTTCTAACCTGATCTAGTTTTAAATAATTTTTCAGATATAAATATATCTTAATATTGATACAATCAATATTAAACATATTTTTAAAAAAGTAAATTATATCAATAGTCCCCGCATTTTGTCCCTTGTGTCAATTTGATTTTTGTAATTTTAATTAGCTTAATTTTGACCAATAATTTTAAATTTTGTATCAATTTGGTCGAATTAATAATGTTAGTTAACGTTTTTAAAATAAAATAGTTATTGAGTTGGTTGACATTAACTTATTGAGTTGAACAAATTTATAATTTTATCTAATTATAACAGATGCTACTCGTGTGTATTTTTAATTAAAAAAAAAACACTAGCAATTATAACAATTGGACTAAATTGAGACAAAATTATAAAAATAAATAGCAGACCCCTTCATGCCCCCACCCCCCACCACCCACACACATACATGGGGTTGGTGATTGGGGGAGAAGAAAAAAATAAATTAAAAAAATATATATTGCCCCATCACATTGCAGAGGGAGTTGTAGGGGTCATTCGCTGTGGGGGTCCGGATCTTTTTCCGGTAAATAAACCAAACAACAGCGGTAGAGCACCTCAAACCACAAAAGTAACACTAGACAAAAAAAATTACACTGGACAACACATTGAGCACGTACTCAGTCATGTGGCCCTCTGTGACCACCAATAATAGTAGAAAATTTGAGTTATTGAAGAATTCGCCATATTAGAAACATCTGCGATGATTGAGAAAAATAACAAAGATGGGCAGACCACATGTTCTAGCCATACCTTATCCTGCTCAAGGCCATGTCCTTCCCTTGCTGGAGCTCATGCAATGCGTAGCCAAACATGGTTTCAAAGTTACATTTGTGAACACTGAATTTACTCACAAAAGGGTCATGAATGCATTGTCAGCGAA
Organism: Camellia japonica; assembly: GCA_030407325.1. Classification (NCBI taxonomy): domain Eukaryota; kingdom Viridiplantae; phylum Streptophyta; class Magnoliopsida; order Ericales; family Theaceae; genus Camellia; species Camellia japonica. Next base: position 16,755,908 of record JAPPVO010000002.1, on the reverse strand, counting down.
AGATAACATAGAGGATCATATACATCTGGTTTCAATCCCGGATGGGTTGGAACCCTGGGAGGATAGAAATGAAGTTGGGAAGTTAACAGAATCAATTTTCCACGTCATGCCAGGGAAGCTGGAAGAGCTCATAGAAAATATTAATGGATCAGACAAAGACAAGATTACTTGCATTGTTGCAGATGAGCTCTTGGGATGGGCCCTTGAAGTTGCAGAGAAGATGCAAATCAAGCGAGCTGCCTTTTGGTCTACGGCAGCTGCACTCTTGGCTTTGGGATTCAGGATCCCAGAGCTGCTTGATGATGGGATAATAAACAATAATGGTAAGAACTCATATACTAATTCTTGATTCTTCTTTCTCATACAGTGTACCATACTAAAACCAAAGTTGTTAAAATCGGGATCCTACGTTGGATCGTTGGAGGTGTTTGTAGAATCGGATCGTAAAATCGGATCGAGGATCGTAAGATCCTACCGAAAAAGACAAATTACATAATTATTTAATTAAAATAAATATTTTCTAAAAAGTATACGCAAAATGAGCCTATATTCTATTAAAAGAAATGAAGATATTGTGAAAAATATAATACTCCATGTAAAATGTACATATAATATTATATAATAGAAAACTCGATGGTAAAAGTTTTGTATTTCATTAAAAAAGAAGGTAAAGAAGAAGAATTCTATAACAAAATACTTTACAATCTACAATAATGCATAAAAAGTGATGAAAAATATTTAACAAAGTTGGATATGAAAATAGATTAAGAACTAAAAAGAACAACTTAACCGAATGATAAGGTTTATCGTTAGCATTCCTGGTAGAGCGGATTCGAATAACAAAAATAATCTCTCCAAAATTTAGGATAAAGTTGCAATTATCTTACCCTCCTTAGACTCTGCTAAAACTAAGTTTGTTTTTCCGACTAGTTAATTTTCTTAAATTACCGCAATATTTGAATGTTTGTTTCTTAGTTTATTTTTTTCCATCTATTTGATTCAATACTACTTAATTTTTATTATTTATTTTGACCACATAAATGGGTATTTAGACAATAAACATAAAATTTACAATAAAATATGTCATACAATACAAAACAAGGCTTGTAAATTGGATCGGATAGGGTCGGATTCGGATTAGGATTCCACGATCCTATAAGATCCCATTACCAGGATCGAAAGATCCTACCTATAAGGATTTTTTTACAGGATCCGGATCGATTGTACTCAAATGAATCGTAAGATCCGGATCAAGATTCTGATAACTATGACTAAAACAGAGACAAATTTAACAATTAGTTACGATTACCTGTATGAATATAACACAACATAGGGGCTCAATAATTTATTATGCTGGGTGACTGAAGAAAAATTTTACAAAACTATCATGGTGAAAAAGTTTGGGAAGGAACATGAGAACGAAAGAAGCAACTCATGACATTAAAGAAATAAAAGACTACAAAATAGAAAACAAAGCATATTTTGCCACTATAGAAGGCTGGAATTTGACAAGTAATTCATGAATCAAGCATCCAAAACATGATAACTACAGAAAAAATTGGCTGTTATTAAACAATGACAACAACAAAACAGTGACAATAAAAATTAATAAAAATAAAAACTGGAAAATTTATCACTGTGCATCTATCAGGGTAACCGCAAAAGTGATGCACAAACACTATAGCCTAAGCCTTGCAAGGTTTGATTATTGGGGAAAAAAAACTTTTAAACATAAAAATATTTAGATCTTACTATGATAAAATTGTTAGGATTCGTTCTACATCCATAAACAATTATCCATTTTCAATAAGAAATGGTTTGCATCACGCTGCAAGGTAACCAATTTTGTTATCAATTTTTTCTATTGTTATTGCCAGTAACACTTTATTTTTATAAAGTTGATTATTTATTATTGTTATCCTTTTTTCTTTTCTTTTCTTTTTTTTTTGTTTTGCAAGAACACCAACGAAGAATGAGACGATTCAACTATCACCAACTATGCCCGCCATTAGCACAGCACACTTTGTGTGGGCATGCATTGGGGACTTGGCCACACAGAAAACTTTTTTTGAAGTTATTGTAAAAAATAACAAGTCTGTGGCAGTGGCAGACTGGCTGATTTGTAATTCAACTTATGAGCTAGAGCCTGCAGTATTTACCTTATTTCCAAATATCATGCCTATAGGTCCACTTTTGGCAAGCAATCGACTTCGAAATTCAGCAGGCTACTTCTGGCCAGAAGACTTAACTTGCTTGGAATGGCTTGATCAACAGCCAGCCAACTCAGTCATCTATGTTGCATTTGGGAGCTTCACAGTTTTTGACCAGATCCAGTTCCAAGAATTGGCTTTGGGGCTTGAACTCACCAACAGACCATTCTTATGGGTTGTGCGGCCAGATTTAACTGACAACAACAATGTTGCTTACCCAAAAGGGTTCAAAGAAAGAGCAGCAACTCGTGGGCGAATGGTAGGTTGGGCACCTCAGCAGAAGGTCTTGGGACATCCTTCTGTTGCTTGCTTTTTAAGCCATTGTGGCTGGAACTCTACCATGGAAGGCCTAAGCAATGGAATCCCTTTCCTATGCTGGCCATACTTTGCTGACCAGTTTTTTAACCAAAGTTACATTTGTGATGTTTGGAAAGTTGGATTGGGGTTTAACTGTGATGAAAATGGGATCGTCAAACAAGGAGAAATTAAGGACAAGGTCGAGCAACTGCTCAACGACAAGACATTTAAAGCAAGGTCTTTGGATCTAAAGGAAGTGGTTTCAAAAAGTGCCAAAGAAGGTGGATGCTCTCACAATAACTTTAACAATTTTATTGAATGAATGAAGGCATAGACAAGTTGTTGAGTCTGCTGACAACCTCGGGGTTTGTTTCTTGATTTTATTAATTATATGTCCCTGATACTGAAACTGGACTTTGTAATGTCTTTCTCGAACAGCTATGCTATGCTTTTTCTCTCTTATTGTGCTTCCATGCACCCAAGGCCTCCTGCCCCTTCTGGTACTTTGAAAGTTATTACATGTCTTTCATTAAGGTGAATAGACTCTATACCAATAGGGCAACCAAGCAAGAAGCTAACCAGACTGCCAAGCCGAAGCGCTCACCAGCAAGAACATGATCTAATTGAAGAACCAAAAGCACTCTGACGTCAGGTTGGACAACATGCATCTTGGTTGGTGTCACCACCATTAGATTTTTTATGTTACTAACTTACTATACATTAGACAATGCAGTAAATGCAAAAAGTGAACTATGAGAACGCCATACATGTTACTAGTACTATAACAAAAATAAAATAAAATAAAAATTTAGAGAAACATGTTAACCAAAAAAAATTGAAGGAAAAATAAATCATTTTTTTGGTTAAAAAAAATAGACTTTATAGAAAATGAAACAAAAGCAGCATAGCAGCCATTGTAGCACATACCCAGTGGCTGAGTAACAAATATATTATTTCCTCCCATGTGAAGCACTTTTAAAGAAGAGCTCTAAAAGATTGAAGATGGTATGTAACCAGTGAGGCCGACGTTTTTGATAGATAGTATCTTCAAACTAAAAAAATTACCCATACCACCGGAATTTTTACCTGCAAAAATATACCAATCCAATGAATCCTGTACTAGTGTTATTGTTGGATAATTAATGAAATTCAAGTGGAACAAACATGTCAACATCAAAAAAGCTTCTTTCAAAATGGACAAGCCCTTATGTTGAAAATTCAGATGGAAAAGCAATGTGTTGTATCTAAGCCATGTTATGAAGTAGTTTGAACTAAATTAGGTTATCAGTTTGTAAACTTGGAAATGGCACAAATTTTATTGAATTTTTGGTTGTCACTTTTCAACTCCAAGACCTTTTGGCGCTGTTTTCTTCAGTGATTGGTTGATTTCTTGCCAACCCTTTTTTTCTTTTTTGTCTTAAACTAGGTGTTGCTTTTGTGCAACTGGTTTAGGCTATGATTTTCCAACTTTGTTTGCAGCTCTGCTTGGCTCTTTTAATTTTTTTATTGATGTAATGAGATGCACCTCTGTTATACTCTTTATTTTACATCAATATATTTCTCTTTTTGTGGCCGATCTAAAAAAAAAACTCACAAGACTCTAGTTGCTAATTGGAAGTTAAAAGGAAGTGGTAGGGCTCAACACAAAGAATTTTTCAAGTTTCGAATCTTAAATGGAACAATACATGTTTATAAATTATATTACAAACTTCAACAATTGATACTCATAATACCAGAATAGATGCCCAATATAAATTATAATGCACAACGAAAATTAATCGGAAAATTCATCACCAAAATACATGTTACATACAAACAGATATATATATATACATAATTGTTTTTGTATGTAAAATATTGGTAGCATAAACCATCAAAAACATGAATTCCAGAGTAGTACAAAGATGGAGAAACAGAATTACCTGCATGTATTCGGATTTTCTCCAGTAGGTTAATTGCTATTCGAGTCGAAGAAGAAGAGAATCAAGTTGATGTATTAGGGTTTTATGAGTTGCAAGCGATATAACAAGTCTTTTTGGGCGGGAGTGAGGTTAGTCAGGCTTGGTTTTTGGGTTGGTTTTTTTGTTTTTTTTTTTTTTTTTTTTAGTTTGAGGTTAAAAAATTTTATTTGGAATAAGTTTTTAAATTTTTTTTATTTAAATAAAATAATTATGATTTAAATATGATATTTTATTTTATTAATTTTTATTTTATTTTATTTTTTATAAATATTTTAATCAAAAAAAACAAACAAACAAACTTCTTCGTGCCAAACCAGTGTTGGATAATCTTCTGTGTAAATAAAATAATTTGAAATAAATCAAACAAAATAAATAAATAACATACCAGATTTATTTATCGAACCGAATTAAAATTAAGACCAAGTCGAGTGTGTGACACTCTATCCTTAAGACAGATTCGCCCTGCTACGGTACTTACGGTTGAGTGGCGTCTATCTCCCAGGATACAATGATCTTCACAAATTGTAGTAGTACTCCAAACAATTTGTTCGGCGAACCAAACCTGTGTTCTCACTCTCTAAATTTTATTCTAATACTAAAATGAAGAATAATACACCAATGCACCAAAGATAACAAACTGGACAGCAAAAAATATTTCAAACTGATTTTTGGGATCATGCCGAACTGCTTGAAAGAGATTTGTATTTATAGACAACTACAGTGGTCCGAATAGGTGCAACCTGTTTAAAACATATGCTGACCGTATTTTTTAACACATATATTCAAACTTTTGAAAAAAGTAACCGTGGTCAAACACAAGTTTTCAAACAATTTGAAGGCCGTTGGTGGAACAGTACCTGTTGAACTTTATTAAATAAACTATGTTGAATATATATATATTAAACTATTAAATATATATATATTAAACAAATTGAACAGTTTAATAAGGGCTGGTTTGGGGTGTCCTAAAAAAGTGTACTTTTTGTCTTTTTAGACTAAAAAAGTTAGGAAAAAAATATGGAGGTTTGGGTTAACTTTTTGACTTTTTATGGAAAAATGTGTATTAAAAAATTGTATAAAAAAAGTGTGTAGGAGAAGACTAGAGAGAGGTGGGCCACAGCCGTACAACCTGCATGCGTGAATTGGAGTAGGAAATTATTGGCTAATTTTTGGGCATTGTACTGGACGGTTTTGTTTGGCCCGTAGAGGTCATCACGGGTCCCATTTTAATAATCTGAACCGTTAAATGCGTATAACTCGTCGAACACTATGTGCCTATAAAAAATCATATTGATCGGATATTGATAGCTATCTGATCAGATTTATTTATTTTTCAATCATTAATTATAACACCATCCATTTGTTGTATATAACTGATTTGATCATATAGTTATTGATATTCGATCAATGTGATTTTTTACAGACATATAGTACTCGACGAGTTACACATTTAACGGTTCAGATTATCAAAACGGGACCCGTGATAGCCCCACAGGCCGAATAGCGGTGTGTGTGCAAATCACACCCAATCATTTCATTTCTGTCCACTGTCGCAACACAGCAGCTGCACATACATCACTTCGGTGTGTGTACTTTTTGTAGAAAATTGGTATTTTAATTTTTTTTTTGGGTGAATAGTGATATCTTTTTAACTTTTTGAGTAACTTTTTGACTTTTTGCCTTATTTAACTTTTTGACTTTTTGCTACGCCAAACTAGCCCTAAATAAAGTAAGAGGTACAAATTTTTAGGAAACCACTTAGGAACCTAAAATTTGAATTTAGAATTAAATTAAATTCCCACAATTACAAACTTTAGAAACCACTTAGGAACCCAAAATTTGAATTTAGAATTAAATTAAATTCCCACAATAATTTTTATTGAAAAAATTCAAAAGAATTTTATCTAAAAATTAATGTTAACCCGAAAACGACGTCAACTTCCCATTCACTCATAAATGGTTTTGACGTTCCGTCTTCACCGTGTGACTTGCCACGGCAAGGAACACTTCACCTCTTCGGACCCACCCCAAAAGACGTTTGGGGTCCACCAAATTGGGCTAAAAAATATGCCTATATAAACCATTTTTCCAACAATCCCCCACATGAATGGAATTTGACGGAGAGAAAATGCAACAACATGATCTAATACAGAGAGTACAGAAATTGGAAATATTCTGCAAAGGATAGGTAGCTTTTGGCTTTGAACCTTCCCTTGTGAGACACTATCGGATTTACTAGCTAACCAGTGAACATGATGTCTTGAACTGTTCAGCCGTTTGTGTAAACCAAGACAATAGAACTCACACAGTATATTCCCAGACACAGTTTAGTTCTCACTATTGTGTTCATTTTGGCCCTGAACAACCTGGTCTTCATGAGTGCTCTAGAGAATTGTAGCCCTTCACAAATCTCACAGAACCGGCCCAGTTCACACTCACATAGGTGATTCTTATGAAGAGTATCCTGCCATACTCCACTAGGTTTACCTAGATATAAGAATCATTAAAATTTTACTTAACCTAAAACGCTGCAGACATCACTATTTCATCATAGAAATGGGTAGGAGTTAGACTCCCCAGTGATCCTTCTGAGTCATTCACAACTCGGTTGTCCCTTTGAACCTAGATCTTGGGATCTCCAGTCAACTAGGTTGGGTTGCCGTTGTGGTAACTCTTATTTAATAGGCTTAAGTCCCATTCCCCTCGATGAATTCTCAACTAACTCTCTTGCTAACCCTTTGGTTAGTGGATCCGCTATGTTGTCTTTAGACTTAACATATTCTATGGAAATAATTCCATTAGAGAGTAGTTGTCTTACGGTGTTATGTCGACGACGAATGTGTCGTGACTTACCGTTATACATATGACTCTGTGCTCTACCTTAGCTGATTGACTATCACAATGTATGCATATAGCAGGCACCGGTTTTGGCCAAATTGGAATATCTTCAAGGAAGTGGCGAAGCCATTCTGCCTCTTCCCCTGCTTTGTCTAAGCTATGAATTCAGATTCCATAGTAGACCTAGCAATACAAGTCTGTTTGGAAGATTTCCAAGATACAGCCGCCCACCAAGAGTAAAGACATACCCACTGGTGGACTTCGAGTCTCTAGTATCCGATATCCAATTTGCATCACAGTATCCTTCAAGTACTGCTGGATATCTAGTATAATAATAAGCCCAATGTTACGAGTAAATCGGAGATATCTTAGAACCCTTATAATTGCTTTCCAGTGTTCTACTCCCGGATTACTCGTATATCTACTTAATTTACTTACTGCATAAGCTATATCTGGGCGAGTGCAGTTCATCAAGTACATTAAGCTTCCAATAATTTGGGCATACTCTAATTGAGAAATACTTTCCTGTACATTCTTAGAAAGATACAAATTAACATCTACAGGAGTTCTAGCAAGATGATCATCATCTTTGCTGAATTTGTCAAGTATTTTCTCAATGTAATGAGATTGTGACAAAGTATCCTTCTGATGTTTTGGTAATTTTCATACCAAGAATTACATCAGCAATGCCCATGTCCTTCATGTCAAAATGTTTATTCAACATTTTCTTGGTAGTTTTAATCATGTCATTATTACTACCAATGATGAGCATATCATCTACATAAAGACATACAATGACATAACCTTTATCTGTGTTTTTAATATAAACACATTTGTCACACTCATTAATTTTAAATCCATTTGACATCATTGCCTTGTCAAATTTCTCATGCCATTGCTTTGGCGCTTGTTTTAAACCATATAATGATTTAACCAATTTACACACTTTCTTTTCTTTCCCTGGAACAGAAAACCCTTCTGGTTGTTCCATGTAAATTTCTTCATTTAACTCACCATTTAAGAAAGCGGTTTTAACATCCATTTGATGAATTTCTAGATTGTATAGAGATGCAATGGCAATTAGCATTCTAATGGATGTTATTCTAGTAACCGGTGAGTATGTGTCAAAGTAATCTAGACCTTTTTCTGTCTAAAACCTTTGACTACAAGTCTTGCCTTGTATTTGTCTATTGATCCATCGCTTTCAATTTTCTTTTGAAAATCCACTTGTACCCAAGAGGTTTACAACCTGGTGGCAAATCCACAATTCCCAAGTGTGATTTTGCAAGATGGATTCAACTTCACTGTTGACAGCTTCTTTCCATAAAGGAGCTTCAGGACTGGACATAGCATCTTTAAAAGTTAAAGGCTCATTTTCTAACAAATATGTTAGAAAATCTGGACCAAAAGATTTTGAGGTTCTAGCACGTTTACTACGCCTAAGTTCCTCTTCCTCATTTTGATCTAACTCTTGTTCTTGATCATGTTCTTGATCCTGACTAGTAATAGCATCAAAAGATCTTTTATTAGTACTAGTCTCTTGTCCAGTCTTCTTTGGAAATACATGTTCAAAGAATGACGCATTCCGAGACTCAATAATAGTATTTACATGCATTTCGGTATGTTCTGATTTATGAATCAAAAACCGATATGCACTACTATTCTTGGCATAACCAATGAAAATGCAATCAATGGTCTTAGGACCTATCTTAGTCTTTTTAGGACTAGGAATAGCCACTTTAGCCAAACACCCCCACACTTTTAAGTATTTGTAGGATGGTACTCTTCCATGCCACAATTCATAAGGTGTTTGATTACTTTCTTTCGGGGTACTTTATTTAAAATATAATTAGCAGAAAGTATTGCTTCCCCCCACAAGTTCTGAGGTAATCCAGAACTGATTAACATGGCATTCATCATTTCTTTTAAAGTCCTATTTTTCCTTTCAGCAATTCCATTTTGCTGAGGTGAGTAAGGAGCGGTGGTTTGATGAATTATTCCATGTTCTTTACAAAATTCACCAAAAGGTGATTCATATTCACCACCTCTATCACTTCTAAGTTTCTTGATTTTCTTACCAAGTTGATTTTCAACTTCATTCTTATATTGAATGAAAGTTTCCAAAGCTTCATCCTTGGTTCGAATTAAATAAATATAACTATATCTAGTATAGTCATCTATAAAAGTGATTAATATTTTTTCCACCTCTGTTTGAATTGATTTAAAATCACAAATGTCACTATGAATTAATTCAAGTGGTTCCGTACTTCTTTCAATTGAATGAAAAGGAGTTTTAGATAATTTTGCCTCAACACAAATTTCACATTTATGATTTGAATCAATGTCAAATTTAGGTAAACATTCCATATTAATTAATCTACGCAAAGATCCATAATTAACATGTCCTAGTCTACCATGCCATAAATTTGAAGACTCAAGCAAGTAAGTAAGAAGAAGATGTAGTATTATTAATACTGAGGGTACAACGGTCATTACATTTAACTTGAAAAGGCCATCAGACAATGTAACCTTTTCCTACATACATCCCGTTTTTGGTAAGTACAAACTTGTCACTTTCAAAAACTAGCCTAAACCCATTCTTACTCAACAAAGATCCGGAAACTAAATTCTTGCGAATGTCCGGTACATGCACACATTGTTGAGAGTGAGTTCCTTTCCTGATGTCATCTTAGTACAATCTTTCCTTGTCCTTCAACTTTGGAAGTTGAGGAGTTGCCCATAAAAAGTTGTTCACCATTGTCCACTATAGAATAAGATGTGAACATCTTTTTGGTACAGATATGGCGAGTAGCACCAGTGTCCACCCACCATTCTTTAGGATTTCCGACAAGATTTGCCTCGGAAACAACTGCAGAAAGATCTATGACATCTACACCATTGGAAATGTTATCCATTTTGGTCATTTTGGCTTTAGCAACCTTCTTACTTGATCTTCCTTTGCCTTTACGAAAATCAGTTCTTAAGAACTTCTCTGGTTTTCCACCATGATTCACTGGCACAGTCCCAACATACGGAGAGGTTGGCGTAATGGCAATCACCATACCAGTACTGGTCTGAACATTAGTTTGACCAGTTTTAGTAGCCATAAATTCTAAATTATAAAACAATTATAATTAGAATTTAATACTACACAGAAAATTAAAACCAAAAAACACAGAATTTAAAATTCTGTAAAAATAAAAGAAACAAAAATTGTAACTTTTATTTCCAATTAATTTGAAAATAAAATAAAATTTTATTTAAACAAATTAAACCAAAACAACAGATATAAAATCTGTTAAAATAAAAGAAACAAAACAAAATGTAACTTTTATTTTCAATTAATTTGAAATAAAATAAAATAAAATTTTATTTAACCAAATTAATTCCACACAGAAAACTAATCCAAATTCACAGAATTAAATTCTGTAAAAATAAAAGAAACAAGAATGTAACTTTTATTTCCAATTAATTTGGAAATAAAATAAAATTTTATTCAACCAAATTAATTCCACAAGAAATTAAATTCTGTAAAATAAAAGAAATAAGAATATAACTTTTATTTTCAATTAATTTGGAAATAAAATAAAATTTTATTTACCAAATTAATTCCACACAAGAAATTAAATTCTGTAAAATAAAAGAAATAAATATAACTTTTATTTTTCCAATTAATTTGGAAATAAAATAAAATTTTATTTAACCAAATTAATTTCACACAGAAATTTAAATCTCTTGTAACACTCCAATAATTAAAATACTGAAACAGAATTTTAATTAATGAAAACTCAGAAAATAATTTCTAAAACCAAAATTAATTTCTGAAAAATTTCACAAAAATATATTCTGAATTGTTAATGACACCAGTATCGTACTACTAGTTGTCAAAGAAAAGAGACAGTATATTACTACTATCTGTCAAATAGCATATAATCACTATTTGTTTTTCCAACCAGAATATTATTTTGTAAATCCACAGAAAATAATTTTCTTAGAAAAGAAAAAAAAAAACAAACGAAAAATTCTGTAAACAGAATAATTCGATCTGTCTTAAGATTGTTGGAACAATCTTCTGTGTAAATAAAATAACTTGAAATAAATCAAACAAAATAAATAAATAACATACCGATTTATTTATCGAACCGAATAAAATTAAGACCAAGTCGAGTGTGTGACACTCTGTCCTTAAGACAGATTCGCCCCGCTACGGTACTTACGGTTGAGTGGCGTCTATCTCCCAGGATACAATGATCTTCACAAATTGTAGTAGTACTCCAAACAATTTGTTCGGCGAACTAAACCTGTGTTCTCACTCTCTGAATTTTATTATAATACTAAAATGAAGAATAATGCACCAATGCACCAAAGATAACAAACTGGACAGCAAAAAATATTTCAAACTGATTTTTGGGATCATGCCGAACTGCTGGAAAGAGATTTGTATTTATAGACAACTACAGTGGTCCGAACAGGTGCAACCTGTTTAAAACATATGCTGACCGTATGTTTTTGAACACATATATTCAAACTTTTGAAAAAAGTAACCGTTGGTCAAACACAAGTTTTCAAACAATTTGAAGGCCGTTGGTGGAACAGTACCTGTTGAACTTTATTAAATAAACTATTTTGAATATATATATATATATATATTAAACTATTGAATATATATATTAAACAAATTGAATAGTTTAATAAATAAAGTAAGAGGTACAAATTTTTAGGAAACCACTTAGGAACCTAAAATTTGAATTTAGAATTAAATTAAATTCCCACAATTACAAACTTTAGGAAACCACTTAGGAACCCAAAATTTGAATTTAGAATTAAATTAAATTCCCACAATAATTTTTATTGAAAAAATTCAAAAGAATTTTTATTTTAAAAATTAATGTTAAACTCGAAAATGACGTCAACTTCCCATTCACTCATAAATGGTTTTGACGTTCCGTCTTCACCGTGTGACTTGCCATGCGGTAAGGAATACGTCACCTCTTCGGACCCACCCCAAAAGACGTTTGGGGCTCACTCAATGTTGGGCTAAAAAATATGCCTATATTAAACCATTTTTCCAACAACCAACACTATATAGGTAGGGTGGCAAATGAATCAAGCTGTTATGAACAAGTTCAGCTCAGCTTGTTAAAGGCTTGGCTCGTTTAGTAAACGAGATGAGTTCGAGCTCGACTATTAGGCTCTTTAGTAAACAAGTCGAGCTCGAGCTCGCATAAGCTCAGTTTGTTTACCTTTATTTAAAATATAATAAATATATTATTTATATATTAAATAATATAAAATATATATAAATAATAATATAAATACATTATTTATATATTAAATAATATAAAAATATTTTTTACTTAAATATTTTTATTTAAATAATATAAATAATATTAAAAAAATTATCAAGCCGAACTCGAGTTTCATAAATGTTAACGAGTCGAACCGAGCTCGAGTCCAGTTTCTTATCAAGCCGAACTCGAGCTCAATAAACGAGCTTGATAAGTAAACGAGCCGAGCTCAAACTCAGCAAAGCTCGGCTCGGCTCGTTTCGTTTGTAGGGTTTTGTTTTACAGATATATATTTAATGGCCCCTAAAAATCAGTATTCTTTTTGACAGATGGGGTAGTTTTTTTGGAAAAAACGCAAAATCCAAGGTCCTGTTTTGTAATATTTACAATTGGTTAATATTAGTTTGTAAAAATATAAATAAATATTATTCATCCAAAAAAAACATTAAATATATTATATTTATTTTTTTATTAAAAAGAATTTGTTTAGTATACATGTTATAAAATTTTATTTTAAATATAATAAAATGAATTGTTTATAAGAAGTAAGGAAAAAAAAATTGAGAGTTCTAAATATAGAGCTCTAGAGAGCTCTAAGAGCAACTCCAACCACACTCTCTACTTTTCATTAGTTAAAGTACAAAAAAGTACACTCTTTATTTTACCTAATTACTTTAGCTATTGTGTTCTCCAACCACGCTTTTTATTTTAACTAATCATTTAAACTAACTTAATTAAATTTTAAAATAAAAAAATACTAATTGTTGATATTTTACTAATATAAATTTGTAATAATAATAAATTTGCCCATACAAACATACAAAACCTGTAGAATGAGGAGAAAAAAAAATACAAAATATAAAATAAGTTATTCGTAATTCATCAAATAGAATTGAAAGAACATACAAAATTGCTACATATACACACACACACACATATATAATATAAAATCTCAAATTCAAGACATAAATATACAAAAATCTAAAATATATACATACATAATTGTTTGGAGAGCCTCTAGGGCTCTTCAATTGTAGCCACCAAAAAAATAGGATGGTAAAGTAGCTAGCCCAATAGTTAGCCCATTGAAGCTCAAAATTAGACTCACATTGACTAAAATGCCTAACAAGCCTTGTTTAACTATCCCCTTGGAGATGCTCTAAGAGCATCAATATCAGTCTCTTCAAAATTTTAGTCAAATTATAACTTAAAAAGTCATTTTTCTATTTTAGCTAGTCACCCACTGTATCAAACTCTCTATTTTAACTTAATCCTATTAAAATATTTGTTATTTTTTTTTTATACAAAAAAATTGATGAGCTATCAACTAAACAATTCTTATGTTTTACAAAAGGTAAAACTGGAGGAAATGTAAAAAAAAAAAAAATTGCCGTTGACCGATTTACCAGCGAGTTGACCAGGCGGATGTCCGGTTACACCCAAATCGCATGTTTTAGTGATGAATAGTTCCTCGTTTCATTAGACGAATTACTGTAACAAATTTAACAAAACGTTAATTTACAAAAAATTTGTTGAGACTGATGGATGATGGATTTGATGCTGATGCTCTCTACAATAGCTTCAAAGCTATTGTAGAGAGCCTGATGCGGATGCTCTAATGAGTTGGGTCTACTCATGATGGTTTGTGTCTTTTTTTTTTTTTTTTTACTTTATCACATAATTAGAGCTCAAATTAAAACCCTATATTTAGAGCTCTCTATGATGATTGAAAATTGTAGGTGACAATCATGTCGCCGGAGGTAGTGAATAGGTCAATCAGTCATGATACATCCCTCTAAAAATGAGTACTAAACCAGTTCTAATGAGATGGAAATTCAAAAAAAAGACAAACAGACACAACCATCACGTCATGAGAAAACCAACTCATTAGAGCTCTCCTAAAATTTCATATTTAGAGCTCCCAAACATTTTTGATTGGTCAATAGCTACCATGACTGATGAGGGTGATAAACAAAGAATGATGGTAGAAATAGGTCAAACAAAAATGTAAAAAAACAAAAAAAAAACAAAATTTTGGTTATAAAAATTTAGTAAAATTTGCAAATTGTTTATATATTTTTTTAACAAAAATATACATCAAGAGAATTTTTGTTTAGAATTTTCAAAAAAATTATAAATATAAATAAAAATGTTACCAAACAAATCTTAAGTATTTTTATCTCATTCAATTGATTGAATTAGTGAAAATGAGAAAAATATAAACTATTCTTGAAATTTAGTTTCTTAAACTTTTTAAAAATGATAGATTTTGAAATAAGGGGTGGTTTGAGATGATCTAAATAAGTGTACTTTTTGACTTTTTATGAAATATGGGTTGGGTTTGAAGTGATGTGATAGAGAAGTGATGTGACTTAAATAAGATGATATGACTTAAATGGGATAGTGACTTTTTGAATTTTTGGCTTTTTTAGGGTAGCTCAAACAAGGCTACATAATGCTATTTTTATTTTTTTTTATTTAAAAAATATATATAAATTAATTTGACAAAAATAAACACTAATGAGATATTTTTAAAATTTTAAAAATTATGTTCATTCTAAAAAATGTAAAATCATATAAAAATACTAATCTTTTTTATAATATTTTTTTATGTTAAAAAAAAAAAAACAAACAAATAAACAAAACAAAACAAATTCAAACCAAACTAATGGATTTGCATTTAAGAGCGAAGAGCGTGGCTTTGGCCCTATTTGGTGTAACTGTTAAAACAGATTATAGATTATAACTTAACAGATTATAAATTATGACTTTAATCAGAAACTATTAATTTGTTTAGTGTAACTGTTGGATTATAGATTTAAGTTTAGTGTTTGTTAAATAAGCTGTTGTTGGCTTTTTTGGCTTTCGAAGGTTACTTTTGTAATTATGAGCGTGCCAGCAAAGATCAATCAGTCCTTATAGAAAATTAATTGCCAACCAATTATCAGACGATTGTGTTTTAGTTCTTTCAGCCTCAATGAAGAGGACTTTTACTAGTAGCTTGATTTAGGAGAATTAAGGAAATAACAATTAAATGAAGAATAATTGAAGCATTTCATTAAAATGAAAAACTTACAATGATCCAAACTCAGCCTCGTAGAGGTTTACAGTAACAATCTACTTGAAACTACTCCTATGAACGAAGTGCAGTGCAGGAATTTTAAAGTACAGAAATGTAATGAACAGAAAATGTAAAACTGGAAAAGAAATAAAGTAGAATAAGACTGATTTTTTGGATCTGAGTCTGGGGGTTTTTTCTGGGGCCTTCTCTGCCATTTATACTTCTCGAGGATGACCATCAAATTGCATTTCCAACCGTCGAACTGCTCCTCCATGATCGCTGATCATGTTGCCTTATAATCAGCTCCACTATGCCATCACTTGTAGTTAGGCTTTCCTCCTAATTTTGAATTTGAATGTGAGGTTCCGTTGAAACTACATCACTTTGCATCTCTTTGCTGATCCAATGCTACTCAGATCTCGTAATAACCAATACCAACTGCCACGTGTACGATCATAATGGAAGACTTGAATAGTCTTCCTATATTATCCTTATTCTGCCACGCGTCGAATTGTAATTGGCTTATACAAAATATGTAACCAACATTACCCCATGCACTAATATACCCAATACTTGGTGGTATTAGTGGATCAAGGTCTTTTATCCATGTTTTAGAACGTGTATGGGCTTTCATTCTTCCAAAAATGCAACCGTCACTCATCATTTGCATTAAACTCTGTTTCAATCTTTTGAACACCCCCACCATCTTAGTATTCGAACAGACTGATACATTTTTATGGCCAAACCAGTTTTCTCCTCTATTGATCGAGCACACGAAGAGTCATCTGATGATGCTGTTCCTCCTCGAAAGAACCTCCATGCATTAATTAGCCACCTTTACCCACCTTTCTATATTCAAGTCATGGAAGCTTTTGCAAATTATCAACCCTTGGACTACGAAAACATTGCCCTTAATCCTTTGATTCAGAAAGTTACAAATATGAACATAGGAAGTTCTTCTTCTGATTCACCCTTGGACTACGAACAAACTATCCTCAATCCTTTGATTCAAAAAGTTGCAAATATGGACATGGGAAGTTCTTCGTCATAATCCTTTGCATGGGATAAGGTTGTGACTTCTTTTTCCTCTGGGGCTTCTGACTGGGCAAGCTGGTCGGAACCTGAGGCCTGTGATTTAAGGGAGCGAATTAACCATCACTTTGTCGAGTTCACTGACCCTTTAGAGTTTCCTACCTATGCGCGAAGCTCGGTAGTTTATCCTTACGTGCCCATCGACCACCGACGCAGTTTAGAGGACAATCTGCTTGTAGCATGGTACACATCCTCCATGCCTACAAAGATAGTGCACGCTACCCGACGCCTAGAAGAGGCACAAGGATACAACCCATCATTCTTAGCCCAGAAAGCGAAGCTTTGCTCTTCTGACTGGCTCGATTATATTAATGCCCTTGTTCTTTCTGCCCTTACTCCTTCTCCCAAAATGGAAGCTTCCATACCTCCTCCTCCGCCAAACCCTTGCTAGACAGAGAGACTGAGGCTTGCCCTCTCTGCGGATAAGGTCTTTTCTCCTTACAAGCCTCCACCTTCCCCTTCTCCAGCTGAGCGGAAGCAAGCCCAACTTCTGATTGCGGCCTGCTCTCACTTGCCATTCAATGTTCTTGAGGACGATGTTCCTCTCAAGAACCTTCGATGGGCTTGTGATATTCTGACTCGGGGTCATATCCTCAACCCCCTCGCCTAAGCAGAGCTTCACATGTTTTTGGACCAACTCCCATTGCTTCTTCACTGGCATCGGATTTCTGTGGCCACCACTCAATCTTTGGACCTACTCTCATCCCTTCGAGTTCATGCCCAGTACGAAATAGAGAACCTCATCGAAGAATTCGATGACTTCAAGAATAAAGACTCTGCGTACTGGGATGACTTGGATATGGACGAGTTGGAACAAGGATTGAGAGAAACAGTTCGAAATAAAGGCTGAAGAGCTCTTTTATGAAGTAAGAGCACATCAACTTCAGCAGCCAATCCTAAAAGAAATAGAGGATAGAATAAAGAAAAAACAGAAATTCATTGATCACAGTTGGACCAAATTTCATGATCTTGTTATTTATTCTATTCCTTACTTTTATGAACTTGAATTTGTGCCCAAGGAGGGCCATTCGATGTAATTGCTGTTGCTTTAATACAACTAAGACTTTTCTCTTTATTTGGCATTGTTTGATCTTGTCTCCGTTTGTCTTTAAAAGCAAATTTAGGGCTTCGAACTGAACAATCCTATCCTTCGAATCGAGATTCAATCGTTTTAAATGAAACACTAAAAAACCAACATCAACTTTTCCAATTTATGGATTACAGTTGACAGTTTTTGCTGATTTTCATTTAGAATCAGTGCTTCGAATTTAACAATCTTGCCCCTTAAAGCTTATTTTAATCCTAACCAAAATATGGTCATGGTTAGTACGATCAATCAGTCTTAAATTGACCATTTTTGCTTCGAACAACAGTCCATACTTTCAAAAATATGGAAACCCCTTTTGAGGGCTGCACTGTTTTAGTCTGAAAAGACAGTCCTTTCTGTATATATAAACCAACTATTGGTTTTGATGTTTCGAACACCAATTCCCACCCTCAAGGGGTATTAAGTTTTACTTCGAAGGACATTACTCTCATTAAGAAACCTAAAACAGGTCTTTAATCCCTTTGAAGTAAACAAATACTTGTGCATTCATACATCCTAAGGAATGGAATGTGCTTCGAAGCCGACTTCTCAGTTTCGAAGCCATTGTTATTTGACTTTTGGCGCCAAAATCTGGTTTTGAAGCCAAATATTTTATTTCGAAGGGCATCGACATCTGGGATGTGTTTTTCCCTCCAAAAGTATCAATATTGAAGAAAACTCTTCGTATCTGTACCTTTAGTACTTTACGAATTACACGATATATTTCCCAGACACAAAGGTTTTTAAAACCCTTTTATTTCGTGTTCTGACATCACTCGCTCGTTTAACACACAAACCCTTTACCTCTACTGACCTTCCACTTCTCTCTACTCCCTTTCCCAACTTCGTTCTCTGAGAAAGCTTTCAATCAATGGCTTCTTCTTCATTGAAAGTACCAGTTGTAGAGCGCGCGAGCCCGTCTGTAACCCTGAAAAGGATCATTGAGGCAGAATGTGAAAAGTACAAGGCCGGTGAGAAAAGCGCCATCGACGGACGCATCTTCATCCCTCGACGTCATGAGCAACAGGACTATGTGCTTGGACCCATCTTCAAGGAGATTCTTACTGAGTTTCCAGCGTTATATCCACGTCTAGAAGACCATTGTCTCCTTTACGAAGGTGGTCTTGACTGGGGAAACTGGAGGATAAACCGTCCCCACCGATGCTGGCCCACGGTGAGACCGGAGTGGCAAAAATGGTATGATCGGGTTGTCCCTGATAGGACTTTGGACCTTCAAGAGCTCTGCCTTCTCGATGCCCTCCAACTATCCAGGTTTACTATCTCAGAGGACCCTTTCTTAATTCCTGCTGCCCTTTGCTTCTGGAATTCTGCCTTTAATTTCTTTCAATTCAGATGTGGGATGATGGCCCCTACTGTTCTTGATATTTGCTATCTATTAGGATTGTCCCCCATTGGTATCCCCATTGGACCAGATTATCCTGACCTACCAATCCCTTTTTCCCTCCCCTCCCTTAACTCATCCTACAGTGACTTTGTCAAGGCTGAGAATAGAAGGGAGGGCGCCTGTAACTGATAGGGAATTCTTTTCTTTCATACTATATTGGCTTTGCAAATTCCTTTTCTGCACTTCTTCTCAAAGAATCATGCCTGAATTTGCCCCTTTGCCAAAGCCCTTGTCCTACAGAAAAAGGTGGCCTTAGCTCCATACGTTCTAGGCCATGTATATAGAGCTTGCTCTCTTTTTTGTGAGAAACCCTTGGATGCCAATCAAGGGGGTCCATTTTGGATACTTCAGTTTTGGCTTTTTGCTTATTTTGCTGAGCTACAATCTAAGTGCCTTAAATTTTTTGAGCCAAACCCTCTTACTCATGGCATGAGGCTAGCCAATGCTTTACTTTATCCTTCTACTTTTGCTTTTTACTTCTCTTTCTTCCACCAGCTTTCAGCTTCCCTTCCTTCTTACAGTTTTCGTCCCTTCGAACCCATTACTATTGGCCCATCTTGGTTGAAGAATTTTCTAAGTGATAGGTTCTATGCTTCACCTCCTCACAGGGATATATGGGCTTCTATTCTGATCCCTAGAGAGTTATTCATTGGAACTATGAACCCCAGAGTCTACAAATGCATTGCTGAGCCTTATTATCCTGCTCAATTTGCTAGACAATTTGGCTTCTCACAAGGGGTCCCAATAGCTCTCTGTAGTAACACCAATCTAAGTCTTACTAGCAGGGATTTAAAGGTTCGAAGGTCCAGACTAGAAGAGGCAATTTCTAAGTTTATACAGGACTTAATCGATTTTGAATATATCCCTTTCATTCCTCAAGGTAACCTGTTGAAGAGGTACCAAAACTGGTGGGTGACCAATATGGAAGTATACTTGGCCATTGCTCCTCAAGATTTATTAATGGTGTTGGATATGCCCCAATTCAAGCCCAAAGGAGCTGGAGTTGTCACTTCTTCCACTGCTCTTACCACTTCAGTTTCTGTGCCTGCTACCACACAATTTACCCATGCTGTTTCCACTCCTCCTAGAGTTACTCAGGCTGCCTCGAAGAAAGGTATATACCCTTATTTCTTCTCCTTTTGCCCTTTTTTTTTTATAATGCTTTTTAGCCTTATCTTTAGTTCTTCTTTTGTGAAGGTGGTGCGGGTGCTTCACAGGGAGATTCTCCTCAGAAGACCCAAGCTTTAAATCTTCTCAAGAGCAAACAGCAAAAGAAGAAAAGGAAACTTTTGCTTGATCCTGACAAGGAAGCACCTGAAGTTCAGGCAACAGAAAAGAAAGAAGTAGAGCAAGAGCAAGAGACACCCTTGGAAAGAAGAAAGAGAGTGGTTGTCTCTTCTTCTGATTTGGTTCAAGATCCCATTCATGAAACAACTGCCAGAGTAGTAGAAGAAGAACTTACTTCTGAGGAATCTGAATCCCAGATTGAAGAGAGAGAAATTGAGAAGAAGCAGGCAATACCAATACAGAGAAAAAAGAGAAGGAAGATTACTGTCTCCCCTTTCTGATTTGGTCGAAGACCCTATTCATGAGGCAGCTGCGAAGGCAGTAGAGCAGGAACATTCTAAGGCCATAATTGTTTTTCAGAGAGCTAAAAAAAGACGGCAGCAACAACTGTTAAGAGATGAAGCTTTTGCTGCTGCTGCAATCCAAAGAAAAACTGCAAGGAGGCAGCATATTGCTGAGCATTATTCTCTTCGCAGCCCTCCCATTGTTGCTACCACTTCTGAAACAAGTAACTTCTTTCATGTTTCTATTCTTTTCCCTTGTCAATTTCTTGATATTGAGACTTGATATTACTTTGTACTTCTTCTTTTGCAGTAACAACTATTGAGCATATTCTTCCAATAAGGACTCCCTCAGTTTCAGTTGAAGTGGAACAAACTCGAGATGTGGAGACCATTCAAATAATTCTGCCACTTCCAGGCCCTATGTTTTCTATACCCTTCCTAAGGCCAAGTATTCCTGCTCTTTTTCCTTCTGGCTTAACCCCATATCTTCCTTATTTGTCTTTTGATTTTTCTCAATCTAGTTCTCTTTTGAGCCTTACTTTTCCTTCCCCTCCTAAGGAAACTCCAGCTACTACTTCCTCTTTGATGCTAGCTGATTCTTCTATGGAGGGTACTAGTAGCTCTCCAACTCATGGTTTATCATCTCTACCTAGTTCCAGCCCCTCTTCCCTGACTTATTGGTAGCTAAAACTATAGAGACTACTGAAGATGCTCCACCCATTTCTCCTATTCCTATACAGTCCTTCGTGCCTTCCACCAAAGCTCTTTCTGCACCTTTCATGTCCACGGACGAGGTAGACATCTTCGAAGCAAGACTAGCCAGTCTTTTCGACATGCCTTCCACCTCTCCAATGGCTAGTGATGAGACTGAGCCATTAGTTTTGGCTGATTCCCTACTATAAATTTTTTAGAGCTCTTCCTTCAGTAGTAAACCTTCTTCACCTCTGATGGACTTGGACAGCTGTCTGGAGCTGTTGACATCCTTTTCGAGGATTCCTTTCGAGGCCTTAGGGAGACCTATAATGAGAAATGGCTTCCTTCAATGCTGCAAAATTGTTGAGCAATCCAGCATGAATGTCTCAAGTCATTTATCTGAGGCAGCAGCCACTATTGACTTTTACATTAACATTTGCCATGCTGCCAAAGCTGCAGAAGAGAAATTGGTTAGAGACCAAAGCTTTGTTTCCAAAGTACATACTGAAGTATCAGAGCTAAAGAAACAACATTCCTCTATTTCCCAGTTTCGAACTCAACTACTGGAGAAGAAAGCTCAACTTGAGGAGGAGCTATCTGTAGTCAATCAGGCCTTAGTCCGAACTGACACCAAGTTGCTGATTACCAATCAAGGACTGGCCGATCGAAAGCAAGAAATGACCACAGCCATCCAATTGTTTTCATCATTTAAGAATAGAACATCTGTTGTAAAAGAACAACTGAGGCATTGTACTGATTTCTGGGCCAATTTATGGCAAAATGTATTCAACTCTTTATGAAAAGCAAATTCTTATTTATCATTTGAATATTCTTATACTCTTTTACTTAGCATTTATTCTATTGCTTGTGTTTCCCGAATGGTTGGAAAATAAGGCTTCAAATATCTGTCATTAATCTTTTAGGTATACATACCCATTTAAATTTCTCAAACGATATGCACCAAAAGGTAAGACTCTATGAACTTGATATGGTCATTCCCAGTTAGGTGACCATTTACCAAACTTATGGCTCTTGATCCCTATTGGGAGTATTGTCTTCCATACCAAATCACCTTCATCAAAGTCAATGTGTTTGACTTTCTTATTATAGTTTTTAGCTGCTTTCTTCTTTTGGAAAAGAATGCTATTTAATGCCAGAATTCTAGCTTCATCTATGCTTTCTAACTCCAAGCACATACTCTGATGGTATTGCTCAAGATCTAACTGGTCTTGACATCTTACCCTCAAGGACTTAACATTAATTTCCATAGGTAACACTGCATCATGCCCGTATACTAAGGCATAAGGAGTGACTCATGTGCTTGACCTTGGGGAAGTTCTATAAGCCCACAATACATCCAACAATAAGTTATGACAATCCCTAGGATTGTCTTCCACAACCTTTTGTATTCCTTTTTTCAAGGATTTATTGGATGATTCAGCTTGACCATTGGCTTGTGCATAATAGGGGGTGGAATTAACAAGCTAATTCCAAACTCTGCCACAAAAGACTTTACCATTTTTCCCATCGAATACAGTCCCATTATCAACAGTTATAGTTTGCAGGATTCCAAATCTATGGATTAAATCCTTAATGAATCCAATGACCTCGGTCTGGTCTACAGGCTTGTATGGCTTAGCTTTGACCCACTTAGTGAAGTAATCTGTGGCCACTAAGATGAAACAATGATGCTTCGAAGATGGTGGATGTATTTTTCCCATTATATCCATGGCTCATCCTCTAAATGGCCAAGGCTTTACTACTGCATGCAGGTCAGTTATGGGCACATGCCTTATTGTGCCATACTTTTGACATGCCTTGGCAACCTCTTGCATATTCTATGCAGTCTTTAAGGATAGTTGGCCAATAATAGGAATGCCTTCGAAGCAACCATTTCATCTTCATACCAGGCTGATGAGCACCACAGATACCTTCATGAACCTACCATAGCCATAGCTGTCAATGCTTCTTTTGGGCCTAAACATTCAGCAATAAACCATCTACCCCCCTTTTGTAGAGAGCATTACCATACATCATGTATTGCATAGATTGCAATTTGATTTTCCTGCTGGCCTTTGAAGATGGGCCAACCAGATACTGCATTATTGGATGCCTCCAATCTTGCTCTTGTAAGTCATTATGATTGACTTCCAGGACCACATTCCTTTTATTTAATGGTGGTATTAATTTCTGAAATGTTGTTTGGCTTATGTCCCTTTGAATATTATCCCTTCTCTTGAAATTCGAAACTTTCTGAGCCACATCATTAGCTCTATTATTCAAGAATCTTGGGACATGAGTTACATTTGCTATTTGAAATTGAGAAAGCAGATGTAATGCAACAACATAGTATGGCAACATGCTTATACTTTGACATTTGAAAATCCCTTTCACTTGGTTAACCACCAATTGAGAATCTCCAAATATGTCAACTGCATGAACTTGTAATCCAATCAGAATTTCCAGTCCCACTATTAAGGCTTCATATTCAGCTTGATTATTAGAACAAGTAATTTTATCCACTCTGAAACCATGTGTGGTTTCTACTCCTTGTGGTGACTTAATCACTATACCAATTCCAATTAGGCTATTGGCTTTTGGTCCATCGAACCACATTTGCCATGGCTCAACACTAGCCATACCAAGTTCCATTATTTCTTGGTTTTCTGTTTGAGATGGATGGTTTACCAAAAAATTAGCTAAAACTTGTCCTTTTACTGCTTTTTGGGGAACATATTCTAAATGAAATTCTGATAAGGCTAGTATCCATTTGCCAATTCTTCCCCTCAACATAGGTCTAGATAACATATACTTAACCAAATCTGTGGTTGCAATTACCAAGACAGTTGTGGGCAAAAGATAGTATCTTAATTTCATTGCAGCAAAATACAATGCAAGACACAGCTTTTCTACAGCTGAGTATTTACATTCACAAGAATTTAAAAACCTACTAAGGTAATAAACAGCTTGCTCCTTGCCTTATTCATTGTCTTGGGCTAAGAAAGCTCCCAATGAATCCTCTGTTGCAGCTATGTATAACTTTAAGGGCTTCTCACCCTTTGGTGGCATCAGCACTTGAGGGTTGGCCAAGTAGGCTTTGATTCATTCGAAAGCAATTTGATACTCTGCTGTCCACACAAATTTCTCTTTATCTTTTAGCCTTAACAAGGAAGAAAATATTTTAGTTTTCCCTGCAGTGTTAGAAATGAATCTTTGAAAAAAATTAACTTGTCCAAGGAACTTTTGTAATTCTTTCTTACTTGATGGAGGTCTGGCTTCAATGATGGCTTTGGCTTTATTCTAGTCAATCTGTATTTCTTTCTTGTGTACTACATAGCCGAAGAAGTTTCCAGATGATACGCCAAAAGCACACTTAAGATGATTGAGTTTCAACTTGAACTTTCTCATTCTTTCAAAAGCTGCTTCTAAGTGAAACAAATGCTCCTCCATGGATTGAGATTTAACTACAATGTCATCAATATAACACTCTAAATACCCTCCAATGAGGTCATGAAAGATAGTGTTCATAGCCCTCTGATATGTAGCCCCAGCATTCTTCAGACCGAATGGCATTTTAACCCATTCGAAGGTGCCAATATTCCCAGGACATCTGAATGTTGTCTTGTGAACATCCTCTTCTGCAATGCAGATCTGATTATAACCAGAGTGTCCATCCATCATTGATAAAATTTGATGCCCTGCTGAACTGTCTACCAACAAATCTACTATAGGCATAGGATACTCATCTTTTGGAGTTGCTAGATTTAAGTTTTTGAAACCAATGCATACTCTCATTTTACCATTCTTCTTAACTCAGGCACAATATTGGATAGCCATTCAACATACATGGCTGTCCTAATAAAGCCTACCTTGAGTAGTCTAAGAATTTCGTCCTTAACTTTTTGAATCACTTATGGACTCATTCTTCTTGATTTTTGCTTGTATGGCTTGAAATTAGGCCTCATAGGGAGTCTATGTTCTACTAATGACCTATCCAATCCTGGTAGTTCATTATAAGACCATGCAAAACAATCTTTATATTTCTTAAGAACAACCAACAACTGGTTCCTGTCAAGAGCATTCAACCAAGCACTTATATAGATGGGCTGTTGTATAGAACCTTCCCCTAAATTTACTTCTTTTAAGGGGTCTTGTATCTGAGAACTTACTGAAGCTTCTTCTTTGATTCCTTCTGCCTTCGAAGCAATCTTCTTGCTTTGTTCTGCTCCCAGGTTCCTTAATTCAACATCTTTACCCTCCTCTTCATAGACAAAGTCTGTCCATAAGGCTTCTTCTTCCTGTATCTCCTGGACTTTTGTTTCAATGTCCAATGCACAGTATTTATCAAGGGCCAAAACTCTGGCCTGTTGCTGCTCCTGCTTGCAGCCAATTATCATGGCTTCTTTCTCTTACTCTTGCACTTTCTGGACTATTGATTTTACATCCAATATTGAAAACTTAATTAGAGCCAAAGACTTGGTTTCTTGTGCTTCATCTCTTTGCCTACAACCAGGCATCATTGTCATCCTTAACGACAACCTCTTCATCCGCACTTTCCCGGACTAAGTGCTTCAGGTGTGTCACTTCCTCATCAGTCGTCACTTCGGCTGAGCCATCAGGTTTCCTCAGTATACTGAGTGGTGTCACTCCTTCAAAATACAATTTGGCATCTGCAAAGTCTGCACAGGCTATGAAGGGTTGAGGATCTGCATCAATTTCCTTTGTTTCTCCATTGCCCAAAGCCATCATTATTTTCTGATCCAAAGAGGAAGGCACACATTTGTTAGTGTGGATCCAATCTCTGCCAAGTAAAGCATTGTACTTAGCATTGCTGTCGATAACGAAGAATGCCGTCATGCGGTCCCTAGTTCCCACACTCAGGTTGATGGGCAGAATTCGCTGAGCCATCTGTTTGTCTCCAGCGAAGCCAACAATGGTTGTGCTGGTTGGGATTAACCTAGGGTTCCTTTTCCCTAGTTTCTTCAAGGAAGATTTCGGTAGTAAGTTCACCGCTGCCCCATTATCCACCAAGACTCGGTTCAATTGTATCCCATTGAAGAAGGCCTTGATATACAAAGGCTTGACATGCTGTGTCATAGAGTTCGAGGGATACTCAAAAGGATATGAGAGGTTAATACTCACCCTCTTCTTCACTCTCATATTCAGTTTCCATTGGGGTAGCCATTCCGGATTCATCTTGCACCATACTCACTTGTGAGTCTTCACTAGAGACTGGAATTGGGTCAATTTCTTGCCCCTCTTGGTTCTCATCTCCAGCTTGGAATTCATGCGGTAGTATATGTACCATATTCACTGATACTGAGCCAAATTGGATGGCCGGCTGTGCCTGTTTCTCCTCTTGACCACCTTGTTCAGTTACTTCAAAAGTATCTTCCATGTTGCATTTTGGCACCTTATTACTAACAAACTCCTTCGAATGGCTTTGTTCAGCCATGAAGGCTTCGAACATTTCTTCCTCAACCATTCCTTTCTTTTGGCCTAGGCCAACTTCTTCTTCTGTCTCTCTATCATTCTCCATCAAAGCCTTCTCCAATCCTGCTAAACTAAACTTCTCTCTGGCTTTTAGTTTAGAGTGAACTTTGGCCAACTGTTCTTTGCTGCAGTCCATTTTGCTTTGTAAAGTTGGCTTTGCAGTATAGTCTGACTTTGGATTCTTCTTTCCTTCTGTCTAGACCAATGAAGAGCTCTCTCCACTTTCTTTCAGGTCTTTCTGGTACTGAGTGTACCTATACTGAATCTTTCTCCTTTGTGATCTCGAAATTACTGGGACCATATCTGGTCCCTTTGTTTTTGGGTGTTTAAGCAATACCCAATTGTTTGGGGCCACCAAAGGAGGTTTGACCATCCTACCTTGGTTTCCAACCACAACTTTGTGGGTAGATACCTCCCTAGGTTTGTTCTGCATGACAAACCAATCCGGAATTCCAGGTACCCACGAACTTATTGACCCAAATGTTGAACTGTTCCTTTCTTCCTTCGAAGCCATCTTCGAAGCTGACTGTGAAGGCCACTGCTTGGTTCTGACTTCATGTTTTGGGTCTAACTCAGGCCTTTGATAAAGGTGGCCACTTTCTGTCCTGCGTGAGGCTGGTCTAGGGGGCCAATCTCTAGCTTTGATCCTATAAACTGAACCCTTCTCCAGTCTCCTTTCAGAATAACTGCTCTCCATTCTGTAATAATTAACTCATATAAAGGTCTCTTTCCTTTAGAATGCATTCTATCGGCTGTTGGCTCAATCATTAATGGCTGCTGCCTACCAGTAGTTGGATATGGCCTTTTGTTATAAACATTGGTTGGTTTAGGATGTCTCTGCACATCCCTGTAATATTGTCTCCCATCAGTTGGAAGCCCTTTCAACCACTTATAACTCAGTCTGCACTTGGGACACATCCTTTGCATTACAGCGGCCTCTAAAGAGTCGTCATCCAGTGCTTCTTCATTAGAGTCTTCCCTCTGGTGTGAGAAACCTTGTCCAATAGCTGGTAGATTTTCAGTGTCTTTCTTGATGGTTGTCTGGTTGGCAACATGCATCTGCACATTGACTTCTTCCAATTCTTTCAAGGACAAGTTCTGGAAGTCTGGCATAATGACATTGGCTGCCACCTCTCTAATTTCTAGAAATGGATTACTGTCGATCCCCATGGCCTTTTCTGCTTTGGCTGGGAATTTCAAACTTCCTTTCCGAATTTGTTCTTGGATCCTGTCTTGAAAAACAATACAGTTTTTAGTCGAATAAGACCAAGAATTATGCTATTTACAATATACTTTTCCTTTAAGTTCATCTGGAGATGAAATTTTGACTCCTTTTGGTAACTTAAGGAAGTTGGCCGCAAGCAAATGATCAAAAATGTCATATGCCTTAGTTAAATCGAAAGAGTATTTCCTATGAAGGTCTTTCTTTTTAAACTGTTGGTCAATTGTTGTATCCTTATGAATTAATGCTTCACAGATCATAAGTTCTTTCCGCACAATCTCTGCTGCATCGATCTCATAATTAGAATCTCTATAATATGTCTTGTACGATGCATTATTTCGATCTTGTTATTCCTCTAGTAATACTTCATACCTAGGCACCTTATAAGTTAGTTTCACTAAGTCTCTGAACTCAGTCGAGTCAAACTTCTTTCGAAGCCTAAACTCTAAGCCATTTTGAGCCAATCTCACGAATTTTGGCTCTGGTAGGATGACGCTACATTTGTTTCGTGCTCTTTTAAATCTGGCAATAAACTGAGTAGCATTCTCATCAGGCCTTTGACTCAATCTTGCCAAGTCTGCCATGGAAACCTCTGGCTCCGATTGGAAGAATTGAGCATGAAATGCCTCTTCCATTTGTTACCAAGTTTGGATAGAGCCAGGTGTAAGGTTAATATACCATACAAATGCTCCCCCAATTAGAGAATTTGGGAATAATCTTAACTTCATATAGTCATTATTAGTAAATTCACAGTATTGAGCAACAAACCTAGCAACATGCTCCACTGTTGACTGGTTTCCATTCCCATAAAAAAGGGCAAAATCTGGTATCCTGAAACCTCTTGGGTATTCATGTACCCTATCTACCCATTATGGGTACGGTTTCCTG
The DNA here is from genome assembly GCA_030407325.1 of Camellia japonica. Lineage (NCBI taxonomy): Eukaryota > Viridiplantae > Streptophyta > Magnoliopsida > Ericales > Theaceae > Camellia > Camellia japonica. Next base: position 16,726,802 of record JAPPVO010000002.1, on the reverse strand, counting down.
TACACAGGAGTCTGGACCCCCCGAGCCATCGGTCCACACATCTCTCTAACAATATCAGTAATTTGGTCCCTATGGACTATATTTTGTGCCTGCTGAACCACTACTAGAGGGACAAACACAGGGTTTGGTGGACAACCTTGTGCCTGGGGTCCTCTTGGTCCATAAGGTGATATATTTGGGACTGGTTGTCCCTGTGGTGCCGGTTGCTGTTGGGGGTGTGGGTAACCCCTTTGAGCCTATCCTGCGAAAGAACCTGCGACAGGTGTTGGAACTGGTGTTGTGTCTCTTCCATTTGTAGAAAAACCTTCCAACTCCCCGAGTATAAATTCGAACAAGGGATTAGTGAACCCCCTCGTGCCAGGTATGGCTTCGAACATGGGATTTGGGACCATTCTTATGTCATTATCTTGTACTGGGCCAGATCCGCCAACTTGCATGGTTTCATTGTTAAGTACTGATGCATTTTGACCTGCCATAAGTCTCGAAATAGGTTCATACCAAGACTGAGGTGATGGTCTTTCATAGTTTTGATTGCTAGTTTGACCATTAGAATGTCCATTAATTTGCATAGGCTATTTATCTCTAGCCAATCTTTGCTGAGGGACATTTGGAATATCTTCCGTGTCTTGTGTTTGCTGGTTGGTGGGTAGTCATTCTATCCAAAAAGGATGTTGCCCACCTTTCCATTGTATTCATTAACTGCTGTCCCATGGCATCTAGTAAGCCACCCCATGGATTCATTGGCTGAGTAAATGGAACAGCGGATGGTCCAATTCCTTGGCCTTGTCTAATATTCTGAACATGTGGTACTTGTTCCGAAGTGCTGATCTGTTCGACCATAGGTTCTGATAAAATAGGTGTCTCCACAGGATGTGTTGTCACATTATCCTCTGGATTAGGTATTTCTACCTCTCCTTCCACGCCTTCTTCAAAGTGTTCATTTTCTCCTTGTCTCCTACGTCTAGCCATTTCAATTAGTCCCACTGGGCGTGCCAAAAATATATGTTGGCTTTTTTGGCTTTCGAAGGTTACTTTTGTAATTATAAGCGTGCCAGTAAGGATCAATCAGTCCTTACAAAAAATTAATTGCCAACCAATTATCAGACGATTGTGTTTTAGTTCTTTCAGCCTCAATGAAGAGAACTTTTACTGATGGCTTGATTTAGGAGAATTAAGCAAATAACAATTAAATGAAGAACAATTGAAGCATTTCATTAAAATAAAAAACTTACAATGATCCAAACTCAGCATCGTAGAGGTTTACAGCAACAATCTACTTGAAACTACTCCTATGAACGAAGTGCACTGTAGGAATTTTAAAGTACAAAAATGTAATGAACAGGAAATGTAAAACTGGAAAAGAAATAAAGTAGAATAAGACTGGTTTTTTGGATCTGAGTCTGGGGGTTTTTTCTGGGGCCTTCTCTGCCATTTATACTTCTCGAGGATGACCATCGAACTGCATTTCCAACCGTCGAACTGCTCCTCCATGATCGCTGATCATGTTGCCTTATAATCAGCTCCACTATGCCATCACTTGTAGTTAGGCTTCCCTCCTAATTTTGAATTTGAATGTGAGTAACCGTTGAAGCCACATCACTTTGCATCTCTTCGCTGATCCAATGCTACTCAGATCTCGTAATAACTAATACCAACTGCCACGTGTACGATCATGATGGAAGACTTGAATAGTCTTCATGTATTACCCTTATTCTGTCACGCGTCGAATTGTAATTGGCTTATACAAAATATGTAGCCAACAGCTGTGAAGTAGTTTTTTCAGTTAATTTTTATTTTTTGTTATTCACTACTTATCTACATTTTTCATAAAAAATAATAATAATATTCTATAATCCATTTGGGTCTTTTTCTATTTTTAAAAAAAATAAAAAATAAAAAAATCTAAGAGTATAACCGTAAATTAACATATCCACAGTAGAAGCTAATAATTAGAAGCAAGGCGTAAACGGCTTCTTAGAATCAATTTTTTGACTTAAAGGTCCTGTTTGGTGTAGCTGTTAAAACAAATTATAGATTATAGCTTAACAGATTATAGATTATGACTTTAATCAGAAGCTGTTAATCTGTTTAGTATAACTGTTGGATTATATATTTAAGTTGCTGAGTAGTATTTGTTAAATAAGCTGTGAAGTAGCTTTTTCAATTAACTTTTATTTTTTATTATTCACTATTTGTCTACATTTCTCATAAAAAATAATAATAATATTTTATAATCCATTTGTGTCATTTTCTATTTTTAAAAAAATAAAAAAATCTAAGAGTATAACCGTGAATTAACATATTCACAGTAGAAGTTGATAATTAGAAATAATGGGCAAGCAGCTTCTTAGAATCAACTTTTTTAACTTAAAATAAGTTATTAGAATCAGAAACTGTTTGAAATAAGTTTAACCAAACAGTCAAAAATAACTTTTTAAAAGCCAAAAGTCATAAGTTGGCTCAAAAAAGCTCCACCAAATACTCCAAAATAAATTGTTAAAATCAAAAACTATTTGAAATAAATTTAATCAAACAATCCAAAATAACTTTTCAAAAGCGAAAAACTATAAATTGACTCAGAAAAATCCAAACGAACATGCTCTTTGCCATGAAATGCTTGTCTGGATACATGGTGACAATGGTTCACAGCTTTTCTGTCAGTGGCCACCCTCCCACCAACCCATTGCATAAAAATATGAAATTAAAAGTATAATCAATGAATTTCAATGCACAAACATTTATGGCTAGAAATTGAGATGTTATATACTTAAAATTTAAAATTTCAATTAAAATTAAAGTATAATTTTAATTATTTATTTTGATAATATTGACGCGATCGTTTTATAAAATTATTACTCGAATACTTATATATATTAATTTTAGTTAAATTATTTATGTATTTTGATAATTTTAATTATATCGTACTTTAAAAATATAATGATCATATAATAAGTTTGTATGATATATATTAAATAGTAAAATAAATATTCATTTTAATATTAAAAATAATAGTTAAATTATAAGAAGAATTAGTAACATAAAATTAAAAGTAATTCTAACTATTTAATTTTCTTTTAAATTCATTTGGGAAATAAAAAGATGTAGAAATAGAAATCATATAAAATTTATTAAAAATATATACATATAAATATGTTATAATAAGATTATCATATAATAATTTTATATGATACATATATATATATATATATTAAATTATAAGATTGTAAATAAACACTCTTAATTAAATTAAAATATCAATTATATAAAAAAAAAATTAAACAACGACTAACCAAGAAAGAATTACATAACAACATTTAAACCCAAAAAAAATAATGAAAACATCCAAATAATAGATACATCTTAGTGTGTGACGTGATTAATCATTTGTAATATGATGTTAAAACATAAAACAATTTACTATTCAACAATTGAAAAAGTAACTCAAACAGTAAATTCAAACTTTAGAAGTTCCTCGAAACTATCATTGTTGTGCAGGTTTTTCTTCTTGTGAGATGTGATTACATAAAATAATGTAGGAAATAAAGTATAATTTTATATATAGAATCACTATAAAATTTAAACTACAAATTCATAATATAAAATAATACATAATTGGTATTTAGTATAAAATAATGCACGAGAAAATAAGAATATGAAAAAAGAAAAAAAAAAACTATTTAACATTAGAAAAAAATCCTAATACGTTTTAAAGAATTAAGAAAAAAAACATGAAACGCAAAATTGGTACTGAGTTTGTAAATTATCTCAATTTACGATGAAAAATATATGAAAAATAAATATTTGTCAACAGAAGGTCCTGAATCATCCTTCTGTTGCTTGCTTTCTAAGCCATTGTGGCTGGAACTCTACCATGGAAGGCCTAAGCAATGGAATCCCTTTACTATGCTAGCCATAATTTGCTGACCAGTTCCTTAACCAGAGTAACATTTGTGATGTTTGGAATGTTGGATTGGGGTTTAACTGCGATGAAAGTGCTATCATCAAACAAGGAGAAATTAAAGATAAGGTGGAGCAACTGCTCAATGACAAGACAATCAAAGCAAGGGCTTTGGATCTAAAGGAAGTGGCTGCAAAAAGTGTTAAAGAAGGTAGCTGCTCTTACAATAACTTCAACAATTTTATTGAATGGTTGAAGACGTACACAAGTTGTTTAGGCTGCAAACAAGCATGGTTTTATAATTTATTTCTGGGCTTTTTCCTTTTTGTGTTATCATATAAAAGAGTCAAGTAAAAGATAAGAAAGTAAATGCAAAGAGAGAACTACAAAATGTCTTGTGTGCCACTAGTACTAAAGCAAATAATAGGTTTTGGTGTTGTTACTATACATTAGACAAGATAATTAATGCAAAAGAGAACTATGAGAATGCCATGTCTGTCACTAGTACTACAGCAAAAACCTTCTTTTTTTTAAATAAATAAAAAAATGGCAACTTCATAGCGACTTATTAAACCATTTATCTTGAAAAATAATCAAAACAAAATTAAAACAAACTTTATAGAAAATAAGATAATCAGCATAGATATTAGCAGCCATTGTAGCAAATAAGGAACTCACAATTATGCAGCATTGAGGATCACCTTACACAACCAGGTCAACAAGCCTCATAGGATATCGACTCATTATCTAAGTCAACTTCTTTCCCATCAGATACTACATATACAGTCTTCATCTCTTCGAGAAAGCTACATAATACATTAAATTGAAGCAATGATTATCACCAAGTAGAGCAGTAGACAAGGTAATAAACCAAACAACAGCTGTAGAGCAGCTCAAAGCACAAAAGTAAAACTAAACAAGAAAAAAAAAATACAAAGAGGAAGAGCAGGTTCCCAACTTGGACCCACATAAAAATATTAAAGCATATAAAAAAATTTACAATGAAAAAGAGTTGGTTCCCAACTTGGACCCACATAAAAATATTAAAGCATATAAAAAAATTACAAAGAAGAAGAGTTGGTTCCCAACTTGGACCCACATATAAATATTAAAAAACATATGGACAAAACTTTGAGCACATAAAAATAAAAATAAGAACTTGGACCCACATAAAAATATTAAAGCATATAAAAAAAATTGCAAAGAAGAAGAGTTGGTTCCCAACTTGGGCAAGCATAAATATTAAAGCATATGGACAACACTATAAACCTCTGTGGCTACCTATAATAGTAAGAAATTGAGTTATAAAAGTATTTGCCATATTAGTGATTTCTCAAGTAGCAAATATGGGCAAACCACATGTTTTAGCTATACCTTATCCTGCTCAAGGCCATGTCCTTCCCATGCTGGAGCTCATGCAATGCTTAGCCAAACATGGTTTCAAAGTCACATTTGTGAACACTGAATTTACTCAAGAAAGAGTCATCAACGCATTGGCAGGGAAAGACTGTCTAGAGAATCATATACATCTGATATCAATCCCAGATGGGTTGAAACCCTGGGAGGATAGAAATGAATTGGGGAAGTTAACAGAAGCAATCTTCCAGGTCATGCCTGGGAAGCTGGAAGAGCTCATAGAAAAGATTAATGGATCAGACAACGACAAGATCACTTGCATTATTGCAGATCAGCTCTTGGGATGGGCCCTTGAAGTTGCAGAGAAGATGCAAATCAAGCGAGCTGCCTTTTGGCCTGCTGCAGCTGCACTCTTGGCTTTGAAATTCAGCATCCCAGCGCTACTTGATGACGGGATAATAAACGATAATGGTAAAAACTCATATCCTTGTGAATTGTAGTTTATATTTTTCATTACATGAGGATAGGAATAATTAGTACCATCTAACTTAGTGGTGATAGCTTGTAATTTATCATCAACCATAGTACTATAATTAAGCAACACAGTAAAATCAAAGCAGAGAGACAATCACACAACCAGAGTTGCTGTTGCTATAATTAAAGAGTCCGTAAGGTCAAACTTATAATAACCAGACCCAAAGGTTAAACGTATAATAACCAAACCCAATCACCCTCAAATAGCAATCAGAAAGAGAGAACCAAGGCAAAGCACATAGTGAGAGAGAGAGAGAACTGAACCAATCAGAGTCACCAGAGAATCGATCGAACCAGAGGTAGAGAGCTTCAATCGAACCAGATGAAGCAGTTGAGAGGTCGAGCTTCGAAGTGCGACGAAGAGAACAGGGCCTGCCATGATCAATGATGATCTGCAAAAAGTATGCTAACCTCTGTAACTTGGCTCTGATACAATGATAATTGATAAGAAAACCTTGTCTTACAATTAATCAATCTGAGAACAAATATATAAAACCCTAATCTAATAGAATGAAACACTAACAACCTAAAGGACTAAACTATCCTTAATGAAAAACATAAACTAAGGTTTTCTTATCAATTATCAATCCTAACTCCTGATTCTTCTGCAACAGCGTAACATATTAAAATAGACAAATTTAGCATTTAGTTTTGATTACCTGTTTGAATTACACAACATGGGGGCTCAAGAATTTATTATACTGGGTGACTAGAGAAACATTTTGGAAAATTATCACGGTGAATAACCTTGAAAATAAACATGAGGGGAAACAATCAATTCATGACAATAAAGAAATAAACGATAAAAAATAAAAAATAAAATAAGAGGAAACAGCATATTTTGTCACTATAGAACAATGTTCAGCCTGAAATTTTACAAGTAATTCATAAATCAAGCATCCTACACATGATAACTACCATAAAGTGGGCTGTTATTAAAGGATAACCAAAACAACAAATAACAAAAGCAAAAACTGGAAAATTTATCACTTTGAATCTGTCAGGGTAACTGCAAAGGTGATGCACACACAGTATAGCCTTGCAAAGTTTTGAATATTGGAAAAAAAAACTTTTCCGCTCGAGTCTAAACATAAATATATTTAGATCTTACTGTGATAAAATTGTTACGATTCATTTTGCATCCACAAAACAATTATCCCTTTTCAAAAAGAAAAGGTCCACATCATGCCGCAAGGTAATCAATTTTGTTATCTTTTTTTCAATCATCATTGTAGGTGGTATCACTTTATTTTTATAAAGTTATTAATTTATTATTGTCTTTTTCTTTTCTTTTTTTATACAGGAACACCTACCAAGAATCAAATGATTCAACTATCACCGACCATGCCTGCCATTAGCACATCACACTTAGTGTGGGCATGCATTGGTGACTTGACCACACAGAAAATTATTTTTGAACTTAATGTAAGAAATAACAGGTCTGTGCAAGTGGCAGACTGGCTGATTTGCAATTCAACTTATGAGCTCGAGCCTGCAGCATTTAGCTTATTTCCAAATATCTTGCCCATAGGTCCACTTTTGGCAAGAAATCGACTTGGAAATTCAGCAGGCTACTTCTGGCCGGAAGACTCCACTTGCTTGGAATGGCTTGATCAACAGCCAGCAAATTCAGTCATCTATGTTGCATTTGGGAGCTTCACGGTTTTTAACCAGATCCAGTTCCAAGAATTGGCTTTGGGGCTTGAAATCGCCAACAGGCCATTCTTATGGGTTGTGAGGCCAGATATAACTGATAAGAACAATGATGCTTACCCGGAAGGTTTCAAAGAAAGAGTAGCAACTCGTGGGCGAATGGTAGGTTGGGCTCCTCAGCAGAAGGTCCTGGGTCATCCTTCTGTTGCTTGCTTTTTAAGCCATTGTGGCTGGAACTCTACCATGGAAGGCCTAAGCAATGGAATCCCTTTCCTATGCTGGCCATACTTTGCTGACCAGTTTCTTAATCAGAATTACATTTGTGATGTTTGGAAAGTTGGATTGAGGTTTAACCACGATGAAAGTGGGATCATCAAACAAGAAGAAATTAAGGATAAGGTGGAGCAACTGCTCAGCAACAAGACAATCAAAGCAAGGGCTTTGGATCTAAAGGAAGCGGCTACAAAAAGTGTTAAAGAAGGTGGCTGCTCTCACAATAACCTTAACAATTTTATTGAATGGTTGAAGACATAGACAAGTTGTTTAGGCTGCAAACAAGCTTGGTTTTATTTCTGGGTTTTTTTCTTTCTGTGTTATCATATAAAAGAGTTACGAAGAAAGAACTATGAGAATGTCTTGTGTGCCGCTAGAGCTAAAGCAAAAACAGTTTTTGGTGCTGTTACTACACATTAGAGAAGACAGGGAATACAAAAAGATAACTATGAGAATGCCATGCCAGTCACTACTACCGTAGCAAAAACAGTTTTTTTTTTTAAATTGATAACTTCAGAGCAACAAGTTAACAAATTATTTGAAAACCAATAATAAATAAATAAATAAAACTTTTTAGAAAATGAGACGAGCAGAATAGATACTAGAAGCCAGTGTAGCAAAAAAGTCACTCACCCTTATGCTAGTGTCACCTTACACAACCAGATCTACAAGCCTCGTAGGATCTCTACTAATTGTACATTATGGTATGCGAACTTGTTTCCCAGTAGATAATACATGTCCAGTCTTTCATCTCTTGGAGAAAGCTACATTAAACTAAAGGAACGATATCCCCAAGGACAGCAGTATAAAGACAATGTAAATAAACCAAACAACAGCTGTAGAGCACCTCAAACCACAAAAGTAACACTAGACAAAAAAATTACAAAGAAGAAGAGTGAGCATGTACTCTGAGCACGAGAAAAATTACAAAAAAAATTACACTGGACAACGCATTGAGCATGTACTCAGTCATGTGGGCCTCTGTGACTACCAATAATAGTAGGAAATTTAAGTAATTGAAGAATTCACCATATTAGAAATATCTGCGGTGATTGAGAAAAATAACAAAGATGGGCAGACCACATGTTCTAGCCATACCTTATCCTGCTCAAGGCCATGTCCTTCCCTTGCTGGAGCTCATGCAATGCTTAGCCAAACATGGTTCCAAAGTCACATTTGTGAACACTGAATTTACTCACAAAAGGGTCATGAATGCATTGTCAGGGAAAGATAACATAGAGGATCGTAGACATCTGGCTTCAATCCCACATGGGTTGGAACCCTGGGAGGATAGAAATGAAGTTGGGAAGTTAACAGAATCAATTTTCCACGTCATGCCAGGGAAGCTGGAAGAGCTCATAGAAAATATTAATGGATCAGACAAAGACAAGATTACTTGCATTGTTGCAGACGAGCTCTTGGGATGGGCCCTTGAAGTTGCAGAGAAGATGCAAATCAAGCGAGCTGCCTTTTGGTCTATGGCAGCCGCCCTCTTGGCTTTGGGATTCAGGATCCTAGAGCTGCTTGATGATGGGATAATAAACAATAATGGTAAGAACTCATATACTAATTCTTGATTCTTCTTTCTGATACAGCGTACCATACTAAAACAGAGACAAATTTAACAATTAGTTACAATTACCTGTATGAATATAACATAACATAGGGGCTCAATAATTTATTATGCTGGGTGACTGAAGAAAAATTTTACAAAACTATCATGGTGAAAAAATTTCGCAAGGAACATGAGAACGAAAGAAGCAACTCATGACATTAAAGAAATAAAAGACTACAAAATAGAAAACAAAGCATATTTTGCCACTATAGAAGGCTGGAATTTGACAAGTAATTCATGAATCAAGCATCCAAAACATGATAACTACAGAAAATTTTTGCTGTTATTAAAGGATGACAACAACAAAACAATAACAATAAAAATTAATAAAAATAAAAACTGGAAAATTTATCACTGTGCATCTATCAGCGTAACCGCAAAAGTGATGCACAAACACTATAGCCTAAGCCTTGCAAGGTTTGATTATTGGGGAAAAAAAACTTTTAAACATAAAAATTTTTAGATCTTACTATGATAAAATTGTTAGCATTCGTTCTGCATCCATAAACAATTACCCATTTTCAATAAGAAATGGTCTGCATCATGCTGCAAGGTAACCCATTTGGTTATTAATTTTTTCTATTGTTATTGCCAATGACACTTTATTTTTATAAAGTTAATTATTTATTATTGTTATCCTTTTCTCTTCTTTTTTTTTTTTTTTCTTTTTTTTTGCAGGAACACCAACAAAGAATCAGATGATTCAACTATCACCAACCATGCCCGCCATTAGCACAGCACACTTTGTGTGGGCATGCATTGGGGACTTGGCCACACAGAAATCTTTTTTTGAAGTTATTGTAAAAAATAACAAGTATGTGGCAGTGGCAGACTGGCTGATTTGCAATTCAACTTATGAGCTGGAGCCTACAATATTTACCTTATTTCCAAATATCATGCCTATAGGTCCACTTTTGGCAAGCAATCGACTTGGAAATTCAGCAGGCTACTTCTGGCCAGAAGACTAAACTTGCTTGGAATGGCTTGATCAACAGCCAGCCAACTCAGTCATCTATGTTGCATTTGGGAGCTTCACAGTTTTTGACCAGATCCAGTTCCAAGAATTGGCTTTGGGGCTTACCAAAGTTACATTTGTGATGTTTGGAAAGTTGGATTGGGGTTTAACTGTGATGAAAATGGGATCATCAAACAAGGAGAAATTAAGGACAAGGTCGGGCAACTGCTCAACGACAAGACATTTAAAGCAAGGTCTTTGGATCTGAAGGAAGTGGTTTCAAAAAGTGCCAAAGAAGGTGGATGCTCTCACAATAACTTTAACAATTTTATTGAATGGATGAAGGCATAGACAAGTTGTTGAGTCTGCTGACAACCTCGGGGTTTGTTTCTTGATTTTATTAATTATATGTCCCTGATAGTGAAACTGCACTTTGTAATGTCTTTCTCGAACAGCTACGCTATGCTTTTTCTCTCTTATTGTGCTTCCATGCACCCAAGGCCTCCTGCTGCCCCTTCTGGTACTTTGAAAGTTATTACATGTCTTTCATTAAGGTGAATAGACTCTATACCAATAGGGCAACCAAGCAAGAAGCTAACCAGACTGCCAAGCCGAAGCGCTCACCAGCAAGAACATGATCTAATTGAAGAACCAAAAGCACTCTGACGTCAGGTTGGACAACATGCATCTTGGTTGGTGTCACCACCACTAGATTTTTTATGTTACTAACTTACTATACATTAGACAATACAGTAAATGCAAAAAGAGAACTATGAGAATGCCATCCATGTTACTAGTATTATAACAAAAAATAAAATAAAATAAAAATTTAGAGAAACATGTTAAACAAAAAAAATTGAAGGAAAAAATAAATCATTTTTTTGGTTAAAAAAAATAGACTTTATAGAAAATGAAACAAAAGCAGCATAACAGCCATTGTAGCACATACCCAGTGGCTGAGTACCAAATATATTATTTCCTCCCATGTGAAGCACTTTTAAAGAAGAGCTCTAAAAGATTGAAGATGGTACTAACCAGTGAGGCCGATGTTTCTGATAGATAATATCTTCAAACTAACAAAATTACCCATACCACTGGAATTTTTACCTGCAAAAATATACCAATCCAATGAATCCTGTACTAGTGTTACTGTTGGATAATTAATGAAATTCAAGTGGAACAAACATGTCAATATCAAAAAAAGCTTCTTTCAAAATGGACAAGCCCTTATGTTGAAAATTCAGATGGAAAAGCAATGTGTTGTATCTAAGCCATGTTATGAAGTAGTTTGAACTAAATTAGGCTATCAGTTTTGTAAACTTGGAAATGGCACAAATTTTATTGAATTTTTGGTTGTCACTTTTCAACTCCAAGACCTTTTGGCGCTGTTTTCTTCAGTGATTGGTTGATTTCTTGCCAACCTTTTTTTTTCTTTTTTGTCTTGGACTAGGTGTTGCTTTTGTGCAACTGGTTTAGGCTATGATTTTCCAACTTTGTTTGCAGCTCTGCTTGGCTCTTTTAATTTTTTTTATTGATGTAATGAGATGAACCTCTGTTATACTCTTTATTTTACATCAATATATTTCTCTTTTTGTGGCCGATCTAAAAAAAAACTCACAAGACTCTAGTTGCTAATTGGAAGTTAAAAGGAAGTGGCAGGGCTCAAAACATAGAATTTTTCAAATTTCAAATCTTAAATGGAACAATACATGTTTATAAATTATATTACAAACTTCAACAATTGATACTCATAATACCAGAATAGATGCCCAATATAAATTATAATGCACAACGAAAATTAATCGGAAAATTCAAACGAGGCCCAATAACTAACGATATCAACAAAATACGTGTTACATACAAACAGATATATATATACATAATTGTTTTTGTATGTAAAATATTGGCAGCATAAACCATCAAAAACATGAATTCGAGAGTAGTACAAAGATGGAGAAACAGAATTACCTGCATGTATTCGGATTTTCTCCAGTAGGTTAATTGCTATTCGAGTCGAAGAAGAAGAGAATCAAATTGATGAATTAGGGATTTTTGAGTTGCAAGCGATCGTATAGCAAGTCTTTTTTGGCGGGAGTGAGGTTAGTCAGGCTTGGTTTTTGTGTTGGCTTTTTTGTTTTTTTTGTTTTTTTTTAACTTTTTTTAGCCTGATGTTAAAAAAATTTATTTAGAAAGTTTTTGAACTTTTTTATTTAAATAAAATAATTATGATTTAAATATAATATTTTATTTTATTAATTTTTTAATTTATTTTATATATTTTTTTAACTATTTTAACCAACAAAAAAAAAAAAAACAAACAAACAAACTTATTCGCGCCAAACCAGCAAGTGTTTTATTTTACATATATATATATATATATATTTAATGGCCCATAAATCAGCATTTCTTTTTGACAGATGGGGTGGTTTTTTGGGAAAAAACACAAAACCCAAGGTCCTGTTTTGTAATATTTACAATTGGTTAATATTAGTTTATAAAAATAAATAAATATTATTCGTCCAAAAAAAACATTAAATATATTTATATTTATTTTTTTTATTAAAAAAAATTGTTTAGTATACGTGTTATAAAATTTTATTTTAAATATAATTAAATGAATTGTTTATAAGAAGTAAGGAAAAAAATTGGAAACTCTAAATATAGATCTCTAGAAGAGCTCTAATGAGTTGACCTCACTCTTGATATGATATTTGTGTCTTTTCTTTTTTTTTTTCTACTTTATCACATCATTAGAGTTCAAATTAAACCTCTAAATTTAAAGCTCTATATGATGATTGAAAATAGTAGGTGACAATCATGCCGCCAAAGGTAGTGAATAGGTCAATCAGTCATGATACATCTCTCTAAAAAAAGAGTGTACTAAACCAATTCTAATGAGATGGAAATTCAAAAAAAAACAAAAAAAAAAGAGGTAACACAATCATCACATCATGAGAGGGTCAGCTCATTAGAGTTTTCCTAAAATTTCATATTTAGAGCTCCCAAACATTTTTGATCGGTCAATAGCAACCATGACTGATGGGGGTGATAAACAGTGGATGATGGTTGAAATAAGTCCGACAAAGATGTAAAAAAAATAAACAAAATTTGTGGTTATAAAAACTCAGTAAAATTTGCAAATTGTTTGTATATTTTTTTAACAAAAATATACATCAAGAGAATTTTTGTTTAGAATTTGCAAAAAAATTATAAATATAAATAAAAAAATATATAAATATAAATATTACCAAACAAATCTTAAATATTTTTATCTTATTCAATTGATTGAATTCGTGAAAATGATAAAAATATAAACTATTCTTCAAATTTAGTTTCTTAAACTTTTTTAAAATGATAGATTTTGAAATAAATCTACATAATGCTATTTTTATTTTTTTATTTAAAATATACATATAAATTAATTTGACAAAAATAAATACTAATGAGATATTTTTAAATTTTTAAAAATTATGTTCATTCTCAAAAAATGTAAAATCATATAAATTTTTATTTAATATTTTTTAAGTTTAAAAAACAAAAACAAAAACAAATTCAAACCAAACTGGCCTCGTTTGGGGAGTGGTTATTTTAGTCAAAAAGTCAAAAAATTATTAAAATTTGTCACATCTTCTTTCTATTTTTTTGTATATTTTTTTTATAAAAAATTAAAAAACTACTAAAATAGCATGTTCCGAAACGAGGCTCTGCATTTAAGAGCGAAGATCGTGGCTTTGCCATGAAATGTTTGTCTGGATACTTGGTGACATGGTTCACAGCTTTTCTGTCAGTGTCCACCGTCCCACCCACCCATTGCATAAAAATGAAAAAAATTAAAAGTATGATCAATGAATTTCAAAGCACAAACATTTATGGCTAGAAATTGAGATGCTAAAATTTAAAATTAAAATTAAAGTATAATTTTAATTATTTATTTTAATAATATTGACACTATTATTTTATAAAATTATTACTTGAATATTTATACATATTAATTTTAATTAAATTATTTATGTATTTTGATAATTTTAGTTCTATCATATTATCAAAGTGTAATAATCATATAATAAGTTTGTATGATATATATTAAATTATAAAATAGTAAAATAAATATTCATTTTGATATTAAAAAATAATAGTTAAATTATAAGAAGAATTAGTAACATAAAATCAAAAGTAATTCTAATTATTTAATTTTCTTTTAAATTCATTTGGGAAATAAAAAGATGTAGAAATAGAAATCATATAAAATTTATTAAAAATATATATATATATATATGTTATAATTGGATTATCATATAATGATTTTATATGATATATATATATATATATATATTAAATTATAAGATTGTAAATAAGCACTCTTAATTAAATTAAAATATCAATTATATAAAAAAAATTCAACAAAGACTAACCAAGAAAGTATAGCGATTCCGGTTTTAACCCGACCCTTATTATAATCTGGATACAGGTTTTTTGGTCTCGTACTGTTAAGTATGTCTTACTTATCTTTTTTTCCCTTAAACTTGGCTTTGGGATTGTTGTCGTTGTGTTTTGAACAGTTCGCTGTTCGTTTTTCCAACTCTTGTTGTCTAGAATTTTGCTCTTCCGCTCAAGCAGGCTTTGCAAACTCTCAGTACTTTTGCAGGTCTATAGAAATACTGGGAGAGTGTATTCTACGCTCAAGCGGGTGTGCACTCGAGCATCCATTCTTGCGCTCTAGTGATGTTCTTCTGTTTGCAAAATTACTGGACGTATGTATTCTATGTTCGAGCGTCAACTAGAGCGTAGAACTATTGTGTCTAACGTGTGTATTCTGCAAAACTATTGTGTCTGACGCTTGAGCGTCAACTCTTGCGCTCGAGCGAACTGTGCATATATCAGTTCGCAACAACCTCATTTTAATCAATTTTTCACATATTTTTTCACCAAAACCCTAGATTGGGGCTTTCTCTCTCTCTAAAACTCACATTCTCTCTACATTTTCACTTAGATCTGTGGTTTCCTCTACCCGTGTGCCTTTGTTAAAAAGGTAAAGCATCTCAAGAGCTCCGTTTTGATTCGAGTAGAAGTTGGTTTTGACATCTTTGAAGTTCTTCCATTGTTGCTTTGGTCATCTCAGCTCTATGAGTTTTAACTTGGTCATTTTCTTGATGTGTGAGAAACATTGGGTTTTGAAGTAATTTTAGCAAACCTAGGGTTTGGGGTTTCAATTCCAAAGAGCGGTTTCATAATGGATGTCTTATAAATGGTTATGGGGATGGATATGACCTTAGATTATGTTAAAATGGTTGATTTTTGGTGATTTGAATGAGATTGGGAAAAATTGGAGTTTAGCCCTAAAATGTTCAAGTAATTATTTTGCATAAATAATGAAATTGGAAATGGGAATATGAAATTAGATGAATATTTATATAAACGGTAAAGTTAGATGTGTATCATCTCTCACCTATGGAAATTTGAATAGTTTATATGTTGAGAAGATTGTACATCTGTTTAGAAATATTTGTTTTGGGCTATCGGTGGAAGATAGCTATGATTGTTGTAGAAATGGCATGAGAATTAGGTAAATTGAAACTAATCTCATATTGGTTGTCATTGAATATGACTGTGTTTAATACATTGTATACGTATGATGTTTGGTAAGAGAAATGGGATGTACTCCATATTTGGGAGGAGCAATGAGATGGACTCCATTAAATTAAGTTCGCCTGTGCGTCCAGAGTGAAAGTCCCGAAAACATTGTGTATACATGGGTGCCGATTCCTACGGACGAAATTTCTGTAAAATGATAAATTGAAGTGTTTATGTGTAATGGTTGTGTGGTAAGAAAACCACTGAGTTATAATCTCAGTTGGGTTATCTAGATAACAATGGATATGACTCCTGAATTGAGAAGATATGAAATGACATGAAACGAATTGGTATGAAATGGATTGGAATATCATAGTTGGCATAATATGGATTTGGGAAAAAGAGTTATAAATGATTTTACTTTGAACATTAGCTATGTGCATCATATTTATAACCTTGTTAAAATTCATATACTGTGCTAGATTATTTCTACTGGGCCTTGGCTCACCCTATTTGGAAAAAACCATTTTCAGCTGCCGGTGATGTGCCTATACCAAAGCAGTAGCAAAGAGGGATTGGGAGCAAGAGCTTCTATTTTGTTATATCTATTTTTGTATAACCAAGGGCTTTGAATGGTGTTGAGGTAGACTAATTTTTGTTGTAACCAAGAACTATCTTGGGAAGATGTAAGCAAGTAGGGCATTTATTTGGTTAATCGTTTAATTTGGTGCCACATTCTATAGATTCAGGATAGAGCTTATGAATGTATAACGCATGTGCCCCTTTTGTAAATAGACTCTGATTAATGAAAACCTAATATTATGTTATGTCATTTGTACTAGTCTTTAATGTTGAATTATTGTACTATTTTCGGGGTGTTACAAAAAGAATCACATAACAACATTTAAACTCCAAAAAAATACTGAAAACATCCAAATGATAGATACATCTTAGTGCGTGACTTGATTAATCATCTGTAATATGATGTCAAAATATAAAACAATTTACTATTCAACAATTGAAAAAATAACTCAAACAGTAAATCCAAACTTTAGAGGTTCTTCGAAAGTATTATTATTGTGCAGGTTTTTCCTCCTGTGGGGTGTGATTATATAAAATAATGTAGGAAATAAAAGTATAATTTCATATATAGAATCACTATAAAATTTAAACTACAAATTCATAATATAAAATAATATAGAATTGGTATTTAGTATAGAATAATGCACGAGAAAATAAGAAGATAAAAAAAAGAGAGGGCAATTTAACATTAAAAAAATCCTAATACGTTTTTAAAAAATTAAGAAGAAAATCATGAAACGCAAAATTGATATTGGGTTTGTAAATTATCTCAATTTACGATAAAAAATATACGAAAAATAAATATTTGTCAAATATAATCCATATAAAATAGGTAAACTTAATATGTAATTAAATTAGATTTAGGTCTATATGTAATTAAAAAATATACTCATTTAAAAAAAAAATAAGCTCTTATAATATACCATCTAATCATAGAAAAAACACTTACTTCTAATAATATATATATACATAATTATGACAACTAATTTTACAAACAAAAGTATGATAACAAAAAAATTTCATGTGATATTGATTCAAAGAACTTATGAAAAAATAGTATTTTAGTTCATTTCAGTGGAATCAAATTTTTATAATAAAATAACAAGAAGAAGAAGCATACAGAGATACAAGTTTATGTGACCCACATCAATGATAAAAAATAAATAAATAACAATATTTTTATTCATTGAAATTAATACACAATGACCCAATCATATTTGCATAAAAATTGTAGAATAGACTTGGATTGTCTAAGGTCAAAAGAAAATGTTATATATATATATATATATTACCAATTTTTAGTCACTATTTTATTTTGTATCATCAAGTTATTTATTTATTTAAAAATAATTATTAATGAAGTAATAAAGACAGTATAACTATAGTAATTAAAGTCAAATTGTGAAATTAAACTTTTCTTCATATAACACATAAATTATGTGTTTTTCTCTCATAATTTTATTTGATTTACTTTTTGCATTTTCTACGCATCAAGAGACGAAACAATCCAAATTCAAACATTTCATAATGTGATTCAGGGTTTCCATCTAATTCAAGCACACAGTAAAAGACGTTTGGATGCCGAGAAAATGAGAGAAATTTTGAATAGTACAGCAACTAATTAATGAAGTCGTCAGAACTAGCCATACACTGATGAATTAGAAAACTAAAATCAACAGATCGACAACCTTTAGTTTATACTGACTATACAGCATTGTGGTGGACTTGATTAGACTCATAAAAACCGATGAGTCTCTGCAAAATCAACACTTGAGTTTCCAGAAGAACAATGTAATCGGCAGCTTCTTCGAACAACTTATCGGACTTTATCTCTCTATTCTGGTTCGGAATGAGGCTTTTGAGAGCCTCCAACTTGTTGGAAACTGAAGAAGAACGCTCTCCATCGGCTGATCTGCCATTGATGGATCTTCTTGAGTTCTTCCGAGCTCTGCAAATTCGCATTTGAGAGTTCATTCTCTTTCTCGCCCTTGTCATATGCCTGGTGGTGGAGCTCTTTCGCCTTGAACTCATGGCGAGAGAGAGAGAGATGAGGCCTGAAGCTAGCTTTAATTTGTTGTATATAACGAGGTGAGGGGGGGCTTGCCCTGGTGTTTATAATGGTGAAGTACCTTACTACAATCTCCTAAAAACACTCTCTCTAATCCCCTTAATTTTCATATCAAGTAAAATAAAAAAAAAAAAAGGAAACAGTTACCTAAAATGGAAATTAGGAAGATTAGGGGGACAGTTTTTAGGGCTCCAAATCATTTTCCAATGGGGAATTAGATTAGAGATAAGCCTCGTTTGGGAACAGGTTAATTTAATAATTTTTTAGTTATTTTGCTAAAATATAAGTTAAAAAAAATTAATAGGTTTGAAATGACTTTTTAATTTTTTACGAAAAGATGTACAAAAAGTAGAGAGAAAAGAGAATATTTGACTTTTTGGTATGAGTTGTTGATTTTTTGGCTAATTTAGTAACTTTTTGGCTAAAAGAGAGGGTTCCCAACCGAGGCCTAAGGTTGCGTTTGGTGGGGCTGTAATTATGATTTGAGAGTATAAATTGTATTTTAAGTTTGTAAGTTTTGAAATTATAATTTGAGTGTAGAAAATTTGTTTAGTGAAGGAGTTTTGAATTGAGTAAGGAATTTTTGATGTGACATTTGATATTTGATACAAAAACTTACAATTCATAACCAAACATAAAACTCAAAATTCTATTAAAGCACATAAATTTTTTTTAAAAATTCGGAAAATATTTTTTTCCGAATATATAAAAATTAACATATCAATTGCAAAAAATAAAAAAATAAAAAAATAAAATTTGCATTGTTTCGGTCAATCGGCCAGATGACCAGTGGGACAACCAGTTAAAGGCGTATCCAAACGTGAAGTTAGAATGTATGGGTAGAAAACTATTTATAAAATCGTTCCAAACATAGCCTAAATTTTTTATCAAATAAATGATCAAATATGTTATATGAATTGTGAAGTTGGCAAATTTAAAATCTATAAGATTTTCCGAATTGGATTCATGACACTTGTTTTCTAAAAAATCACGTAAACACTCCCACCTTCTTTTTTTCATTTTCTTTTTTTTTTTTCTTTTTTTAAAATTTCAAAATTCTCAAGTTTATTTACTACACTTTTTTGCTAAATTAGCGGTTAGTTTTATATAAAATAAATAAAATATTACAATGATGTTTACTATCCAACTTATTTTTGAAAAGTAAATTAAAAGTTGACATTTTAACTTTTCTTAACTATTTTTTTAAAAACATACAAAAAAAAAATAAAAAAATAGAAGAGATGTGACTGAAAAAAAAAAAAAAAAAAAAAAAAAAAACTACTATTAACCATATTCCCAAAACAAGTTGAAGCGCCATCCAAACCAAACACTTCAACGAATTTATACACCTATAGCTTAATAAAATGATTTTTTTTTATTAAATGTATTATTCGTGTTAAGGAATACATTTTATATAAAAATATGTATAATAAATAATTTATAATTGTTTTGAATTTATGTAACATATGCACTAAAGGCCTACATTAATAAGACTCTAATAAAATTAATTTCTAACAATATGGGAGGCTAGATGAAACTAACGTACCCTCAGAAAAATAATCTAAAAAACAACCAAATAAGAAATGAAAATATTTTCCTAACATTGTGTGTGATGACATAAAAAAATGTTAAAAATCAAACAACTTTGTTTCAGTTATAAATATTGGGTATATGAGACTCAAAATATCTGTCTAAAAAAAAAAAACAAACAAACAAGACAACAAATTTGCATATCAACAGCAAGAATAAAAAAATAAGAAAAATAGTATAGAAGTTCATTTTTTAGATTTAGTGATGTATAAAAAAAAATAATTGATTGATAATTAGAAAAAATATAATAGAAAGAGTTTACCTTACATATTTGAATAGTATGTCACAATATTGAATTTGATATAACTTTTAAATTATAGTAGCACTATCCTAAAAATATAGAAAAATGATGCAGACCACTAATTAGTGGTTGCTCTAATGATGTGACAGTGGGTCCTGTCCACTGCCACATGTATTTTGTGTCTTAGTTTTTTTTTTTTTGCTTTCCACATTATTAGTGATGGTGTTAGTAATAGGAATTTAGTGGTGTATAGCATTGTTGAAAAATATATATGTCCCAAAAAAAATAGCAAACAAGTGTACAGATAAATATTTTTTAATGAGAGCTTAGCCTACAAATTCAATGATTCAAAATTGTTGATGACCCATTCATTAGGAACACAAGAGTGAGCCATCCTAATTATATATGCAACACGAGAAGGCCCCACGCACATGTATATAATAAGCTTTCGTTTGGGAGGGAGGTTGGTTTTTTAACTTTTTTATTATTTTAATCTGGAATTAAAAAAATTCGTTTGTGATGGATTTTTTAATTTTTTTAATTTTTATGAAAAAAATAAAATAATTATAATTTAGACGTGATATTTTATTTTATTGAGCTTTTAATCTATTTTATCTTTTTATAATTAAAATAACCACAACCCAAAACCAAACTTTCACCTCAAATGAACCCTAAATGTGATATACTAACTAACTATCATGCAAGGAGGTTAATATTGTAATTTCACCGAAGAAAACGACAAGAATTTCGTATCTGAGTTTAAATACAGAATAGCGGGAAGGAGGCACAACTTGCGAGAGAGCTCCCAAAAAACATTTATGTGGGGGTAACGGAAGCTTTGGCAGTGGCAGTGAAAGCTCTGCATCTGCAATCGCACATGTTGCTGTTGGCCCATTCCAATTTTTGTTGCCTAAAATACCCCCTTATCTTCTCACTTTATTTATTTATTTTATATAATCTGACATTGTGACACCTTCCAAATTTTAGAACTAGAGTTGTGTGACATTATTCAATCATTTATGTAAGCAAAGCAAATGAAAAAAATGTTTATATTTGGATGATTTAGCTTATTTCATGATTGGATATCATGTATTATTAAAAAGAAATCGACAATTATTCGTAATTTAATATATTAAAATATGTATAAAGATAAAGTCATGTATCAAATATATATATATATATATAAAGTAGGCTAATGTATCCTACATGGGCAATTATTAGTCTACGTATTTTGACATGGCATGATTTATAACAAAAGATCTGAATTTTGTGGCCAAACATAGTAGATGGTCCATGTCCCATTGCATAATTACATATTGGATAATGATGTAAAGTTTAAATATTAGTAACAACAAAAAGAATCTGAGTAACTAAATTAACCGTTACATTAACCATTGAGATCTCAAATGATCAAAAAAAAAAAAAAAGGTAAAAATGATAACTTTTGAGATATACTTTCATGTATAATATAAAAAATAGTAAGAGCATCTCTATCAAAATTTTAAAAAATCGATACGTTATTTTTTTTGAAAGTTTGGATAGCAAAAGATTTTCACCCGATATGTCAAATATATTATTCTTTTATTTTTAAAATTTGAACTCTTTTGTGTGTCATTAGTTTTTTTTATTTGAAAAAAAGAAAAGAAAAGGCATTAAATAGTTTTTATGTCAAAATTGACATGAAGGGATGATACTAAAAGTCATGTTAACTTTTGGCATATTAGGTGGAGTTCATTTAATATATCAAAATAAAACTGTTAGACTACCCCATTAAATTTGACATATCAAATGGAGGTGCTCTAAAATTCAAAATATTTTGGGTTAACTAACAAAAACTTTAGCTTAGTTGATGAGATTGTTTGGTACAGCTTTTAGGAGTAGTTTATTTTAATTCAAGAATTTATGTCAAATTGTTTGGTGTAACTTCTGTTTATAATTTATTAGGTAAAAATAACTTAAATAAGTTAGAAAAAAAAAACTGATTATTTAAAAGCTAAGAAAATAATACTTTTAACTTTTACTTTATAATTATCAATTTTTAACTTAACAAAAATTACACCAAACAAAGCCGATATCTTGAATCTAGTTGTAACATAAAATTTATTTTGGAGTGCACGTCGAAGTCAAATTTTATTGACTATTAAAAAAATTAACTTGTATATATAATTGCGCGGCTAAAGGGCAATTTAGACAATTAGCTAAAAGGAGTAGAACTGTGACCCAGTTTGTAGGGAAATTATAGAATATTTATAGAGTATTGTGCATTCGTATTTCTTAACCAATTATCATTTATATTGTGTTTAGTTGAGGGATTTGGAAAGGAAATAGAAAGGGTAGGTGAAATGTGAATAAATCATACCTATATTTCACATAGTTTCACACACCTTTTCCCTTTCCCTTTTCAAATCTCTTCCCAAATCCTCCAACCAAACACAACATTAATATATTTTCTTTTATGTTTCTTAATCATTCAAAACAATATTTCATCTATCTATTTTCTTCATAGATTATAATGCTATAAAATATCACGACTAAATAATTACCTCCCCCACCAGTGCATGTGAGGTGAAAGTGGGTATGGGCCAGCGAACACCTCATGGAAAGAATGAGAGAAATATGAATATTATGTGAAATTAATCATATAATAAAAAAATATATAAATTAATTTATTTTTATTAAACAGTTAAGAGATAAAAAAAAACTTGTATAATGAATTTTTGTTGATACAGAATAATTTTAATAAATAATATCATATTAAATATGCGTTGATGGTATCTTAATAATTTTTAAAAAATAGAAGAGGAGAAGGAGGTGGTGACGTGGGGACTCCATACCCAAAAAAATGTAATGACTAAAATATATCTAAAATGGTAGATTTCACCAGTCTATATCAATTAAAATGTGTACTTTTTTACATTAAAAAAAATATGAGTAAAATCGAACTCACGGGGTGGAAGGATTCTCACATGGAGTTGTTATTTCGTAACTTGGAATATTGTTTTTAGGATTACAAACGTGCCGAATTGAGTTTTGCTAAATTTGAGTTCGACTCAGCTCGTTTGCTTATCGAGCTCATTTATTGAACTCGAACTTAGCTCGATAAAATAATTGGGTTCAAACTCAACTTGATAATATTTTTTAAAAAATATTTAAATAAAAAGTATTATTTACATATTAAATAAATAATATATGTATTATATAATTTAAACAAAGATAAACAAGTCAAATTTAACGAATCAAATTTATTCAAGTTCAAATTCAGCTCATTTACTAAACAAGTCTAATATTTAAGATTGAGTTTGATTCATATTTTAAAGGAGTCGAATTTGATTACTATTGATGAATAGCTCAATTCATTTACAATCTTAATTATTTCACACTGTTCATCATAAATCTACAATTTTAATCAATATATATCAAGTTAGAATATGGCACAATATTGTCCGTTAGTAAAAATTTCTTGCGCACATGGAAAGCACATACAAAGGGGTCAAGAAGCAAAAGAATAGAAGTGGACGGGTGTACCTTTTGTTCGAGTAGAGAGAGAGGATTGCGAAAGAGAGAGAGAGAGAGAGAGAGAGAGAGCACGAACTTGTACATGTCCTCTGCACATTCCCTGCAATGGTGTGATATGTTGGCAGCTTCTCTCTTTCTTTCATTTTTTTTCCTTTCACTTTCTTCTTTACAATTTACCCTCACCTTTTATGAGTTGTCCTGAAAAGATGATTAATTTTTATTTTTTTTAATTTTGATTAGTTTTTTAAAAATATATATAAAAAAATGAAAAATGATTGAGGCCTCAAATTTTTTGGCTCAAATTTAACTCGAATTTGCTTTTTTTTTTTTTTTTTTGCTGGGTTGATGCTTTGCTTGTTATTATTATTATTTTTTTATTATTTTTTTTTTGCAATGTATTAGCCCAGAAAAAAATGAAAAATGATTGAGGCCTCAAATTTTTTGGCTCAAATTTAGCTCGAATTTGCTTTTTTTTTTTTTTTTTTTGCTGGGTTGATGCTTTGCTTGTTATTATTATTATTTTTTTATTATTTTTTTTTTGCAATGTATTAGCCCAGAAAAAAATGAAAAAAAAAAAAAAAAATTGCATTCGAGGCAATTTCGAGCCTCATTTTCGAGGCCTCAATCACAGCCGTAAAAAAATATGAGAGGCAATATTACTCAAAATTAATTAAAATTAGAAAGTGATTCTTAACCATCTTTTCAAAACAATCCTATATCTTTAAAGAAAAATGATTGAAAATTCTAAATTGTGACCTCTAGAGGTACTCTAAACTGTGGGCCTTACTGTCTGATGTGATTTTATTTCCCTCTCACATTAGTAAAGCTCTAATTATAGTTCTACTATAATGGAATCACTTCTCATCTTCAAATAGGAAGAAAATGCAATAGATTTCGAATTTTCTACAAAATAAATAATCAAATGTCTCACATGAATATGGAGTTTACAAAATTACGGACCCCACGCCCATGCGAGACATTTGGTCATTTATTTGGTAGAAAAATTGGCATCTCTAACATTACCCCAAATATGATTCTACTTAATTTCCCATGCATGTATGACGTGTGAGTTCCTAATCCATCTCTATTGGCATGTGTGCTACGTATGCATTAGCACGTGATTGTTTCTCATTTTTATTGCAGAGTGAATCACACTAACAGTCCTTATAGTTTGATACTTGTGTTACTTTGATCTCTGACCTTTCAATTGTGATACATTTTACCTTAAATTTTGAATCTTGTTCCAAATAAGGACAATTGAAGACATTGTTGCTCAATTTAAAAGGCAAAGCTGTCATACAACTTATTTTATATTGGTTAACTTATATGTTGTTTGAAATATAAATGTCTTTTTCTAATGAATACTATTAAAACTTTGGGTAAATTACACTGACCTCCCCTGAGGTTTACCTTGATTACAAGAACCTCTCCTGTAGTTTCAAAAAATAACATTGAGCTCCCGTACTTTTGAAAATAATACTCAGATCCCCCATTCCCGTTAAAAGAGCATTAACAATGTTAACTTGATAGTCGAATTGACCATAATACCCTTGAATCACATTGTGAAAAGACACAACTGACCCTTAATGTAAAAAACTCCTCTCATTCATTCGTATATTATTTACGTCATCATTATCATTATCAATAACAACAACTAAAAATAAATAAATTATATAATTGATAAATGCAAAAATTATTCTCTGAAATTCAATTACACCATACCAAAATCCACACCATCCATTTCTAATCTCTTCACCTAGGGTTTCATTTTATTCAAACGATGCACAAAGCCTAATCAATCTCCACTCTCTCTCTCTCTCCTCTCTCTCTCTCTCTCTCTTTTTCTCTCCGACTGAGAACAACAATAACAACGGTGTTGATACAACGCCGTTTCTTATGAAACAAATCTTCCGGAGCCAGTAGTTCGTTCGGCATCCGCTGAGCCTCCGCGACGCAGCTCGGTTCCTCTGTCGTGCCAGCAGCCGGAGAATGATGCGCGAGCTATTAATAGAAGTGTGCAAGTCGGCGACGAAACAAATCAAGTATAGACAGAGCGATTGGGCATATTCACGACCTGATCATGATTCTCAATCTCGTATGGAACCTGACATTTGTAGACATGGTGACGGCGGCGATGAGCCGGAAGGAGTCGTCAGCGGTGTCGTTGATGGTTTGGATTGATTTGAGATGTGTGTGTGTGTGTGTGTGTGTGTGTGTGTGTGTGTGTGGTGTGTGTGTGTGTGAAAGAGAGAAAGACAGAAAGAGACAACGACAGATGAGAGATGTAGCGGCGGAGAAGAGAGAGCGAGAGGCCGCGGTTTGCGGCGGCGGAAAAAGAGGCAGAGCACAAAGAGAGAGTGAGAGGGAAGAGAGATGGAATAGGTAAATTATTATGGATAACAGAGCACAAAGAGAGAATGAGAGAGAAGAGAGATGGAATGAGTAAGATATGTATGTGTTTATATATATATATATATATATGAGTAAATTACACTTACCTCCCCTGAAGGGAGGTATTGGAATTTGTAGAATAATTATGGATGATATCAGCATAATCTATTTGAATTTGGACGGATGGGTAACAAAATGGGATTTTTGTATATTAGTTTCAAAAGTATGGAAGGTCAGTGTTATTTTTGAAACTGCAGGGGAGATCCCTGTAATTAATGTAAACCTCAAGGGAGGTCAGTATAATTTACCCTAAAACTTCTTTTGTTATAAAGTTCTATTTTGTTTGGTTTTAAGAATTTATTTTCAGATTTTTTTTCTAAAATTAAATTGGTGAAAAAAATTAAAAACACAACATTTTTATATAATATTATCTTTTGAGATGGTAGAAATAATTTTTTTTGATATTTATTTTCATTAAATTAATTTTTATTTTTTCAAAAGTCAAACACAGCGCCAACTTTGATATCATTATTAAACCAATCCATTAAATCAAAAAATTCAAAACTAAAAATATTTTATATATTAAACATATGATACATTAAAAGTCTAATAATCATTTAAAAATATCTGTTAACAACAAATACACCCATCTAGTACATGATAACCATCCAAAAATATCAACAAAAATAATCACCCATTACATGATCATCATCTAAACACATACTAAAAATTAATTTGATAAAAAAATATATATAAAAAATTTACGATTTTTATATAACTTTATATTTGGTGAGTAGATATAATTTTTAAAAATTTAAAAATAATTTGTTAACATTTATATTTTATCAAATTGATAACTTTGTCCTTAAAATTGAGCAATAATGTTTTTAATTATTCTTATTTAAAATGAGATTTAAAATTTAGAATCAAATATATTATAATTACAAGATCAAAGACCAAAATAATACGAGACTCAAATTATAAGGAGGGTTAGCTGTAATTCACCCTTTATTGTATTATAAAGTTGTTTGTTAATAGTAGACAGAACTTGTGGAAAAGTTGTGAATCATCCTAATTAGGGATGACGTTTCAATATTGAAACGTTCCATACAAAAAAAAATTGTCCAAACCTTTCAAAATCTTTAACTTTTGAAGAGTATCTTAAACTTAAGAGTCATTTGAAGTATTTTTCACATTATGAAGTTATAATAAAATAGGCAAGATGATAAGTATTTTGTTTTTCAACAATGATTCATCCCACTAAAAACATCACCACTAATAGCACTAATGCATTAAAAAAATAGAAAAAAAAAAATACAACTTCAAGACCAAAATATCACATCATTTTTGACGGGACCCACTGCCACCTAATTAGTGGGAGCACTAATTAGTGCTCCCAAGCATTTTTCTTTGTTTTTATGTTCTCTTGATTAAATACGTTTAAAGAATTTTGGTGGTTAGGCGAACAAATATTAAGAATATATAATATTATTAAATATATATTAGGTAAAATGTCTATCAATATTGAAGTTATTTTAACCAGAAATGGAATTAACGATAGTTGAAGTGACTTTTTTTTTGAAAACCTTTTTATTATGATATTATAAATTAACCGTCTAAATATATATATTTTTAAAATTTAACAAGCACCCATGTCTTTTCCACATAAAAAATAAACAGCAATGATTCATCCTTCCTTTTCCCCCCACCCCCTTTGACCCCCTCTCTCTCTCTCATTGGTCCCCTTTTCTTTTTCTTTTTCTTTTTTTTCCTACTCCTCCAATCACCACCCGCCACGTGGCAAAGGGGGTGTGAGGGGGTGACCCCCAAAAGGGGGTCCCAAGTATTATTCAAAAACAAAATAAAATTATAGGTATTAATAAACAAATTTTTGAATTACATATACATTTATCCGTTTTACTAGATTCGTCATTGTTTCTCACTCCATATGGGAAAATTATTCGATAATTCAGGAACACATGTGGCCATACTCCAAGTCAATCACTAATTATTTAATCCCATGTTATTCTCTCATCCCCAACATAAATCGTGAGCTCCTACCCCTCTTTACCAATCAAAACTTTATGGAGTACCACGTGTCCATATTCTGGGAATACAGAATAATCACCCCTCTAGATGAAGTAAAAAGATAGGATCAAGGGATGTTGCGGTGACTATGTCACAGTAACGATCGGTAGTGCCTTGATGGAGACTTTTTTTGAGAATTTTTCGATGATCCGAACTGTTCATATTATAGGATTCATTGAATAGATCATCTATGCAAAAAATCAAATTAATTGAAAATCTATAGCTTTATAACAAGAACACATTTGTTTTTTAAAAATAACGTGATCTTCATAATTTTTGTAAAATAATTTGAATCTAATCATAGGGTTGCAAATTTCTAATTAACTTGATTTTTATTATGAATAATATACTCAACGAACTTTACAATATAAATGGTTCAAATTATGAAAATGACTCAGAAAAACCCCCCACCGAAACACCACAAATTCCTACTGTGACTTTAGTCCTAGCAAGATTGCCGAATTCGAAAAGATAAAGGTTGAATCAATATCCAAGATACAAGATAAAGACATTCAATGTAATAATTTGTACATAATTTTTTTCGTCACATAAGGCCGTTTGGTGTAGTTGTTAAAATAGCTTATAGAGTATAACTTAACAGATTATAGATTATAACTTTAATCAGAAGTTGTTAATCTATTTGGTGTAAGAAAAATGATTGGTGGCCCTAAAAACTGTTGCTCAAATAGCTCAAATTTCCTTTTTTGGATAAGTTTGTTTTTTTTTTCTTTTTTTTTTTTGCCTTGTTTTTTTTTTTATTTCCTTATATGGAAATTTCGGGGCATTCGAGCCCCAAAATTTCGGGCTCCCAACTGCTACCGTTGGTGTAACTATTGGATTATAAATTTAAGTTGCTGAGTAATGTTTGTTAAATAAGTTGTGAAATAGTTTTTTCAATTAATTTTTATTTTTTGTTTGTCTACATTTCTCATAAAAAATAATAATAATATTCTATAATTTATTTGGGTCTTTTTCTATTTTTAAAAAAATAAAAAGTAAAAAAATCTAAGAGTATAAGTATAAATTAACATGTCCACAGCAGAAACTCATAATCAGAAGCAAGGGGTGAACAGCTTCTTAGAATCAACTTTTTTGAGTTAAAATAAGCTGTTAGAATCAGAAGCTGTTTGAAATAAGTTTAAACAAACAGTCCAAAATAACTTTTTCAAAGCTAAAAGCCATAAGTTAGCTTTGAAAAGCTGAAACAAACACCCCCATAAACACACACAAAAACTAAAATAAAAATTTAAGTATCTGCAAAATATCATATGACAATACCCAACACAAATTATCAATTGCCACTCCAAAAAAATTAATTTTACTGTTTAAACTAATTACACTCAATTTAGGCCAAGTTTGGGAAAACTAAATAAGTGTACTTTTTGTCTTTTTTGACTAAAAAATTGAGGTTGAAAATATGGATGTTTGGGTTAATTTTTTGACTTTTTATGGAAAAATGTGTAATAAAAAATTGTGAAAATTGGTTTTAGAGGAAAATTTGAATTGGGAGTTGTGCAGCCGTAATTGTTGACTTTTGGTGAATAGTGTTAACTTTTTAACTTTTTGAGTAACTTTTTAGCTTTTTGAATTATTTGGGAGTACCCAAACAAGGCCTAAGTAATTAGTAGCCAATATATATATATATATATATATTTTTTTTAACACAGCATTTGAGTAGGCCTTCAGGTGTGCGAGTCCATGTGCAGGTGAGAGTACTTTATTCCTTCTGTTCTTCGGTCGGCAGTGGCCACTGGCCACCCTAACCAACATGGGTTAATGGCCCTTTGGGTCCGAACATCCACTTGTTTTGTCTAACATGGACCATCAATCAATGCCTTGCTGATTTTTGTTTCTTTATTCTTTGCCATCTTTTGGGTTAAATTTGTCTTTTGGGTATAAGTTGGTTTATGTTTAGGTTGTAATGCTGGCCTCTCATTATCAATCTAAGGCGTTGTTTGAAATGATATAAGTAATGTATTTTTTTAATTTTTTACAAAAAAAATATGCAAAAAAAATAAAGAAGTAATGTAATCTTAAAAAAATAAAAAATATACACTAATATTAAATGTGTCAAATTATCCCTAAAATTTTAATGTCACGTGAAAGAAAAACTATTACTGATATTTAGGTAAAATGGTATCTTACATGCTATTGAAATAATGAATAATGAAATATCGGGCACCATTAATGAAGGTTTGAATAATTGATGTTTTATAAATGTTATAACACATAATTCAAACCGAGCACTTATTCCATCCTTAATTGAGATAATGAGTTAAAAAATGATATTTTGAAAAATAGCAATGTTAGGAATATAGACCGAGTGGGACATGGATATTTAATAAGATATTTGTGTGTCATAATGTGTTTAGTGTTCTGTGCACTTAGACTTATTATTTGAAAAATATAAAATATAATTTTAAAAAAAATTATTTTTCTCACTTTTAAATATATGAGTGAGTCTTATATGCATTTATTGATACTCCATTACTTTGTATCTAGGAAGTGAGAATATGAAACCCATCACATAAATAAATTATATTTATACAAAAAGAGAAATGTTAGGGATCATAAAAAAAATTTCACAGAAATGACGTAATAATATTATTATTATAAATAAATATATCTTCAACGATGTTTTGTTTTAAAGTAAATGATTGGTTTATAATGCGTCATATTATTATGTATGATTTTTTTATTTGTATAATATTACTCATCATACAAATATTATATTGACAAATAAAATAAAATGCATAACATTATTGGATACTTAGATATGTTTCATGTTACATTGGATTCTTCATTCTGTCTAATGTTGTGGTTTATATAATATAGCATGGAGTACAAAATTGACCAGAATATTATTGTACAAACATTGGAACAAGGAACTGAACTTTTCACATGAGGTGAGCCCATAATGGAAGGAAACGTGAAGTATGTCAGAAGGAATGTGTATATGTGGTGGACTCTAAAGAAGCAAGGCCAACAAGGTATGTCCATAATCAAGGTATGTCTCTAAGATTTTAACCACTAACCAACAAAACAAAACAAAACAAAAAAAAGAGAAGAAAAAGTTAACATGAAATTTCAATCCAAAAACAGTGGCCTGTCCTGATCATACGTTGATCCTTCATGCCCTCCTGAAGGCATGTTTGGTTCCTCTTTTTATTTTCCAAAATATATAAATAAAACAATATAAAAAAAATGCAAATTACACTAACAGTCCTTATAATTTGGAACTTGTGTCACTTTGGTCCCTGACTTTTTAATTGTGACACATTTGACGTTGAATTTTGAATCTTGTTCTAAATAAGAATAATTGAAAATACCATTGCTCAATTTCAAGGGCAAAGTCGTCGATTTGATAAAATATAAACTAATTTGACAAAAATAAATGTCAAAAAAATATTTTTGATTTTTTAAAAATTGTTTCTACCCACCAAAGATAATTTAAAATTGATAAATCTTTTACACATTTATTTATTTTTTTTACCAAATTAATTTTCATTATGTGTTTGGATGATGATCATGTAATGGGTAGTTGCTAGGCTTTTAATGTGTAATCGATATATTTAATATATGAAATGTTTTTAGTTTTGAATTTTTTAATTTAATGGATTGGTTTAATAATGATATCAAAGTTGTACTCATATTTGACTTTTGAAAAAATAAAAACTAATTTAATGAAAATAAAAACAACCACCCATTATATGATTATCATCCAAACATATAATAAAAATTAATTTGTTAAAAAAAAAGTGTTAAAGATTTATCAATTTTACATAATTTTATCATTGGTGGGTAGAAACAATTTTTTAAAATTTAAAAATATTTTTTGACATTTATTTTTATCAAATTAGTTTATATTTTATCAAATTGACAACTTTACCCTTTAAATTGATTAATAGTATATTCAATTGTTCTTATTTAGAACAAAATTCAAAATTCATGATCAAATGTGTCACAATTGAAAAGTCAGGTACCAAAGTGACACAAGCTCTAAACTATAGGGACTTTCGTGTAATTCGCCAAAAAAAAAAAACTTGTTTGGCACATTGTTTGTAAAATTTGTTTAATTTTTATTTTATTTTATTAAAAACCCGCCTTTTGGAAAACACACAAAAATAAAAAATAAAAAATGTTGTTTTGCAAATGTTATTTGTGCTTTTGATTTGTTTTTATTTATAGAAATACTAATGGGTGACACACATAATACATATGTAATTTAGATAAATAAATATAAAAATAAATAATAAAAAAAATTAATATCATAGTATATATGTTGTCTAAATGGTAAGAGTATTCTTAATGAAACTCAAAGTCTTGGGTTCAAATCTTGTTACCGCCTTTGAATAATAATGTTTTATTTTAGGATAAAAAAATTTGCCGCATCTCCACACTATTAGACACCAATTCATCTGCTCGCATATATAATATTATGTAGGGAGATTTATTAGAAAATCATTTTCTAAATGTTTATATCTTAATTAGTCCATAAGATATTCTTGTATTTTAATAAGTCCTATTATTTGAACATTTGATCTACCAAATCCTAATTTTCACATTTAAAGTATTTTATGGGTATTTCTACCCTTGCACATATTTTTTGAATGGTTATCAATTTGGTGATGTGAACATTCATAATTTATAATGTGAATATTCACATTAACATGTGAATGATCATTTGACAGTGTGAACATTCACATTGACATGTTAACATTGTGAACATTTACATTGACGGTTTAAACATTTACACTGTAAATGTGAATATTATTAGGGGTATTTTGGTAACTATGTCACTCATAAGACTTATTAGAATATAAGAAAATAATGTGAACTAAATGGAACATAAGTAAGTAAAAATAGATTTATGAAAAGTGCCCCTATTATATTATATATATATATATATATATATATTAGAGCAATTCCAATTACACTTTTTACTTTTCACTAGCTAAAGTACGAAAAAAAATACACTCTTTATTTTACCTAATTACTTTAGTTATTGTATTCTCCAACTACACTCTTTATTTTAACTAATCATTCAAACTAACTTAATTAATTTTTAAAACAAAAAATACTAATTGTTGATATTTTACTCATGTAAATTTGCAATAATAATAAATTTGCCCATACAAGCATACAAAACCTGTAGAATGAGAAGAAAAAAAATACAAAATACAAAATAAGTTATTCCGTAATTCATCAAACAGAATTGAAATAACATATAAAATTGTTACATACATATATACATATATAAAATCCCAAATCCAAGACATAAATATATAAAAAATCAAAACATATACATACATATTTGTTTGGAGAGCCTATAAAGCTTTTTAATTGTAACTAACAAAAAAGTAGGATGGTAAAATAACTAGCCTAATAACTAATTTATTAGAGCTCAAAATTAAAATTATATTGACTGAAATACCTAAAAAGTCTTTTTTAATTATCCCCCCTTAGAGATGCTGTTATAGATAAAAGCAAAAAACACAACAAAGGCTTAACCTCCATAACCCATTTGGAAGTTCGTATCTCCATACATTTATTAATTTATCTTAAACTTATTGAGGCACTTTTTTTTTCTTCTTCTGTTAAAGTGTTAAAAGGATTTTGGGCCCATTTGGTGTATTTTTTTTTCAACGTCTAAGTTTATAATTAGAAAATATAAGCTAAAAGCATCATTTAATTATGAAAATGCATTTTGAAACTTTAATTCTTGAGCTTTAAAACCAGTTCTAATGAGGTGGCAGTGAATCTCATCCACTGTGATGTGATGTTTTAGTATTGTTTTTTTTTTTTTTTCTCCTTGCTGTATCATTAGTATTCCATTAAAGTACTAAAATTTGTACTCTGAATCATTGTTGTTTAATTATATTGTTTTTTCAACTTATATAAATAATTTATGTATCATAAACTATAGGGAATTTGTCAAATTTGTGCAAATTAATCTCACTATTTGTTGGACCATAACCTTTTTCAGTCACACAATTGGGCCTGCGTATTGTGTTATTATCGAGAAAGAGAAGAGAAGAGTAGGTCCATCAACTAGACTCATTGGGCTTCAGGGCTCAATTAATAGTGAAAATAGTTACTTCCATTACGTGCTCTCATCAATCAACTTTAAGGAACAACCACCTCGCACCCTCCATTATTGGTAAATTATCAATTTTTAACTGTTGGAGGTTTTTAGCCTATTGGTTTTTGCTATTGGTAATTTTCTCACATCATCTATTTTAAAAAAAATATATATATATATATATATATATTTATCATTTATTTTTATAATAAAAAAATTACAAATCAATTATATTTTTACAAAATATTTATAAATTCATTAATTTTTTTATAACTTTAATTATTAAAATTGATAAAATTTATCTTTGATTTGTAATTTTCTTTTTTAAACTTATGCTGAAGTGCTTTTTTTTTCATAAAAACAAGGTCCTTTTTTTTTCGTTGAGAAATTTTGATAAAAATATGATCTAATAAATAGTTATTCTACCATAATTTTTGATTTTGAATGATTTGTTGGATCCAAAAATGATACATCCCTCTAATTTAAGAGCTTTAAAAGAGTATTAATGATATAAAAAATTTAAAAAAAATAAAAATTAAAACATCACATCATATAAAACTCATACACCAATTAAAATTATTAATTTAAAATTCCCAATCTTTTTTTTCTTTTTCTTTTTCTTTTTATGTTGGACCAGTCATTCTCAATAAATAAATAAATCTCCTTTGGACCACCACGTGGAAGAAGAGAAGATGACTATTATAAGGTACGTGTAGGGACAAAGCTTCGAGTGTGATGTAACTACATCCCTCATGGGTGATGCAATTAATCTTAGTGCTTTCCACCTCAAATAAAAAAATTATAATAATAAGTTTAACAATTCAAATATAATTATAATAGATTTTTTTTTTTTAATTTTGATTTACATAAAACTTAATATATTTTTATCATTAATTTGTTAGTCATATAAATGAGAAATAATAATATCATTCACTTTATATTTAAATGTCTAATTTTTTATTTTTTATTTTTTATCTTTATATTTTCATATTATCTATATTAGTTCAAGTTTCATCAACTTTATTAAAAGAGAATCAATATTATTTAAGATTTATTGTAATTTCAAATCTCAATAAAAATAAGTGAAAATAAAACTATTACTCAATTAAATCATTTTTTTATTCAGTAGCATTTTCGATAAACATTCTTTTTAGTAATTGACAAAATAAAACTCAAAACGGAACTTCATTAAAATTTTTTAACATCTCCATCAGTTTGTTTTGCCATGAAAAAAAGAATGATGTTATATGTA
The DNA here is from genome assembly GCA_030407325.1 of Camellia japonica. Lineage (NCBI taxonomy): Eukaryota > Viridiplantae > Streptophyta > Magnoliopsida > Ericales > Theaceae > Camellia > Camellia japonica. The sequence goes on along the minus strand of JAPPVO010000002.1, from coordinate 16,691,137 downwards.
TTAATTAGTATACTAGCTAGTATAGTATACTGATTGATGATATGATATAATTTAAGAAATTTTTAATATTTATAATTTGTATAATGAGTGAGATCAATAATAATATTATAACTATTGTTGGTATACTAGTCAGTGTTGGAATTTATGGTTTTATAGGTTTATTTTGGGCCAAATTTGAGTGGGTCGCGCATATTTTTTTGGATAGGTCCAAAGAAGTGATGTGTTCCTTGCCACATGGCAAGTCACACAGTGAAGACGGTGCGTCAAAACCATTTATGAGTGAATGGGAAGTTGACGTCGTTTTCAGATTTTTGAAATGGACAATTAAATAGTACAATGTGGGTTTCCTTGTAATGGTTGCCCGCATTGAAAACTTAAGAGAATTTATGTATGTATATTAGTTTTAGGTGACAACACTTGGGTTGGGTCCCAAGGGACAATCCAAGTTTGTAGAAGGGAGGAGTTATGGACAAAGTAAACCTTGGCTCAAACCACTACACATGCTCACGCGCCGCCGTCCGACCTGCCGAGCCGTGGGTTGTGGGTCGGTTCTAACATTAATTTTTGGATAAAATTTATTTGAATTGTTTCAAAAAAATATTGTGGGAAAATTATTTTTTCTGAACGAAATTAATTCAAATTTTGTGCCAAATTTGAATTCAATTTTTCCTGTCCATATAGTGCCTTTCCGATCCAATTCCATCAGGTTCAAACTATTTGTTAACAATTATAAAACTGCCAGCAGATCTGTTCAAGTTTAAATTGCACCTATTCGGTTCAAAACTGCATATATTCAATTTGAATCTCATACCTATTTGGCCCTATAAAAGTAGATCTGTTTCCAACAGTAGTTTCATTCCGAAATTCATTTTTTTCTTGCCTTCCTTTGTGCTCTCTTGCATACATATTCTACATATTATTTTAATGAAAATTTCTGAGAGTATAGAACACAATTTAGTTCGCCGTATAGATTTTTTTTTTTTTTTTTTTTTTTTTTTTTTTTTTTTTTTTTCCGCCGTATAGATTGTTTTGAGTGCTACTACAATCTGTGTAAAGATCATTGTATCTTGGGAGATAGGCGTCATTTATCCGTAAACACCGAAGCGGGACGAATCTGTCTTAAGGACAACGTGTCACACACTCGATTTGATCGTTTTATTGTTAGGTTGTTTCGGTAAATAAATTCTATAAGTAATTTATTTTTATTTTTTTGATTTGGTTTCAAGTTATTTATTTTACACAAAAGATTTCGAATTATTCTGTTTATATAGAATTTTTCGTTTGTTTCCTTTTCCTTTTCTTTTTCTTATTCTTACAGAAATTATTTTTCTGTGCTTATAGAAAATAATATTCTGGTTGAAAAAACAAATAGAAGTTGATGATACAGTTCGTCCTGGTGAATGGGCTAGACCGACCCAAGCTCATCAAGCCCACTGGATAACCTGCAAGCAAGTTCAACGGGGAACGGGGTAGTCCTCCGCGAACCCTCCGGTGTGTGAATTAGAAAAGGTGATGGAAAAAAATGTCGAGAGAGAGAGAGAGAGAGAGAGAGAGAGAGACAGAAAAACTTAACATTCTTCTTGTCTTCAAGTTTTGCTTATATCCTTTGGTAATCATTTCGCTGTCTCAGCCGTTCTGACCTCCCCGCCGAAAGCTTACGCCGTGGTTCGTCTTGTTCAGGGTGAGGGGATGCCATTCCGGCTGAGAGGTGTTGTCGCAATAAATGCTGTGATGGGTTGCATTAATGGTGATGTGCTGTGGCAATAACTTTGCAGATCTTTGTCTGCTGACGTGGCCTGTTCTGCACCTGCCACGTGTCCGAGCATCATTGGCCTTTCCTGCTCGCTCAGTTGGCCTCCAGCTGTACTGGGTTTTTACTGACCGGTTGTGCAATGGGGTCTAAATGGTGGGCTTGGGTTTACTCACGGTGGGCCGTGGTCCTTGTGGGCCTATCCCTGTCAGTAGTCCCATTCCCGAGTGCAGCTTTAGTCCAACGAAGGGAATAATGACAAGGAAGATGGGTCCGTCCGGTGGGGGGAGGCTGACCGTGAGGCGCGGCGGGCGGCCGAGCGGGAGAGGTCGACTGTGAGGGTGGTCGAGTGTAAGGGCTGCCGAGCGGGAGAGGTCGACCGTGAGGTTGGCCGAGTGTGAGGGCGGCCGAGCGTGAGGGGTCGACCGTGAGGTTGGCCGAGCGTGAGGGTGGCCGAGCGGGAGAGGTGAGGGTGACCGAGCGGGGAGACCAATCGTAAGGGTGACCGAGCGGGTGGGGGCCGACCGAGCGGGAGAGGTCGACCGTGAGAGTAGTCGAGTGGGAGATGCCGACCGTGAGGGTGACCGACCGTGAGGCCGATCACAAGGCGGGTCGACCACGTGAGTGGCCGAGCGGAAGGGCACGGGGCTCAAGAGACGGCGCGTCACGTGATGATTTGAAGTGGAAAAGACAAGGTAAGGGCAGAAGTCAGCGCATCAAGGCCATACACGTGGCAGAATTGTGAGGGAGGAGAAAGGTCAAGCGTTAGATCAGAAGTGAAACGTCAGGGCATTATTATGGGCATTGAGGAGGCAGTTTTGGCAGATGATTTGAAAAGTTTTCAAACTGGAGAAAATTAATTTGGACCCTTGGAATACGGGTAAACCGTGGGCGTTTGGTATTATTCGATTTACCTACCTGTTTTCAAGAACCCAAAACATTCCAAGTATCACACCGTTTGTTGCGCGCGATACACCATTGGAGCATTTCTTCGACGTCTTAGTACCTGCTTCAGAAGCGATCCGCAGACATACTTTAGAAATGGCGCAGGAAGAAAACGTGAATGTGATGGTGGATCCTCTGGGAGACGACGATGCAGAGGAATTAGCTGCACAATACAGAACGGAGAGGGTGAGGGAACCAACGATGCGTTTCCATGGTTCCACCTTGGTGGCAGCTCCGACGCCGATCAGTGAGGCGGAGCCAGATCATTGGCACACAAAGGCGGACAAATCGACGATAACAGAGGCGGAGTTGAGGGCAATCCGCGAGAAGTACCAAATTCCGGCGGGAGTGGAGTTGTGGTTGCCAACGTCGACGGAAAGGCCATCGGACGCCAGGCCAGGAGGGTTTTCCCTGTACGAGGAGGCTCTGAAGGGGGGTTGAGGTTGCCAATGCCTCAGATAGTAGTAGACGTGCTCAACCACCTAGAAGTAGCCCCGGGCCAGCTGATGCCCAATGCTTGGAAGATCCTGCTGGCCTGTGCAAGTGCATGGCCAAAGGCAAATGAGGGGGAGTCGATGGCGGTGGAGGAGTTCTCTTGCCTGTTACAAGGCCTCAGGGCAACAGGAGACGTGGGTCACCTTGCAGGCAGTTGTGGGGAAGGGGTTGGTGGCTGGTCTGCCCACGTCGATCAAGGGATGGCGAGCACGGTGGTTCTACGTTTCTGCCAACGGGGGCTTGGGGTGCGCACCATCTGGAAGGTGCCAATCAGGACGGTGGAGGCAAAACTGGGGCCCGGCAGGGGAGAGGGTGAAAGGAGAAAGAGAAGGCGAGATGGACGACCTCATGCAGCCCTCTGCACTGTTTGAGGCAGGGCTGGGTCCTCAGCCGATCGGTGGGGATCTTGACCGAGCAGAGTTGGAGGCAAGGAGAGAGGCTCAGGAGGCTGAGGATCAAGCCATTCTTGCCAAAGCCACCATGTTCAAGAAGGCACAGGACGACCGACCTTCAAAACCGATTGCGAAGGAGAGGATCAGGCCTCATCCAAAGCCGTTGGGGGAGAAGGACTTAAGTAAGTTTGAACCACGAAAGCTCCCTCTGGATCCTGTGAAGGAGAGGGCCAGGGATGGGGAGGAGGCTCTGAAGAGGAAGAGGAAGAAGAAAGTGCCCCTGTAGAGGCTGTAGGGGAGCCTGGGTCCAAGAAGGTGAAGGAGGCCCCAGCTGCGGTGGAGACCCCTGTGGTGAAGGATACCCCAGAAGTAGCAAGGGTCATCCCAGCACTGGGGGCTGTGAGGTCGCCCCAGCAATTCAAGTGGCAGTGGGCGTAGGCAGTGCTGAGCCAAGTGGGGGGCAACAGACCCAAAGGGGTCCTGCACCCCAGGAAGGAGGAGTGGGTCTGAACACCGGCTTCTACCATGCTCGCGGTGGCTGGAAGGGTGGAAGGGGAAGAGGGACCAGCTAGGGCAGGGGCTGACCGTCTGTTGAAAATTGTAGAAGAGTCAGACCTGCGCGCGGCCTCCAGATTCAATGAGGCTGACCTGCTGAGGGGGTTATGCTCCGCTCAGATGGAGGTAACTGCCCTGGCAGGGGCTCTTCTAAGGAAGGCGGGGGGAGCCAGGCTCAAGGCAGAGAAGGCTGAGGCACAGCTGGAAAAACTGAAGGTTGAGAAGGCAAGTTGGAAGAATGCCCAAGCTGAGTTGCAAGCAATCAAGCTGGAGCTGGAGGATACACGCCGCAGGGTTGTGTCACTCGAGTTCCAGCTAGTCGGCGAGTAGAAGAAGTTAGAAGAGTCCCAACGAGCCTGTGCCATTGCCAACGACCGGCATGAAGAGGCCATGAACAGCAACGAAGAGCTGGTGAAGCAGAAAGATGAGGCAGATGCTAAGGTTGAGGCTCTGCAAAAGGAGTTGGAGGACAAGCTTGCCAAGGCAGAGGAGGGGAGAGGGAGGCTTAGGAGGGAGTTGGAAGCAGAGATGGAGAAGGCGGCTGCGGAGAGGGAGACCCTGCAGAAGCAGTTTGAAGCAGAGAGGGAGAAGTTGATTGCTGAGGGGGAGGCCTGGAAGAGGGAGCTGGAGGCTGAGAGGGCCAAGGCTGTAGCTGAAAAGGAGGCCTTACAAAAAGAGCTGAACGAAGAGAAGGCGAAGGCGAAGGCGAAGGCGAAGGCGGCCTCGGAAAGGGCAGCCTACCCCGATCTTTATGTTGCAGTTGTTACTCAATTCAAAGGGTCTCCTGAGTTCCAGATGGCGATTGATGCTGCAGTTGCCAGCAGCTTGGCGAGGGAGGAGTCTAGAGGGGCTGGCCCATCACGGACGACGGCTGAAGGAAGACCTGAATCTGAAGTCATAGAGAGCTTCCAACTGTCAGACTTTTATAAGCATGAAATGGCAGAGTTTTGGGACAGCGGGTGGAAAATGTTCAAGCGCAAGGCTGAAGAGCTGTTCCCAGAGCTTGACTTTAGCAGGGTGACGATTGGGGAGGATGATGTGGCCCAGACCCCCCTGGACGAGGTATAGAAGAAGCAGATCTTATCTCCAGTGAGGAGGAGAAGTGATCTGAAGGATAGGTGTACTTAGGAGTTTTTGTTTCGTCCTTGTATACACATTTTTGTTTTGTTTTGTTTTTGAAGTATTGTGATAAACTGATGTACACATTTTGCGAATGAATAAAACTCCATTTATGTCTTGTAATTAACTGTGTTTATTTGTTTGGTGGGTTTGAAATGGAGAAAGGCTTGTAATAAAAACAAGTAATGAACTTATGAAAAAATTCAACTTCATGACAGAGTGAACTTTAGCTAAGTGAGCCAAGTGAATTTGGACTTGTGAGATTGGATTGATAAAATTGGACTGATAAATTGAAGAGGATGAACTTGTGAATTTGAATTTGAATTGGAACTTATGAATTCGAACTTGTTAAATTAAAAATTCCATCACGCAAAGTAAGAGTGAACTGATAAAATTCCTTCATGCAGAGTGAGATTGGATTTGTGTAAAAATTCAATGAATGAGGGTAGGAAAGTAGGTTTTAAATTGTAACTAAAGGGGCCAATAGTAAACCTGTAGGGGAGAAATTGGGGAACACCGTTGGAATTTGACTAAGTAGAGATGTTGTAAAATTTTGTGACCTCAACTTGTGACTAAGTGTTCTCCCAAGGCTATGTTGGTACTTGTTTCGCTGGGTCTTCTGATGTTCGAAAGTGCTCGGTCGGACTGAGGCTTTTGAAAGTGCTTGGTCTGGCCGAGGTTTTTGTAAGTGCTCAGGTCGGACTGAGGCTTTTGAAAGTGCTCAGGTTGGACTGAGGCTTTTGAAAGGGCTCGGTCTGGCCGAGGCTTTTGTAAGTGCTCAGGTCGGACTGAGGCTTTTGAAAGTGCTCGGTCTGGCCGAGGCTTTTGTAAGTGCTCGGTCTGGCCGAGGCTTTTGAAAGTGCTCGGTCTGGCCGAGGCTTTTGTAAGTGCTCGGTCTGGCCGAGGCTTTTGTAAGTGCTCGGTCTGGCCGAGGCTTTTGTAAGTGCTCAGGTCGGACTGAGGCTTTTGAAAGTGCTCAGGTTGGACTGAGGCTTTTGAAAGTGCTCAGGTTGGACTGAGGCTTTTGAAAGTGCTCGGTCTGGCCGAGGCTTTTGTAAGTGCTCGGTCTGGCCGAGGCTTTTGTAAGTGCTCAGGTCGGACTGAGGCTTTGAGTACTGCAAGTGAGAGAGTCATGAGAACGGCATACAGACAGTTAAATGATAAAAGTTGGGAGCTCAGTCCGAAGTTTGCGTTATCTATTAAAAAGGGAAATACAACAATTGTGGCGATACAATAGTATGAATTCACTGATAGTAACGCTTCAAATGTTCGGCATTCCAGGGATGGGGGAGGTCGCGGCGGCCGTCCGTGTCTTGAAGTCGATAAGTGCCTGGTCGTGGTCGGGCTTTCACCACGTAGGGCCCCTCCCATTTGGCTGCCAGTTTGCCCTCGGTCGGATTCTTTGTGGCAAGAGTTGCTTCTCTCAAGACAAGGTCGCCAATAGAGAACTCCCGTGGTCGGACTCGGCGGTCGGTTGTAGTGTGTTCTCATTTTCTGCTGGTACGAAGCCAATCTGACAGCAGCAGTTTCTCTGAGCTCTTCGATGAGGTCCAGGTCTACTCGACGGAGTTCTTCGGTTGAGGCGAGATCCGGATGTAAGACCCTGGGGGTGGGCAGACCGACTTCTACCAGAATGACCGCCTCAGCGCCATATGTTAAGCGAAAAGGGGTTTCCCCAGTAGGAGTCCGGGCAGTGGTTCGGTAAGCCCAGAGTACATGTGGTAGTTCCTCAGCCCACAGGCCTTTAGCAGCTTCGAGCTTAGTTTTGATGATCTTCAGGAGAGAACGGTTGGTGACTTCAACTTGGCCGTTTCCTATATTTAGCGTTGTCGAACTGTTTGCCGTTGTCGGAAACGATGGCCTGAGGGATGCCAAATCGGCAGACAATCGATTGCCAGATAAACTTGGTGGTGTTTCGCTCGGTGATTGTGGCGAGGGGTTCTGCCTCGACCCACTTGGTGAAGTAATCAATAGCAACAATCGCGAACTTGGTTTGGCCTCGACCAGTGGGAAGTGGACCAACCAAGTCGATCCCCCTTTGGCGAACGGGTAAGGGCTGCAGAGGGTGATCAGCTCAGTGGGAGGAGCATGGAGGATGTTGTAGAAGGGAGGAGTTATGGACAAAGTAAACCTTGGCTCAAACCACTACACATGCTCACGCGTCGCCGTTCGACCTGCCGAGCCGTGGGTTGTGGGTCGGTTCTAACATTAAATTTTTGGATAAAATTTATTTGAATTGTTTCAAAAAAATATTGTGGGAAAATTATTTTTCTGAACGAAATTAATTCAAATTTTGTGCCAAATTTGAATTCAATTTTTCCTGTCCATATAGTGCCTTTCCGATCCAATTCCATCAGGTTCAAACTATTTGTTAACAGTTATAAACTCGCCAGCAGATCTGTTCAAGTTTAAATTGCACCTATTCGGTTCAAAACTGCATATATTCAATTTGAATCTCATACCTATTTGGCCCTATAAAAGTAGACCTGTTTCCAGTAGTAGTTTCATTCCGAAATTCATTTTTTTCTTGCCTTCCTTTGTGCTCTCTTGCATCCATATTCTATATATTATTTTAATGAAAATTTCTGAGAGTATAGAACACAGTTTAGTTCGCCGTATAGATTGTTTTGAGTGCTACTACAATCAGTGTAAAGATCATTGTATCTTGGGAGATAGGCGTCATTTATTCGTAAACACCGAAGCGGGACGAATCTGTCTTAAGGACAGCATGTCACACACTCGATTTGATCGTTTTATTGTTAGGTTGTTTCGGTAAATAAATTCTGTAAGTAATTTATTTTTATTTATTTGATTTGGTTTCAAGTTATTTATTTTACACAGAAGATTTCGAATTATTCTGTTTATATAGAATTTTTCGTTTGTTTCCTTTTCCTTTTCTTTTTCTTATTCTTACAGAAATTATTTTTCTGTGCTCATAGAAAATAATATTCTCGTTGAAAAAACAAATAGTAGTAATATACTGTTTGAAAAATAATAGTAATATAGTTTTATTTTCTTTGACAACTAGTAGTAATTTACTGGTAGTTATTAACAATTCAAAATATTTATTTGTGAAGTTAGTCAGAAATTAATTTTGATTTTCAGAAATAATTTCTGAGTGTTCATTAATTAAAATTCTATTTTCAGTATTTTAATTTTTGAAGTGTTACATAAATATTTTTCTGTGTGGAATTAATTTGTTTAAATAAAATTTTATTTTCAAATTAATTGGAAATAAAAGTTACAATTCTAGTTTCTTTTGTTTTTATAGAATTAAATTATGTGTTTATAGTTTAATTTTCTGTATAGTATAAAATTCTAATTATAATTTTGTTTTATGATTTAGAATTCATGGCTACTGAAACTAATGCTCAAACAAGTACTGGTATGGTGGCTACAATTGCGCTACCCCCTCCTCCTGCTGTAATTGTGTCAGTCAATCACGGTGAAAAGTCAGAGAAGTTCTTAGGAACTGATTTTAAAAGATGGCAACAAAAAATGTTGTTTTATCTTACTACTCTCAACCTGGCACGGTTTCTCCACGAGGATGCTCTTACTCTAAAGAAGGATGAAACTGACTGACAAGTGGTTACTGCGATCGATACCTGGAAACATGCTAATTTCCTTTACCGGAATTACATCTTGAACGAACTTAACAACACATTATACAACATCTACAGCCCTATCAAGACAGCAAAAGAACTTTGGGAGTCTTTAGAGAAAAAAATAAAAAACAGAAGATGTTGGTTCAAAGAAATTTGTGATTGGCAAATTCTTGGATTTTGTGATGGTTGATTCTAAGACTGTGATCAGCCAAGTTCAAGATCTCCAACTTATTCTGCATGACATCTATACAGAAGGTATGTCTCTCAGTGAATACTTTCAAGTTGCTGCTTTAATTGAAAAATTACCACAAGGTTGGAAGGAATTCAAGAATGACCTCAAACACAAGCGCAAAAAAATGACTTTAAAGGAATTAATTATGCGTTTGAGGACTGAATAGGACAACTAGAATTCTGAGAAGTGGGCTAGTAAGCATCAAATGGAATCTAAGGTAAATGTGGTGGAACATGCTCCAAAAGCAAAGAAACGGAAGTATTTCGGAGAAAATTCCACACAAGGCTCTAAAGGAGGGGAAACAAAAAAGTACAAGTTAAATGGTAAATGTTACATTTGTGACAAAGAGGGACATTAAGCCAAAGATTGTTGTAGCAAGCACAAAGGTAAAGGAAGATCAAGCATGAAGCTTGCTCAAGCCAATATGACCGAAGTGGGCAAAATTTCCAATGGTGTAGATGACATAAATTTTTCTGCAGTTGTTTCCGAGGCAAACCTTGTCGGCAATCTTAAAGAATGGTGGGTAGACACTGGTGCTACTCGCCATATCTGTGCCAACAAAAAGATGTTCACATCTTATTCTATAGTGGACAACGGTGAACAACTTTTTATAGGCAACTCCTTGACTTCTAAAGTTGAAGGACAAAGAAATATTATTCTGAAGATGATATCTGGAAATGAACTCACTCTCAACAATGTGTTGTATGTACCGGACATTCGCAAAAAACTAGTCTCCGAATCTCTGTTGAGTAAAAATGGGTTTAGGCTAGTTTTTGAAAGTAAAAAAATTGTACTTACCAAAAACGGGCTGTATGTAGGAAAATGTTACATGTCTGATGGCCTTTTCAAAATAAATGTAATGACTGTTGTACCCTCTGTTATTAATAAAATTACATCTCCTTCTTACTTTTTTGAGTCTTCAAATTTATGGCATGGTAAACTAGGACATGTTAATTATAAATCTTTGCATAAATTAATTTATATGGAATGTTTACCTAAATTTGACATTGATTTAAATCATAAATGTGAAATTTGTGTTCAAACAAAATTAACTAAAACTCCTTTTCATTCAATTGAACGAAGTACGGAGCTACTTGAATTAATTCATAGTGACATTTGTGATTTTAAATCAATTCAAACTAAATGTGAGAAAAAATATTTTATCACTTTCATAGATGACTGTACTAGATATAGTTATATTTATTTAATTCGAACCAATGATGAAACTTTGGAAACTTTCATTCAATATAAGAATGAAGATGAAAATCAACTTGGTAGGAAAATTAAAAAACTGAGAAGTGATAGAGTGATGAATATGAATCACCTTTTGGTGAATTTTGTAAAGAATATGGAATAATTCATCAAACCACCGCTCTTTACTAGGGGTGGTCGCGGGTCGGTTGCGGCCAAGCAACCTCTAATCCGCCATCCGTCCGCCGGATTGGCGGATTGGAGAAAATCCATCCGCATCCGTCCGCCAATCCGGCGGATGCGGATTGAGCGGATTGGCGGATGGATGCGATCGGTTTGGCGGTTTAAAATTTTACAAATTTTTGACATAATTTAACATGTACACTTTCAAAAAAAATAACTAAATTAATGTTCACTTAATTCCTCAACAACCACCTGTGCAATGCATACTAAAATTGTCAGTGAGAGTGTGCCTATCAAAATAAAGAAACAAGTAATGAACAGATTTGCCATTATGTAATGACAAATTTTTACAAGCACAAATTTTTACAAAACATTAATTTACAAGTAATGACAAAACTGTTTTTACATAATAGGCAAATTTATAAGTGCTTTCAATGGACACAAGGTCAGATTGATTATGTGGTCACACAAACTGTAAATCTCTCTTTTGCTGCTCTAGAAGTCCCTTTCCTGCTAGAAGTTTAGTTTTTGGCCAAGTTATCCATTTGAACAAGGTGAACAAGGTCAGATTGCATAAACCTTAACAGGTGACTCTTGTGTAAATCAAATAGAGGCAATTCACCAGCCCACAATAACACACAACTATTGTAAATTTGTAAGAAATAACAACCTGCAGCAGTAGTCCTCAAAAAAAAAAAAAACAACCTGCAGGCTGCAGCAGTGGGCAAAACTAAATTAATGAGAATCAAATAACAACCTGCTATTGTAACCTGCTCATGCTCATTTAACAACCTGTTAATCAAATAACAACCTGTTAATAACCTGTTAACAACCTATTAACAAATAATAACTTGCTCATTTAACAACCTGTTAATCAAATAATAACCTGCTCATGCTCATTTATAAAAAGCTGTTATTGTAAAACAAACAAATAGTTTGTTTTGTAAATGAGCAACTTGGAATTTTTAACATCCAACCATCCAAAATAAATAGCTGGACAAAAGTGTTACAAACAAACAATGCAACACAAATTTTTAACATACTACCATCCAAAATAAAGTATTACAATCATCCAAAATAAAATATTACAATCATCCAAAAAATTTAAAACTTCTTAATACATTCATCCAAAATAAAATATTACAGTCATCTAAAGAAAGTACCAACTAATAGCATATTTTCAAAACAACTTTAAAAAATAAATAAATAAAGCCATTGATTTCTTTGAGCCAAACCATGAACCATGAGCCAAACCTACATAACAAAAAAATGAAATTATTTAACAAGAAAAATACTAAAAAGTCTTAAACTTAAAATAAGTAAACATAATATAACAAAGGGAAAGTATTTTACCAATGATATTAAACTTCAATATAAGTACTCTCCGAACATGGACTTGAACATGAACTTGATTCCGAAACAACTACACATAAAACATAATACAACAAAAATATGTGAAGTGAAGATAATAAATAAAATTTAAAAGAAAATAAATCATTGTATATATATATTACCCGAATCATATTGTTGTTCAAATTCTTCAACATTATCCATTGATTGTCGAAGGCATATTGGAATGTTACTTCGAAGCCAATTTTGTGTACAAACAAGAACCTCCACCATCTTGGGAGCAAGTGAACTACGGAATGGATCAAGTATACGACCTCCCGTACTAAAAGCCGACTCAGAAGCAACAGTGGAGATAGGCATTGCCAACACATCTCTTGCTATAAGTGATAATACTCTATACTTTGTTGCATTAACCTTCCACCACTCCAAGATATCAAATTCAACATTTTTCCCACCTTTCTCAATATCACCCAAATACTTGTCCAATTCCGATATATTCCCACTACTACAAAATTGCCCCTCCAAGAATGAGTTAAATTGAGAGTTCACAATAGAATGTGGATCATTTTCATCTATCACTATATCTATTGTTTCATTTGCATTGGAGACATACACATTTGTTGAATCAAGTGTGGCATAATGATCATACAATTGAGTCAAACAATGTTTCACATTGTCTAACATTTCTTTCACTTTCACCACATCCCCACCAAAAATTGTTGAAAAACAAAATTGCAAATATGTCATTTTCCTTCTAGGATCAAGCACAACCGCAACATACAAAAGAAGATTGATTTTATCCCCATTTCCTCAATACTTGTCAAACTTCTCTTTCATTTTCTTTGCCATTGAAGACAAAATAGAATCATTGTCTTTGATTAATTGTCCAATCATGTTTTCAATGACAAAAATTTCCGTGTAGAATGTATTTGAAGTAACAAATAAAGACCCAGAAAATCTCTTTATTGCATTGTCGAACATTTTAAGAAATTTCAAAAACACCCTACATTTATCCCAATCATCGGCTGTAGGCATCTCTCTCCTCTCACCCCCTTCATTATCCAAAAAATAGTGTTTACAATTGTAGTCCTCCTCACCCATTCTTTGAAAAGCACTCTCAAATTTTTCCACCGCCTCCAACATAAGATATGTGAAATTCCACCGGGTTGGCACATCTAAGCACAAGAGACTCTTACTCTCAATTTTCAAACTTTCCACATACTTTTTAAAAGTGTCAAGGCGGTTTGGAGAATACCTCACATATCTCACTGCATGCCTCACATTCGCTATACAAGACTCAAGATCCTTCAATCCATCACTAACAATGAGATTTAGAATATGCGCACAACAACGCATATGTAAAAACTCATGACCCAAGACAGTTCCCTTCCACAGTTTTGTAGTTCGTTTCAAGAATCTAATGGTTAGATTATTAGAACTCGCATTGTCAACAGTTAAGGTAAAAAGGCCATCAATGTCCCACTCTTGTAAGAGTGCCTCAATTTTTTTCCCAAGAGCATCTCCTTTGTGGTCTTCAACTTGACAAAAATTAATGCTCCTCTTTTGTAACTTCCAATCATCATCAATGAAATGTGCTGTTAGACACATGTAACACAAATTTTGTATGGAAGTCCATGTGTCTGTGGTAAAGCAAATTCTACGTCCCTTCACAAGTTTCTTCAACCTCTCTTTTTCATTAGTGTATATGTCTACAATGTCCCTAGCTACGGTATGTCGAGATGGAATCTTGAACTTGGGTTGCATGACATTACAAAACCTTTTAAAACCAACCCCATCCACAAATTTAAAAGGCAATTCATCAATTACTATCATCTCGGCAAGATACCTCCTACCAACTTCTACAGAAAATGATGTAGCCACAACATTAACACCACCCTCCCCATCAACTTGTCTTGGTTTAAATCCCAATGTTTGTTGCCCTTGAGTATTCCTATATGGGTACTTTGTACAATTTTTCAAATGAGTCAATAAATTACTTGTTCCATGACTCTTAGAGCCTGCCATATATTCTTTCTTACAATACTTGCACATAGCCCTATCTTTCCCATCAATACCCTTAATCTTTTCAAAATGATCCCAAGCCTTTGATTGTGTTCTCCCACCACTACTACTTTTGGGCAAGGGTGGTCTAGGAGGGGGAGCAATAGGTAGGGTAGAGGGGTCAATAGAAGATGATTCAGGCTCAACATTAGGATTAACAAACAATGTTTCTTCACTTGGAGGATCCATGAGTAAAAGATTATCAAATAAACTGCCAAAAACCAAACATAGAACAAGACAGAAAATGAATAACAAGACAAACATCACTAGTACTTAGCAACTGAATCTAGTAACTGAATCTGTTACATTGATCAACTTGATTTTATGTATGAATGATGAATTTGACTTGATTTGACTGAATCTGATTAACTTGAATTCGAATTTTGTTGTAATTTTGTTTTGATTGCAGCCTCTGTTCTTCATTTGCTGCCCAGATAAGGACGTCGGATTAAATCTGTTTTCTGTACAGAACAGCTCAATTTCTCCTCTGTTTAGGTTTTTTAGTTGAAGTGTTATCTATTCAGCAGAAAACCCATAAGACTAGTCTTCTGTAATCTTTCTCTTCATGATCTATGCCTCTGACATTGTTCTGTTCTAATAGGTGTAATTTTGTATTGAAATGTTTATTCTGTGTTTTTTCTTTTCCTTCATTTTCATGTTTTGATTTTTGGTTTAGGAAAGTGACCTTAGAGCTTCTTCATGGTCATCTCTGTAGGCTTCTATCTATTGCTTAAAAAATAGCAGGAAACCAGATTTTCACACTGTTTAGTAATGAATATAAGCTTCTTCACACTGTTTTTGCTTTGAATATAAAATTTAGTAATGAATATAAGCTAATCAATCTCCAAATTTAGTAATGAATATAAGCTTCTTCACACTGTTTTGTAATGAATATAAGCTAATCAATCTCCAAATTTAGTAATGAATATAAGCTTCTTCACACTGTTTAGTAATGAATATAAGCTAATTAGAACCTCTAAGTAATGAATATCAAGCTAAGCAAAAACTATAATTATAATTAAAATTAAAACCATTAATAAAAACAGATTTGTCATTTTCCATTTTCCATTCACAAATTTGCCATTTTCTAAGTAAAAACAGAAACAAATTTCATTCACAAATTTTTCATTCCATTTTTCATTCACAAATTTGCCTACAAATTCAATATCCAAAAACAGATTTGCCTACAAATTTGGAAACAAAACAATTTGGAGAATGACAACAGATTTGCCTATAGATTTGCCTAAATATTCTAATGTTTATAAAATTATTTCTTTAATTAAGAGATGTAAACAAAACAATTATAATAATGTTCATGAGATGCACAGTGATTAATTTTTTTAAAGTTGATCAATATGTTCATCCCCTTTTGACAGCTACACTGATGGAGCATTTTCAATGTTAAATTGAACTCTTGATTTGTATAGTCACCCTATGAAGAATATGGGGATATGTTATTGTTAAAAAAAAAAATATCAAATAACATATTCAGTTACATCATTTTTTTGTCTCTGATCTGTGAGTTTTTTAACATTGTAAACAGATTCAATGCATAATATAGAGAGGGAAAGAAAATAGGAACCTTCTTCACACTGTAGAACCTCTCTTCCACTGGTTTCACTTTAGAACTACAACAAACAAACTGGATCTGGAACCCAAAAAAAAAAAAGGAAAATAAGAACGAATAGATTTACAAAACCAAAAAAAAAATTATAGAATAGATAGATTACAAACAGATTGTAGAAAATAAGAACTTTAGAGGAAGTCGAAATCGGGAAAAAAAAATACAGAACGAACAGATTAGAGAAGAAGAGAAGAAGAGAAGAGAACGAACAGATTACATTACAGAACGCAGATCGTCGATCGCCGATAGCTTTTTCAGTGTAGATCGTCTCTCGATCGTCGTCGCCGTCGGTATGGGAAGAGTAGGGTTCTGGGTGAGAGAGAGAGAGAGAGAGAGTGTGTGTGTGTATATCGAAGAAGAGGAATGAAATATTAGGGTTAGTGTGGTGATAAGATGAGATTAGAAAAGTGGGGAAAATAACAAAAGCGGGCGGGTCGGGTTTGTTGGGTAAAGAGGCGGGTCATCCGCCACCCGACTCGAACCCGCGAAAAGCCAAAAAATACACCCACACCCGCCCGCCATGTGTCACGCATCCATCCATTTGCTGTCGGGTCGGGTCGGGTCGGGTCGGTGCATCCGTTGACCAGCCCTACTCCTTACTCATCTCAGCAAAATGGAATTGCTGAAAAAAAAAATAAGATTTTAAAAGAAATGATGAAAGCCATGTTAATAAGTTCTAAATTATCTCAGAATTTGTGGGAGGGAAGCAATACTTTCTGCTAATTATATTCTTAATAAAGCACTCTGAAAGAAAGTAAATCAAACACCTTATGAAATGTGACATGGGAGAGTGTCATCCTACAAATACTTAGAAGTGTGGGGTGTTTGGCTAAAGTGGTTATTCCTAATCCTAAAAAGACTAAGATAGTTCCTAAAACTATTGATTGCATTTTCATTGGTTATGCCAAGAATAGTAGTGCATATCGGTTTTTGATTCATAAGTCAGAACATTCCGAAATGCATGTAAATACTATTATTGAATCTCGGAATGCATCATTCTTTGAACATATATTTCCGAATAAAACTGGACAAGAGACTAGTACTAATAAACAATCTTATGATGCTATTAGTAGTCATGATCAAGAACAAGATCAAGAACAAGAGCAAGAGATAGATCAAAATAAGGAAGAGGAACCTAGGTGTAGACGTCCCCGAACGCCCCGGGAGGATGATCCCGTTTTGTTCATTTTGGGCTCACTACAGTTCGGACTCAAATTGTCACGGTTCTTAATTTGAACCAAAGAGTCCAAATCCGGCAAATCGTTTGAGAAAACAAATTTTTTGAAAGAAGTGCCAAACATGGACTGCTTTGCCAGATACAGAATCGCCACCTAAATATTTTATTTTTGGGAAATTTAGGAAACCCTGACTCGTTGCCTAAGGCCACGTGTCCGTCATCACCAAAGTTGCCTCGGCTCGGGAACTTGGGTACGATTGGGGAAGGTCACTTCGTGAGCACCCCCGCTCGCCCGATCAAAGATCGGCCTCTACTAACCATGATATCTAGTTTTGAAAACATTATGCGTTCTTATTCCGGTTATTAGCCTAGATTTACTATGTGATGTGCACAGCATACAAGTATAGACCGGGTCGCCTGAATTGGAACAAAACATTTCATGTTTGTTTTTAAAAGATGGTTTGCTACTCGCAAGTAGGCTTAAAATGCAGATTTTGCCACCCTCAGGTGGGCTTAGAAAAGATGGTTTTGCCACTATCTAGTGGGCTTAAAACTCACAGTCAATGCATTGTTCCAATCCAAATAACCCAACCTTCACCTACAGGCATTCAGGCAGTTATATCACATAAGCAAATAGCCTCATGGTAAGCATGTTATCATGGCAATCACTCACACTCATGCAAGGATGCTAAAGCGTAAAAACTTACCGAGTACTCCAAGCCAAAACAGAAACTATGTTAGAAATCCATGCATGATCCTAACTATACAGAAATGCCTAATGCAACACATGCAAAATACAACTAAGATAGGCTCGGCTATTCTAAACATGGCATATGGAATGCTACAACTAACATGTATTCAACTTAGAATTGAAATACAAATACAGTTAGTATGATGCGCCAAGCCCGGTGTATGCAAAACAGATGAATGAATGCAAACATGCTATCATACTGTATGCTAATTGAAACATGCCCTAATCTAACCATCATAAGCTGGTAAATAAAAGGGAGAAAGACGTGGGGTTGGAAGACATACATCACACACACGCACACTTATTACAACATTGCCCTCGTGCAGAGGGTCCGAATAAATAATATACAGTCCCGAATAAATAACTATAGTCCGAATAAATACAAAATCCTAATTAATTAACAAATTAATCTAGGAAAGCAGTAAATTAGCATGCAAGCTAGGGACTGCCTCAAACTCTGCTCCGGATGATGAATGATGCACGCTTGAGTTGTCTTGTGCGGAAATCCATTGCGATGCCCCAATTAGCCTCTATTTACAATTAAGCTCGGAATATTGCATGGAGCTCCAAAAGACTACCGATTTCTGATTTGCTACAACAGATAGCAAGAAAGGGGCATGTCAAAGTATTTTCACGCATGTATGCATACCTCGATCCTCGTGCCACCAATCATGCATCTCGATGTATGATGGCCGAGGAGTCGAATTGCACGACTCAATATGAAATGAATGTACATATAAACACAACATGACCTAGACTCCATCATGGATAATCCGGAGTGTCGGCGACTGGGAATTGAGACACGTTCCGTCACTTGGAGTACGAAACGTCCCTCGTGTCTCGTGCTTGGGCTAACTCCTATACCAAACATAATGCAATATGCATGACATGCATGAATGCAATCCTAACATACAACCTAGCATACGCAATGCTATGAAATGGCATACACAATGCACGATGTAACATGGCATACACGATGCTCTAACATACAACCTAGCATACGCAATGCAAAGGACTAAGATGACATACACAATGCATGATGGACTTACACCAACATGAGTGGACCTCAGCCACACTCACATCAGTAGCCATAAGATGAAAATGAGACACTCGAGATGCGTGCACACATGCACACAAATCGAGGACCGATCCTAAGGCACAAATACCACTCTAACAAGGCATGGCAAGGCATGAAATATGGCATACAAGCATGCAAGTTCCAGCACTGAAATGTGATGCAAAATGATCCCGAAACGTGGAAACATGGCATCCGATGCATGAGATGAGCCCCGAAACTCAAAACTAGGCACATGTATTGACTTATAGCTATACAAAGCATGCATTATTTGACTATGAAGCACAAAGATAGAGCCAAGGCAGTCCCAAAACATGAACATTTCTAGTTCAAAGCATGACCAAAAGATGCTGGCATGATGGACTAAAATAGCATGCAACTTTGACTAGCAAACATGGTTTACATGGCATGTGCATGAAGCGTATGAGAACTCATCAAACCAGCAAAAATCAGTGAACAAAACATGTGAAAATATGCCCAAATAATCACTAAAATGTAACCAACATGCGCAAAAATGATGAGCTCCTTTAGAGGGCCATGCAAGGAGTTATTAAGCACATTCATCAAGGACACTTAGCATAGCAAAATTAACTCTGGAAATGAGTTATGGGGGTCCTAAAACCCACTGAAAAGTGATAGAAACAAAGCTTGGAAGCTTGCAAATAGGGGGTCTTTTGGAAGGCCAAAAAGGCCACCAAACAAGACAAGGAGAGAGGGGGTCACCCCCCTCTGATTTTGGCCTTCAAGAAAACACCTAATTTCAGTGGCTAAGAGGCCAAGCCATGGCCAATACAAGAGCTCTAATGCATAGCCCTAATCATGGAGAGATGAAGCATGCATAGAGGGAAGATGGCCCCAAAAAGAAAATATACCTTAATCAAACATGAATATGATGTCAAAACAAGACTTTTTTCAGTTAAGGTCGAGGTCCAAAAAGGCTCACAAACAAGGCTAATATATCATGCAAAACAAGCCCTAAAAGAGAGATTGAACAAACAGGGTAGTAAAAGACCTCAAACAGCAAAGAGCCCTTCAACAAAGTTGAATAGGGTCTCAAAATAAGACTATTTTCAGTTTATGTAAAATCTCGAATATGTTCACAAGTAAGGCTAAAATATGATGCAAAAATAGTCCTAAAAGAGAGATAAAGGGAAAGCGGCAGTAGATGGCCTCAAACAGTGAAGAGCCCTTCAACAAAGTTGAAGAGGGGCTCAAAATAAGATACTTTACAGTTTGGCTCGAAGCCTAGAAATGCTCACAAGCAAGGCTAATATATCATGCAAGAATAATCCTAAAAGAGAGATAAAGGGAAAGGGGCAGCAGATGGCCTCAAACAGAGGAAAGTCCTTGATCAAACATGAATATGAGCTCAAAATAAGACTATTTTCAGTTCAGGTCGAAGCCCAAAAATGCTAGCAAAAGGGACTAAGAGATGAAGCAAAATAGGGCTAGGAAAGGGGAAAAAAGGACTTACCCTTGTAGCACAGCAATGCAGCAGCTTTTGGTCCAAGAAGATGAGCTCCTAACCTTTGAAAATCAGCCTCAAGGTGTTGGGATGGAGGATGGAGGTGGTGGGTTATGAGTTGGTGTGTAAATGGTGCAAGAATAAGGGTGTTTTGAGGCTTGGATGAGGGAGATATGGAGGTTTGTATGTAAAGACTCCAGCTGGTTTTCTAACCCTTAGAAATGGAGGTGGGGTGCTGGTTATATAGAGGGAGAGGAGTGAAAGAAAAGGGAGGAAAAACAATTCAAATTTCCCCCCCAAAAGACAGACCCTCGGGCAGAGGATCTGGTGCAAAACAGCTGGCACAGCTGGAATGCACCAGGAGAGACAAGAATGGCCGGCCAGGTGCAAAAGGTTCAGGTGGCCGGCCGGCCACCTCCCCTGGCCGGCCGACCAGGTGCAAAAGGTTCAAGCAAAATTACTGGCCGGTCACCCCAAAAAGGTGGCCTCCCAGATGAGTGCAACACAGCTGTGTAGAGAAAAACCAGAAAAAGTGGTTCAGGAGAGAGAAAAGCTAGCTTTTTAGAAAGGTTCAAAAGGGTCAGGGGGAATTACTGGCCGGCCTACCCATATTGGTGGCCTCCCAGGTGTGTACAACACAATGGTGTGGTGAAAAGTCAGAAAAAGTGGCCCGGGAATGGGAAAAACCAGCTTTCTAGCAAGAAAAACGGGCGACGAAGAGCAATGAAGAGAAAAGCTGGTTTTTCAGAAGAAATGATGGTCTCCCACCCTCCTACAACCTTTCTAATAATGAAAATAAGGTCCCTGCCAAAAATGGACAAAGACGGATGCAAAACGAAGGTTCGGGGGCCAAAACGCGCGGCCTGGGGCCTCGAAAACTGACTATTAAGCACCGGAAGTGGCATTCGACCACGAAGTTGGTCTCTCGGGCCACAATGTCCCTCAAAAGGGAGGGAATAAGGTGTGTGCCAAAAACCGAAGCAAACGGAGGTGGTTAAGCGGTCCCGAACCGAGGCACACGGCCAACGGCTCCGAAAACCGAAAACCGAGAACCGGGCTCCAAACGGGAAAAATGGCCTACAACCACGAAACGTAGCCCACGGCCACCGAGAGATGATCTACGAGACCTCTCCTCCCTTTGGGAAGAGAAAATAGAGAAAACGGGACCCGGTTCGCAAACCGAGACAGAGCACAAAAGAGTCCGGAAGTCCGGAGGCAAGGCTCGCGGCCGAGACTCCGCAACTTCAGAACGAGCACAATATGCAACATCACCAAGCGCTCAATTGGTGACGTCTGAGTCTTAAGGTCGGTCAAAAATGGGGTGTCTACACTAGGCATAGTAAACGTGCTAGAATCTCAAATTTTTTGTCCAGATTTTCTAACATTTTTGTTAGAAAATGAGCCTTTAATTTTTAAAGAAGTTATGTCCAGTTCTGAGGCTCTTTTATGGAAATAGGCTGTCAATAGTGAAGTTGAATCCATCTTGCAAAATCACACTTGGGAATTAGTGAATTTGCCACCAGGTTATAAATCTCTTAGATACAAGTGGATTTTCAAGAGAAAAATGAAAGCGGATGGATCAATTGACAAATACAAGGCAAGACTTGTGATTAAAGGATATAGATAAAAAGAAGGTCTTGATTACTTTGACACATACTCACCGGTTACTAGAATAACATCCATTAGAATACTAATTGCCATTGCATCTTTGTACAATCTAGAAATTCATCAAATAGATATGAAAATTGCTTTTTTAAATAGTGAGTTACATGAAGAAATTTACATGGAGTAACCAAAAAGGTTTTTTGTTTTAGGAAAAGAAAAGAAAGTGTGTAAATTGGTTAAATCATTATATGGTTTAAAACAAGCACCAAAACAATGGCATGAGCAATAAAACAAGGCAATGATGTCAAATTGATTCAAAATTAATGAATGTGACAAATGTGTTTATATTAAAAACACAAGCAAGAGTTATGTTATAGTATGTCTTTATGTAGATGATATGCTCATCATAGATAGTAATAATGATACAATAAAAACTACCAATAAAATGTTGAATAAACATTTTGACATGAGAATTGCTGATGTAATTCTTGATATGAAAGTTACAAAAATATCAGAAGATTATACTTTGTCACAATCACATTACATTGAAAAAATACTTGACAAATTTAGCAAAGATGATGATCATCTTGCTAGAACACCTGTGGATGTTAATTTGTTTCTTTATAAGAATGTACAAGAAAGTATTTCTCAATTAGAGTATGCCCAAATTATTAGAAACTTAATGTACTCGCTGAATTGCACTCGCCCAGATATAGCCTATGCAGTAAGTAAATTAAGTAGATATACGAGTAATCCAGGAGTAAAATACTGGAAAGCAATTGCAAGGATTCTAAGATACCTCAGATTTACTCGTAACATTGGGTTAAGTTATACTAGATATCCAACAGTACTTAAAGGATACTGTGATACAAATTGGATATCAGATACTAGAGACTCAAAATCCACCAATAGATATGTTTTTACTCTTGATAGGGCGGCTGTATCTTGGAAATATTCCAAACAGACTTGTATTGATAGGTCTACTATGGAATCAGAGTTTATAGTTGTAGATAAAGTTATAGAATAAGTAGAATGGTTTCACCACTTCCTTGAAGATATTCCAATATGGCCAAAATCGGTGACTGCTATATGCATACATTGTGATAGTCAATGTAAGAACCTAAATTTTTAGACAACTAATTAGCTTATTAATAATAATATTAAGTCAGTCAATAGTGATTATTAAACTATTAAATTATAATATTAAAGGCACCATAATCAATACCAACATTAAATTCTTTTAAATTATTTATCTTGATGTGATTAAATTTCTGTATCAAATACAGTGGTGGAAACTAAATGGATTAAATTGATAGTAAATAAGCTAGTTAGAATTTAGTAGGAAGAAAACCATCCAGTTGAAAATAATAATATTGAATAAGTAAACAAATAAATTAATTAATTAATTATATATACATATTGACACCAATTTCAATACAATTCAATCCAATTCAAAAGTAAAAAAAAAAAAAAGATGTGATCTAGTGCAAGGAGAGTGGCTGGCTGCCACTTCCTTTTCTTTTTATCTAGGTGACTTGGCTGCATGCTTGTTTTCTTCCCCAAGTCCACACTCAACCACCCTAAGAGAAGTAGGCATGCAATGGCATTCCAAGCCTTGATAAGGCAGCCACGGCAGCAACCTGCAGGCTACCAGCTAACATCTAAAGCATTGGATGAGAAAGAAGAAAAAATCAGAATTTTTGGCTGCCTTCTTCCCAATAAAGCTGTTGCCAAGGCATGCTATGGCATGCAAGCATACTCTAAACCCCTAGCCCATACTTGTAGATGACAATTCCAAGCAAAGAAGAGAAAATAAAACAAAAATAAAATAAATCCTCCAAGCTCTCCTACATATAGAACACAATCCAGCCCCTTTGCTTTGTTCTCCACGGCTGAGAAAAGAGAGAGAGGGAGAGAAAGCAAGAGGGAAGGGAGAGAAGGGAAGGGAAGGAGGGTCAACACTTGGGATTTGTTTTACCTCACTAAGGTAAGAATACATCACCTCTATCCTCCCTTAGATACCTCTAATTGAATTTATATATACAAGACTAAGTATGGTTAAGTCACATATTGCAAAATAGTGCCATGCATGCTTAAACTTTTGAATAGAATGATGGTTTCATTATGTTATAATTTTCATGTTCCTCCTTGATATAAATATATGGCTTAGCTATTGTTGTTTTTATGTATTTAATATTCTCCATTGTTGATATAATCTTGCAAAAGAGTAAAATGAGATGAGAATGGTTCCCTTTACCTGAAACTTGATTCTTCTCACTGTTTCAGACTTATCGGGTGAAAAGAGAGCTCTAATAAATTGAAAATAATTGATGTTAAAAATCTGTGTATACTGGAAGTATATATAGGTGTTATACACTGTGTAAAATTTTTATAAAATCATTGGACACCATTTTCTTACCGAAACAAATATTTTCCCTAAGTGTCACTTACAACACAGCAGAAGTAGTAGCTTCAAACAGGTCCCATTTTCTCTACAAATGGTATTTTTCTGCACGACCACTTGGAAAAGTAAGATTTTTAAGTTACCTTTCAAACGCCACTGGTTTCATAATTTTTTATTAAGTATTGAGAGAGAAACGCCGAATTTTCCAAAAGGTGACCGAATCTGTCCAGTCTTCTTATAAAAATTATTTGACCTCCTTCGACTGGTTTTCAGTCTTCATACTCTTCTGGAAATATGTTCTAAACTCAAAAGTTTAGCAAACGGTCCTGACCATGCCTCTTTTTGACACCGTTTGAGGACCCTTTTTATTTTCCGAACACAGAACATCTGTGCTGACGTTTTCATGGCCTGAATGTATTTTTAACTTCATTACTGTTTGGAGGCAGTTGCAATGCTGACTTTACCAGGTCACCGTTTATTCCACAGAATGAATTTTCAAGTGATTCCAATTGGAAAAGTTATATTTTTAAGCTACCTTTCAAACGCCACTGGTTTCATAATTTTTTACTAAGTATTGAGAGAGAACACCAATTTTTCTAAAAGGTGACAGAATCTGTCCAGTTTTCTTATAAAAATCATTTGACCATCTTCGGTTGATTTTCAGCCCACACACTCTTTTGGAAATATGTTCTAAACTCAAAAATTTAGCAAAATGTTCTGACCGTGCCTATTTTTGACATTGTTGAGGCCCCTTTTTATTCTTCAAACCCGGATCACCTGTGCTGGAGGTGAATGTAACTCACTGTCTCAGCAAACCAGTTTTCTTCCAAAAATTATTCCTCCATTTTAAAATCGTTTTTAGCCCTGGTATTCTTCTCGAAATATTTTCCTAACTTGATGAACTAGCACCAGTTAAAATATTATAATGGTTGAACATCGTTTGGTATGTGAATTCTTAAGAAATTCTGTGATGAATCCTAAGAAACTCTATTACATTTATTTTGGTTGCCATATATGATTGTGTTGTGCTATATAGACATTATATCACTGTGATTCTCGAACTAAAACTCACACAAGCATAAAAATGTGAATTCAACAAAGTAAAGAAATACAAAATTGAACCGATGATACATTAAAAATTTAAAAGTATTGGGGTGAGCCCGGTTTAGAATTTTGCGCGATGAGTTGTGAACCCTAACATGGCACGGGAAGGTATTTTGGCTCTTATCGGTGTAGGCGATATAAGGTTGGTGGTGCGGGTGTCACAACATAGACCGTTCCCTTGGGGCAAACCGTGATGTCACGACTCGGGTACGTAACCCTGGTGCGTGGGCATCATTGGTAGTTACAGCAAGTAACATTTGAATATTTGACCAAGGGGGAGTCAGAATTGCCCGTGGCCATTGCTTAGCGGTTGAATGGAAGTAGTGCTCCGCGGGGAGTTACTTAAATTTATCTGATAAACTGAATCTATGTGACTTTAAAAAGAAGAGCATGCATTTTCCTTATGATGAACCACTGTTTCCGTTGCCATTTTATTTATTTATTTATTTACCTATTGTTATTATTTTAACTGTTATGCTTATTGAATGCTGCTTATTATTCTGTTATTACACAATATTTATTATTTATGAGTATTATTATCGGGGTGGGTATTTTCGGGTTGTAGTATATTACTGAGCTCGTCGCTCATTGGCATTCTCGTTGCCCTGGCGTTTTATGCCAGGTACCGAAGAGAACGAAGGAAACACTGAGGCCTTGCAAGGTGACATTCAGCCTTGGCTAGCTTGAAGAGTACCCAAATTCCACGAACCATTCCCTATATTTCCTAGCTTTCTCTAGCTTTTCTTTCACAGTTGTTTTTTTTAAATTTCTTTTTGTGTAACGAGACTAAGCTTTAAGTTTTATTGGAATTGTAATTTGAAAACTTTAAAATTTTGGGTTGTTAATGTTTGGATAATAGTGATGGTAAATTTGGTGGCAACATTGATGAGGATTCTTAATTACGAAAATTGATTTTAAGTTTTAAACCTTATTATGATGTCCTAAAATTTTGGGGCGTCACAGTCAATCAGCAATTGGTAGAGTACAAAGTCATATGTATAATGGTAAGTCGCGACATATTCGTCGTCGACATAACACCGCGAGACAACTACTCTCTAATGGAATTATTTCCATTGAATATGCGAAGTCTAAAAATAACATAGCGGATCCACTAACCAAAGGGTTAGCAAGAGAGTTAGTTGAGAATTCATCGAGGGGAATGAAACTTAAACCTATTAAATAAGAGTTACCACAACGGCAACCCAACTTAGTTGACTGGAGATCCTAAGATCTAGGTTCAAAGGAACAACCGAGTTGTATATGACTCATAAGGATTACTAGGGAATCAAACTCCTACGATTTCTATGATGAAATAGTGATGTCTGCAGCGTTTTAGGTTAAGTAATACTTTTAATGATTCTTATATTTAGGAATACCTAATGGAGTATGGCAGGGTACTTTTCATAAGAATCACCTATATGAGTGTGAACTAGGCCGGTTTTATGAGATTTGTAAAAGGCTAAAATTCTCTAAAATACTCATGAAAGACCGGGTTGTTCATGACCAAAATGAACACAATAGTGAGAACTAAACTGTGTTTGATAATATACCGTGTGAGTTCTATTGTCTTGATTTACACAAATGACTGAACAGTTCAAGACATCATGTTCATTGGTTAACTAGTAAATCCGATAGTGTCTCACAATGGAAGGTTCAAAGTCAAAAGCTACCTATCATTTGCAGAATATTTCCAATTTCTGTACTCTTTGTAATTAGATTATGTTGTTGCAATTTCTTTCCGTCAAATTCCATTCATGTGGGGGATTGTTGGAATTTATGATTTTATAGGTTTATTTTAGGCCAACTTTGAGCCCAAATTTGAGTAAGTCCCACACGTTTTTTGGGTGGGTTCAAATAGGTGACGTGTTCCTTGCCGCTTGGCAAGTCATACGGTGAATACGGTGCGTCAAAACCATTTATGAGTGAATAGGAAGTTGACGTCATTTTCGGATTCGTGGAATGGACAATTAAAGAGTAAAATGTAGATTTCCTTGTAATGGTTGTCCCACATTGAAAACTTAATAGAACTTATATATGTATATAAGTTCTAGGTGGCAACACTTGGATTGGGCCCCAAGGGGCACCCCAAGTTTGTAAAAATGAAGAGTTATAGATAAAGTAAACCTTGGCTCAAACCACCACACACGCGCGCGCGCACCGTCGCCGCTACCGTTGTTCGTCCGATCAGCTGTGCCGAGCCATGCCAAGCGCAGGTGTGGGTTAGGTCGGTTCTAACATTAATTGTTTGGACAAAATTTATTTGAATTGTTTCAAAAAATTCTTGCGGGAAAATTATTTTTTCTGAACAAAATTAATTCAAATTTTATGCCAAATTTGAATTCAATTTTTCTTGTCCATACTAGTGCATTTTCGGTCCAATTTCAGCAGGTTCAAACTATTTTTTAACAGTTATAAAATAGCCCAATAGTTATGGACAGATTCAAAACTGCCAGTAGATCTGTTCAAGTTTAAATTGCACCTGTTCGATTCAAAACTGCACTGTTCGGTTTGAATCTCATACTTATTCGGCCCTATAAAAGCAGACCTATTTCCAGCATTAGTTTCATTTCGAAATTCATTTTTTTCCTTGCCTTCCTTTGTGCTCTCTTGCATACATATTCTATATATTATTTTAAGGAAAATTTCTGAGAGTATATAACACATGTTTAGTTCGCCGTACAGATTGTTTGGAGTGTTACTACAATCTGTGTAAAGATCATTGTATCTTGGGAGATAGACGCCATTTATCGTAACCACCGAAGCGGAGTAAATCTATCTTAAGGACAGAGTGTCATACACTCAACTTAATCATTTTATTGTTAAGTTGTTTCGGTAAATAAATTCTATAAGTAATTTATTTTTATTTATTTGATTTGGTTTCAAATTATTTATTTTACACAGAAGACTGTTCCAACAATTAATACACTAATTGGTGCATATAATACCACCGAAAGAAAAAGAAAATTTATTTGAGCTCACTAAAACTCACCTATATGGGAGGGCAATGAAAGTAAGGGTGGCATGATGGCAAGTCTACCTTGATATTTTTAAAATTTAATAAAAATATTTAGTATATAAGATTGGGTTTGATTGAAATTTACAGGTCATTTAATTTTTGGATTAAGTTTGGGATAAATAATTTTAACCCAATTCGGCCAGTCTATCTATTTATAAAATATTAATTTTAATTTTTACATTATTTAGTTACAAAATAAAGTAAAAAAATAATAAGAGATAAGGTAAAATACATACATATATTTATTTACAGAGTTCGAATTAAAACACTTCTTAGAAGATCATATTCATTTTACAATTGAATTTTGTCAATGATCTAAATTTAAATAATTATTAAAAGGTTAAAAATTTAATAGCCTTCAAGATGATAAAAATTAAAATTAATAACTCATATGTAGGTAAGTTTGAGATTTATTCATTATTTTAGAGACAAGCTTGGGATGGATAAATTAGATCCAATGTTAGACCAGACCGGACTTGGATACACAAACTCTATACTATATAATGCTAAATTTGTTCAAGCCCAACGTAACTTGATGTTTGTCCATCCTAAATTCCTTGTAACTATATTACATATTAATAAAAAAAAAATCATAATTATAATTATTAATATTTATAAATTTTATTACTTTTTTTTATAATTATTTGTCTAAACATGTATTGACAAGTAATTTCGCTGTGTTTTTTCCCACAAAAGTGTATTACAGCCAAACACTGAATGAGAGATCTAGCTACAAGCCAAAGTCCCAGTACAAAAATAATTTTCCGCCAAATAAAGTTATGAAAAATACATTATTGAAAGAAAAAGCTAAAATAAATTGGTGATTGATAACATACATCGCGTTCCACCAGATCCATGTAAACCGTCCATCTGTATCAGATTGTCGCGAATGAGGCCCGACACGGGTTACACACGACAAAGTGGGACCCAATAACAAAGCTTATCCTAATATAAGATAATAGATCGCGACTCACCAAATCAAAACACCTCTCCTATTATCTCTCTCAATCAATCAAAGAGACCTTGTACTTTTACTCTTTCTCTCTCTCTCTCTCTCTCTCATATGCGAAGATCTCTCTTATCGGTTTCAACGAATCCTAGGGTTTTTGGTTTACCGATTCAAAGGTGAATCAATTTTTTTCGGATCATTTACGTTTTTTGTGTTTCAGATCTAAATTATCATCCTCGTATGCTTCAATTTGCATTATTGTAGTGATTGTGTGCTTCATATGATGAATCTGGTGGGCCTTCCTCTAGCATAGAATCACTGTCTAGGGTTTGATTTCTGATCCAAAATGGATGATTTTGTGTGTGTTTCAGATTTCACATGTATTGAGTTGACGAAATTAGCTTCTTTAATTTCTGAATTTTGCTTGGAGAGTTATCTACATATTGTAGAGACTTCTCTGTGATGTAAAAAGGACCCTTTTTTTTTTCTTTTTTCTTTTTTTTTTCAATTTATTTGTTTTCAAGTTTTAGGCTTGGATTGGGATTGCTGAACGTTCTTCTATTGGGTTGGGTTTCTGGGATTTTGAAGAAGAATGAAGGAAACAAAAGGAAATTAAGGTTTTACTTATTATTTGCTTGTTAGCTTTTTGGACCCAAAATATGGGAAACTTATGTTGTTGTATCACCATTGTTTTTGTGAATGGGGTAAAATACCTGCACTGCATTTTTCTGCAACCAAAGAGAGTAGTACTCTTTGTGTTTGTTTTTTGGGTTTGTTATTGTGTGTAAGAAGGGGGAGAGAGAGAGAGAGAGAGAGAGGAAAAGATGGGAAAGTAAAAATGAAACCAGAGAAACTAAAATTCTTATTTTGTGTGGGTGGGCTAGAAAATGGAGAAGAAACTGTATAGGCATTTTTAATAAATTTATTTATTTTATTTGTTTACCCAATGAAAATTAATAGATGTAAGTGATTTCATTTTTTTGTTTTTCTTCTAATTTTTATTTTATTCTCCTTCCTTCAATGTATCTGAGATCCAAACATTGTCTTTATGTTTATAGATTGTCAAAGTGCTTAGTTTGATTGTTTTGGTGTTCACTACATTAAAAACTTTTGAAAAAATGTTTATATTATCTCTAACTCGAGTTTTGTTTTTTTCTTAACAAAGTTAGGCCAGATAAAATATCTTTGAGAGGGGCTTCTTATATGCAATGGAACGGAGTATCATACCAATTCAATACGGCTTGGTGTCCTAGAATTCTGAAACATGTTGTGGACCGTTGAATGGTGATGTTGTCGATGTGTTATTCTTGATATCATTTGTATAAGATCAATATTGTTTTGTACATTGATTTGACTATTCCATTTCTGACTTCAATTGTAATTCAAAGTTCTTCTGTGATTGCTTTTCACACTTATGGCTTGACTGTACGTAATGCTGCAATTTGAAACCAATATAGAATGAGGGTTGAAGCAACTTGAATAACTGAATCTTATGTCCATGCTAAGTTTGAACTTGGATTTGTCTTTTTTTACATTATTTTTCAGTTTCCTTTATTGTGATCATCCAGGATTTGCAATTTCATGATCAAATTCTTCATTTTTGTTTTTGGATCATTCAGTTGATATTTGTCTTGTATTCCCAACTTTGAAGAAATGTTTTAACTGTGTTGAACTTGGAGATGGATAGCTGCTGACGTTGAATTTCTTTTGTGCCTTTTACAGGGTATCCATGTGAGGCAATCAGTTTTAAGGCCCCCATTGCTGTAAATTGTTGCTGCAGCATATTTTTGTCTTCCCTTAATCTTTATCCGTTAGTTGAAAATGTCGTATGAAGAAGCTTTGAA
Source organism: Camellia japonica (assembly GCA_030407325.1). Lineage (NCBI taxonomy): Eukaryota > Viridiplantae > Streptophyta > Magnoliopsida > Ericales > Theaceae > Camellia > Camellia japonica. The sequence goes on along the minus strand of JAPPVO010000002.1, from coordinate 16,660,245 downwards.
GGCTGTTTTTCCATTGCTGGAAGGGCCTGATCTAGCTTCCTGTATGGCGGTGTGTAAGGAGTGGCGAGCGATGGCTCAAGATGATTACCTGTGGAAGTGCCTATGCGCCAAGAGATGGCCTTCAATCTGCAAGCGACCATCGCCTCCCATTGTAACCTACTACAAACTATTCCAAACGTTCTATAAACGCCAGCAACGTCGGACCCTTCTTCCCCCAAGACTGTCCTTCAATGACTTAGAGTTCTACATTGATATTTGGGCAGAAGAGAGGCTAATCTTCTCGGAAGTTGTGCCGGGCCCTGTTCTTCAGAATGGAATCAAAATCCCACCACCTGGAATTTGTGATATGCTTAGGTTTCATCTGGAAGGCCCAGAATACAAGATGACGCTACCGGTGGAGCCAAGGTTCACGGTTCCTCTGTGCCAAACAGTCAGTGTTTCGGTGCTTGTGGGTCGCAAGGATTCGAACAAAGTTGCTTGCATCATCAACAAATCAATATTCGACTACATTGACCGCACCGCCTATAGGGCCCTTGCATTTGACTACCTTGACTTCTCTCCGGTTTACCCATTTGTGTCGGGTATTCGTGCATGGATTTCTTTACTATTCATGGATGATCGCAATGAAGGGGTCATTGATGTTTTTGGAATCGAAATGGATTTCTGTGATGCTGCTAACTCTGAGGAAGAAGTCCTGTGGCTGTTAGACATGCTTGATTGGAAGTGAAAGTGTAGAATCATCCAAGTGTGTCATCCTTCCGAGGAGACCTAGAAAGGCTGTGTGTATTCTGAACCATGCTCGGAAAGCCTGTGACTGCTGGTATGATTTCCTTTTTCTTGTGCAAAGCTTGTACATTATTTTATGTTCTTCAGGATCGAGAGAATAATTATGGACAAAATTTGCGTTATTGTGAAACATCAAAAGCTTTGCAATTTGTCCAGACACAAGTGAACTAATTGCCATTGATGGTTGATTGAATTGGTATAATTCTCTAATTCCCTGCACTCTGGAGGTTTATGAGAATTTTTTTTTTATATATATGTATATTTTTTACTGTTCTTCACCTATTAAATAAAAACGGCATGTTCATGCTCTGTGTGATTTACTGCAAACCTTTTTTCTTTCTTGGCTTAAAACCCTCTCTCCCTCCCTCTTGTTCAGTATCGCTGTGAATCAATTCACGTTGGTGTCAATATTGATGACAGATTACAACAGCACTCTTTGATTGGTGGTTCTGACATACACTACTGTTCCAAATAGAAAAGTAGTTTTGACACATTGCTTTCTTGTCCCCCAACCACTACCGTTAATCCAGATCTGATATTATTGTGGAAGAAAGTAGTTTTGACACATTGCTTTCTTGTCCCCCAACCACTACAGTACCGTTAATCCAGATCTGATATTATTGTGGAAGAAAGAAGGGGGAAGTGTATGATAATGAAAGGGGAATTTTTAGAAAGAAAGATTAACGCGGTTCTGGCTTTTTCATCAATTCGCAAATTGAACAAGAAACATAACCAATAATAATCGCAGGTTTGGTTGATGTTGGGTGGGGGACATGAGGTTGCTGCTGTGCCACCTCATGTGGGCTTTCAAACCATTAATATTGTAAAATTCGAGACTGATAATAATAATGTACCAAGCTTGATTATAGAGGTGAGGAAAAGATTGTCAAAAAGGAGAAAGGAAGAAAATACTTCGATTCAAAATTTCTGAAAAGAGTGATGTTAGGTTTCCCATGGTGAGTGAGTGAGTTAAACGTTAGTTTATTAGTTAACAAAGATTTGATACTTTAAAAATAAATAAATAATCGGGTTACATTTTTAATGGTTTTTTTTAAAAAGCCAAAATTGATTTTTAAACCACATCCTAATCAAGCAAACTAAAATTTGTACAAAATTTACTTGCAGTTTGATATGGAACCTTATGGGACATTCATGCAGTGGGATTCGAAGTAGTATGACATTATTTGATAAATAAAAAAATCAATAAAAATTTAATCATCACAACATCATCAGCTTGTTTAGTTCTATTTTTTTTTAAATATTTTTTAGAAAATTCTACTTTCTTATTTTTCGTATTTTTTTTTGTTTTTATTGAATTTTTTTAAATATTTTAAGCAATTTTTTTACTTTTTAGACACACTTAACATAAATACACCTAAGAAGTAAAAAAATTGTAAAAAAAATCTTTTAAAAATTCATTAAATACCAAAAATACAAAAAAAAAATACAATAATTCAATACATTTTTTGTATTTTTATGTATTTATTAATTTTTAAAAAAAATTTCACAATTTTTTTTACTTTTTAGATGCATCTAAAAAAAGTTTAAAATTTTAAAAATATTCACTAAAAACAAAAAAAAACACAAAAATCAAAAAACTCAATTTTCAAAAAACTTAATTCAAAAAATTCAAACCAAACACGCTGATTACTTTTCTCCAAAATCCTCCCCCGCCTTGATCTAATTTACTCTCTCTCTCTCTCTCTCTCTCTCCCTCCATGAATAAAATCATCTCCAAAAGAATTGAGGATAAAAGACAACCATTAAACCAAAACAGAGAAGAAGAAAGTTGAAAATAAATAAAAGATGATCTTGGGACAAATGCTAAAAAGCTAAAATATATTTGTAGAAACAGTATCTGATCATCGTAACAGAAAATATATGTCGTAAGATAGAAACCTAACACATATTTAGCAACTCCAAGAAACCACGTCGGCAGAGCTATTAAAAGCTGAGACATGGGAACCACAAACCATTACCCCATTAAGTTCAGAAGCAAGGGTCCCCACTACCATAACCCACAAGAGTGCCGGGAATCAATATGGGCTTCCAAAATGGTAAGGTAAGCACTCAGGAAGAATTGGCTCCCCTGTGAATGGATCAAATTTGTAAGGTTCACCTGTGAAAGGATCAAACCTAACCTGGGGTCCTGTATGTTGACAATCAGCAGCAGCTATATGCAGATAATCCAATCTGACTTTGCTATAAGACGTAGAAGAAGAATCTGGTGTTTGGTGCAAAGGGGTAGGATTACTTTCCTGCATTTTTCCAAAACCTACTCAACTGGATAGAGGTTGGGCTGACAATGAAGGGGAATAGAGAGATGCCTGCAACGAACCAACTTGGATTAGCAAAGTCAACAAAAGTATTTGTTTAATGGCTAAGTTCACTGAATGGATAAAGAATTCTAGCAGTGCTGGTTATCAGCAGAAAAAAGTAACCTAGCCACAGTCAAGCCTACACGTGAGGCAAGAGGATCAGCAGTTGGCAGATGAACTATATTAGAGAAGCACAATAGTTCTGATTCCTTTGAGGCAACATCCCTTATCATTGACAAATTCAAAGCATGTTGGTTCAGTCCCAGTTTATCAACCTGCTTCTGTAGCCAAAAAAAGGAGTTCATAAATTTATTTGTTATGTCATTTCAACAGTCCATAAAGCTAGAAGAATTATTACGTTCAATCCACAGAGGTGGTACATACCCTAGAAATCAGCCCAGCAAGATACTCTGCCTTATTATTCTCCTGGCCCCGATAACATGAACTACAAAATAGATGAAGGAAGAAGACATCATGAAAGAAGAATTGCAATAACAGCTTTAAGTATTCAAATTGCAAACACAAGGCAATAGAAAATAAAAGCACTGCACAAATCAGAAATTATACAGGAGAAAAAAGTTGAATGGAGATGTAATTATGCTAGACCTGAACAAGGATAGATATAGCACCAGATTCAGGTAGTTCCTTGAGGCTGGTCAGGCTCTGAATATCTATCTGCCAATGAACAAAATCAAGTTTGAAGAATTCCATGGTAAATTGTCTGATTGTAAGATGGGACACAACATGTTCAACTGGCAAACCAAAAATGGAAGAAGAATGGATAAGGAACTTAACAGAGTAGGAATACAAATTCTTCTGCTAACAACTTTAGGACTTACATCAAACCGAGTAGCAATACCAAGTCGCAAGATCCTAAGCAAGCGCTCCTTAACAGCCACAGGTAATGAGACTACAGCAGTTTCATATGGATCAGTAATTACTGGTTCCTGATAGAAAATTACATTACATACATTCAGCATTAATGGTGCAACAGTACTAACACTAACAACCTTGGACAATTCCAAAATAAAGATACTTGCTAATCCACTGGGACTTCCACTACTGTTTCATTAAAAAGTATAGTTGGTGATCCTATAAAGCACCCTAACCATATCAAAAACATTGCCAGCAAAAGTAGAGATACTAAACACTACTGGCCTTAGCAAATTCCAAAATCAACAGGAAGAATATCCAACAGAATAAGTGTTGACAACAAATATATCTAATGCAACGAGTGTTCATACAGATATGGAGGAATAGATGAAGAATGACAATTCAACATACATCAATTAGCATATGTGAGAAAGCAACCAGTCATCTTCCACCTTATTAATGTTTAAGGTGTAGCATGGTTCTAGTTCTTTCAACCATACATAACAAAAGGTTACACTCTACTGAACTATATTTCTATAGACAGCGATAGAAAACTTAATACATATGATTGAGCAAGGGCATTGTAGTATCTCTATAGCAGATTACTGATTCAGACATCCATAAAAAAAACAAACCATATATTTTTTCAGTATAGTGTCATGGATGTAATGTAACAGAACTTATCCTCAACAACATATAGTTATAGAAGATGGGAAGTTTAGGAAAACGAGAAATCAACCTCTGCCAAGTACTTGAGTTCTTGAGTTCCAAATTTAGGACCACCAAAAGTATTGAAGTTCTCCTCATCCTTTGAAATTTTGATTTGACTTGAAATCTTACTGACTGGTTTGCTTTGAGGATCATCATGAGCTCACTTCCTATTCTTTTCAATAGGCCTTGCAACTTCCACCTATTAGGTGTCTACAAAATATCTAACTTCAGTGCAGCCGCAAGTTAGATGTTTTCTTCATATTACAATTTAATAAGTTTACAACTTCAAATCAATTGGAGTTTAAACGAAGGACCCCCATTCAGTCCCTGGACTGTTTTTCCATTCATTTCCTTGCATTGTCAAGGTCCTATGCACTGAAAATGAAGAGTTATCACCAAGGCATTACTAATTTGAGATTTTTTTTCTTTAAAAAAAAAAAAAAAAAAGAAGAAGAAGAATAAAACAAAGTCAGCTCAAGAAATTCCAGAGCACAAGATACAAGAATGAATATTAGTTAGACAAGCTTTCTTCAAAAAGGTAGGGAGTATAACAGTCATTTTAAGGCATAAAATTACAAATATTCAGTAAAGAACCAAAATGAAAAGAAAACACCATGCTGAAAGAAATACAGGAAAGATATTTATTATCTCGGCAAGAAATTATCTATTAAAATAAAATAATCGGCAAAAATTTACATTAAGCATATAAGAAAATTTGTATCTTTCAGACCCAACCCACAAATTTTATTCATTGGCTCCATGGGCAGAACCAAAAGCAACAAAACTACTTTAAGATTGTCTATATCCCTACATCCAATGGAAAAACAGAATCAGGAACTTCCTAGTGGAATCCAACAAGTAAACTTGGAGTGGTAAAAAAAAAAAAAGAAAAAAAGAATAATATGTGACTTGCTGCTCGTTTAGCAAAGTGGACAAACCCAGCGGGGTAGTGACCCTTCTTGGATAGTACAACTCTGTCCAACTGAAAACAGATGATTTACAGTACAATAACTAATTTTGGAATACATCATTATGTACAAACAAATCAAGGTTGTAATATGACAGACCTTTCCAAGTGCGTCAAACAATTTCTTCAAGTAGTTTTCATCAGCATCTGCAGGGAGGTTCCTAACAAATGCTATTTTTGTCTGTTAAGTCAAAAATAACCCCATAAAGTAAGCTACAACTGACGGCTGATAAAAAGTTCTGCTTTAAAATCCAAAAAACAAAGAATGATGCACCTTAGCAAGTTCTTCTGGATTAACTTCAGGTTCCTCAGCCCACTCCACAATTGGATGACAATTACCAGCAATAAGAAAATCTGATTTGGACCCCGCCCGATGTGCTCATGCAGCAGCCTGTGATTTAGAATTTTCAAGGAGGCAGGTTCATATTTTTTTTAAAGCAAGGATGGCATGATTGTTTGATCTGATAAGCCTCCAAGACAGTATTAGAAGTAAGATTGATATATTTGATAGAGACTTCATGAATTTAGGGGTTAGTCAATTGGCAAAGACGCAAGGCTAATGCATCAATGTGTTGGATTTTTTCAAGAAAAGGAGTGGCAATGGCACAGTTATTAATATTCAATTTTTGACGATATGATTTTGAACAACATGATAACTTCATATCAGATTAGACATATGTGGAAGGGTAAAATAAAATGATTAGATGAAAGCCGAATCCTGAAGCAGGAAATAGTGATCTTAGATACTTATCGAAAAAAAAAAAAGAAGGAAAGCTTGATCCAAAGATGGATATAATGAAACAATACAAGAGTCTCAACACAAATGAGATCATAATTCAACCCACACTAGCTCCAAAATCTGCTGTCGTAACTATAATCGATAAGAAGCCAACTATAGACCAAAACAGTCCAATGGGTTGATTCAAGAAAATTATTTTAAACGTGGAGAACAAACACAAAGCAGAATAAAGAAGGATAAGCAACAGAACAACATAGAATCTGTTGAATTGTTGTTGAATAAAAGATAAACTCGGATCATGAAGAATTAAGGTATTAAACTATTAGTGTGATAGATTGAACTCTTATGGTCACCCTATTTGAAAAGAAAGGAACTTTGAAAGGCTGACTGGTAGACCAGTGTGAGCAAGTCTGATCACAGAGCAAAAAGATGCAGCTGTGTACTGACAAGGGGTGAAGCCAACTTTAGAACAAATCTGACATAAGGACACCAATCAAAGAGAAACCCTGGACAGCAGCAATTCATGAGACAAACCCTACACCAGCAACTCCAAGTAAAAAGGTGAGACAAATTATGAGTTCTCTAAAGTAGTGCAGCACAGCACACATTCATAGAAGTATCAAAGGAAACACTTGGCAAAATGAAAGGACTGGATGAAGCAACAAAAGCTATGACCTCAAGAAAAAAATGAATGCATTGGACCGAAGTTCATTTTATAATTTCATACAGAAAACACTATAAATCCAGAGCAAAGACTGGTTACTTGAAAAATATCGGGTATGTTTGGTTTGTGTTTGAGAGATGTGTTTTATAGATAAAAAGTACGAAAACATGTTTGGTTTGGTTTTTTTCAAAAGATGTTTTGGAAATTATTTTGAGAGAGAGTTTTGGAAAAAGTGATTGATTTGATGTGTGTGAGAGAGAGATTTGTTTGGAAAACTTGTTTGGTTTACAAGTTTTGGGAAATTTTTTTGGGAAAATTTGTTTGGTTTGATTACTTTTGAAAACTTATTTGTAGAGAAAATTTCCCAAAATTTTTTCAGAAAATCAAACCAAACGAGCCCATCAAGTAAAAAGAAGTTCTCCCCAGTCAAGACATATTTATTCAATCCTTTAATAGATTCGGAGCAACCTGCCTTTGAATTTTTGCATCCTGTGATCATTATTTGCCACATTCCAGAATTGAACTAGAAGAAACCCATATTGCTGATTAAGACATAACAGTTAAATTTAAGTTTATGTTCACGAATATTCCTATCAATTTATGTGCAACTTTGAGAGATAATTTGTGGTGCAGTATCAAGCATATGTTCACATTAGTAGTAATTGCCAATTTGCCATCATAAGAATCACAAGATTGTGAAATAAATATCAGAAGTTTAGGGTAATCAGAGTCAGTAAAATATGTGTTTAAAGGCACAACTTGTAAATTATAACCAAGATATTAACTGTAAAATGATGGAGGAAAATACTAAGATCAGGTTATTGAAAACATAAAAACTGTTCAAATAACGGAGGAATTAATTTAATCATATATTTTGCTTTCCCTATAGCTAGAAGAAAAGTCATAAGAAAAGCAAGGAGTGTGATACCCAAAAACAGAGGCATAGAAACGACTGAGGATCATATGCTGCATGAGAGTAATAGAAGATAAAATGGTAACAGAAGAAAAATCAATACTGAAAGACATGGCATATGCTAACCAGTGGTCATTTGAATAAATAAAATTATCACGCTAAGCGCAATTTCTAATTGCCTAGACAACAAACAATAATTTAAATGGCACAAGGAAACCAAATAATCGATGGAACAAATCCTATTTTTACAAGTGCAGCAATGAAGTATTGTATCATAATATTTCATTGCACATCCTTGAGTACTGGAGATCAAACAAATGGGAATAGAATATGTAGGTTTGACAAACTATATAGGAGGAATAACCAAAAAAAATGGAGGTTGTCAGAAATATAATGCAATCAAATCGCATTCAAAGAACTAAAATTGCTATCAAAGAAAGGTTTCAAATTTGGGTAGAATTTTGAAGTATTGATATTTTATTTGATATGAAGCCATTCCTAATATTTTGACATTTTGAAATTTCAAGTTTCTCCTTTTCTAGGGAGGAATGACTACTACACACGCATGCACAGCGTGTCCCAAACAGGAGTTGAACCCCACACCTCCCCATTTCAAATTTCAGGATTTCTATACAACTTATGTCTGCTACGATGCATGTTTTAAGACTTGAAAGAGAACTTCAGCAAAAAAAAATTATTATTTATAATTAATGCCATTTTTCGAAGATTCCTTGTGGTTTATTTGGTCCCTACTACTGTTTTTGTTTGATGTGTCTTGGGTATTGCCAAGAATAGGTGGCAGACTTGATGCTTAGTTGGAGAATGGAAAGATCAATAGGACAAGTAAGACTTGGGATGCAGATCCTGCTCTGGTGCATTTGGAAAGAGAGTAGTTTGAGGTCATTTCATGAAGTAGAAGTGTGAACATCGTGTATTCCAAAAAAAGGAATCATACTTTCGGCTTTTTGGAATACATGATGTTTACACAGTTGGTTCCCCTTTTCAACGCCTTTTAATGAAAGGGTTTCGGTAGCGCAGATGAAGAGGATCTTTCTTTGACAGCTCTTGCTATAGTCGACTTTCCCACTTGGGTGAAGCTCTTGTGAAAAAGGTTTCAGTGCTTCCTCATAGATCTATTCCATTTTTTCGGGCTAACCAAAAGAGGTTAATTACATATGTTTCAAACTTGAATTTGGATTAATAATAGGTTTTATTCTTATCTTTTCTCCCACCTTCAGAAGAATAAAACATAGGCTTTCTCCCTATGGTTAGAAGTTTCCGAAAGGTAACTATCCCGGTTACTTATCCAACAAAAACAAGGAAAAGGAAAAAAAATTTATGCTGGAACCCAGAATCTAAACCACGGACCTGAGCTTCTACCCTGTAGGATTTGAGATGCAACAAATAAATCAAATTAATATTACCAAATTCTCAAACAATGGAACAGTTCAAAGATTGATGAATGATAAGATGTCAGACTATGTAGAAGGCAACATACACTGTGAGATGAGAACACAAAAGCAAAACCTCGATTCTGTTGCTTTTGGCCATGAGGGGCGTACCCACTGCTGAAGGGCATTGCAAGGTCAACTGCAAGATCAACAGATACAACATCTGGAAAAACCTATGTAGCAAAAAACATATTACATGTGGCTCATCCGAGTTAAAATCAATTTCAATAAGCCCACTAAACACATACCTGGCATACAATTTTGTCAAATTCATCTGCACTCCAATCTGAAACGCAACAACACAATAACATGAATATATTGGACAGAAACAAGTACCATGAAGCACAAGCATGCAAACAAAAGCAAGAAGATGATTTATTAACATGCAAAAGGAAATTATCAAATTTTCCATCTCCAAGGAAAAATATTCTGATCCCCTATCAGAAAAAATTCTCAACTCTCCTTTTGGAGCTTCGACTCTTTACATAAATTTTCTTGTTTCAACAATTCGAAAGTTGGAGAATTTGTTTTACTTTTTTTCATAAACACAAAAAGGTCATTATAAAAGCAGTAAGTATATTTATCAAAACAAAACAAAAAAAGCAGCAAGTACGAAGATATGAAACTTACATCAATTCACCAAGAAAAAAGATGTGAAAATAAACCATGGAGAACTTATAAGGTACAACAAAAAGAATGCACTGAAGCAACATTTCCATTTCGTGGAATCATCTTCAGAATTAGTAGAGTGTTGCACTATATCATTCCTATACTGCCACAGCGCCAATGACCCTAATCATCCTATATACACCACACAAGTATTTTTGCTTAATTTGAAAGTATTTTCTTACTTTGGAGACCACTAATTCCATGGTTATTGCTCTGAGAAGCAGGCAAAAAATTTCAAAAACACTAAAGGAACAGCACCCAGCATTAGAACTCAGAATGTCCCTTAGATCCTATAAATTAAAATTTATGAAAGTAAAACAATCCTTTGCGCAGGTTTCCAAAAAACAAAGAATACTGTTCAATTGATGGGAGAACACCAATCTTTTTCCCGTCTCCCTGAAATATAAAGGCACAAAGAGATTAACACAAAATATTTTTGTGTCCTCAAAATTTTGGAATGCTAAACACCCAAAAAGCATCAAGTATACAAGAGCAACATGTGGAAAATTATCCAGATTTAAGAGAAAGCTTCAAATCATAGCTAGTTTTATAATTGTGCTTATGTAATCCAGTTTTATTTTATCATTTAGTTGATCAATTCTAAAAATTTACCAGACCAAAAATTACTCAATCCACTAACTTGAAAGCTAACGCAAAAACCTATAGTTAAACCTTCATGAACTTGTACACTTGAAATGTATATCATCTATTACAGGCAGTACTGCTCTTAATTCAATATGATTTCCTCTAAATTACAAAGAATACCAAAAAAATTCTCAAACTCTAGATGAACCTCATTAAGAAATTTGAAATAAAAAAGCCATTTTACACAGCTTCCACGACACATGTCCATCCTGGCATAATCTTTAAGAGTTTGAAATCCTTCACATAGCTCACAATTAAATCAGTCTTATGTGGTAAAGGTAAGAGTGTCCTAATGGAAAATAATAGGATTCCCTACTAAATGAGATCATTCGCCTAATGTGACTGCTTTTACCATTATTCCAGATTTTTCCTTCACAGCTTTGTCAGCAGCCTCTTTCATCGCAAAGCGTATAAAGCAAAACCCCTGGATAACAAATGAGATGAAACAAAATAGTCTAAGGATGATTTTTGGAGAATGGGAGAAGCATAACATACAAACCATTAGAGGAAGGGCAAGAATTTCCCCACAAGTAAAGAATACCTGAAAGAGACAAATATTCAGTTAAGGTTACAGTAGGTTTAATCTAGTCTTTTCTTTTTATACATTACAGGTTTTATCTTCATGTAATGTACACATGCCTTGAATCCTCAAACCTAACCCATTTCAGTCTTAATGCTGAAACAACATGATATTACACCTTGGAAAAACAAAAAAACTTGAATAGAGAAAGCAGCAGCACCTGAGGGAAGAGGGGAAGAAGCCAAACTGAATTCTATAATTATGCAACCATATATATAAACTTCCAACCTGACAAATTTTAGTTTTTATTCTGTTTAATCATTTTCTATAATAAAAAAATATATATTATAGCATGTGCAGTTCAACCGACATCTTCAACTATTTGGTGACAAGCCCCATAAAAAATATCAAACTTTGTATAAAATCAAACATGTCAGTATAACAATGTCTCCAATTAGAAGCTCATGAATAACCAGATTGCTCGAATTACTAGTTCATCAGGTTAGGTGCACGTATAGCTCCAATTCATAGCTCGTAAATAACTCCCAGTGTACATGTGAATATTAAACATCTAAGCTCATCAGAGAAATTTGTACATCCTATTTACTGGAATCAGGTTGAATTGAAACTCCAGGCAAGTAATGTCTTTCATTCAAAATAAAATTTATTCTAAAGATACAGGTTTAAAGAAACTAAAAATAGCCCGTTAGCAATGCAAAAGAAACAGCATAACAAAAATTTATTTCATGATAAAGACTATTAACATTGTAATACTTCATTGAATGTTAATTTCCATTAGTTGCTATCACAATATCCCTTTGTGATATTTCATGGTAGCTAACCTTGTATAATTTCATTACAACATTTCATGGTATGTTAGTTGTTGTCTATCTACCACACAACATTTCATGGAATGTTAGTTGTTGTCTATCTACCACCCATACGGCCTTGTCACCATGAAAATGTCATCAAACCACAAAATGCCTAAGGTAGGTCATGAGAACCTTTGGTCCCCAATAACAAAAGTCAATTCATATTAAACTCGACCAAGCTCATTCATCTCTACAGAAATAGTAAAAAATAACTGCGGAAACAATAGCAGTACAAGAAACTTTGCAGAAGACTACATATAAGGCATCCTTACTCACCAAAATATAAGGTCCAAATCCTAGCTGAATATCAATTTCTCATTGAAATTCCAAGAACTTCAGGAAATGGTGATCTGGACACACTCACATTAACAATATGATGCATAATTCAAGGTTTTTTTTACCCAGCGGCTCAACTAAACATCCTTAAGCCCAATTAATATGGGTTGGCTACATGAATCCATCTTCTCATGTTGCCACTGCGTAAAACCATTCCCTTGGTATAATCTAGGGCAATAATTTGGTTTTTGCTTTACTCGTGTTGTATATAGATTCATTGTTATCGCCAATTTATATCACTAGCATAAAGATAGTCATATAAAGGTATAATCAAAGTTAATCAATCATCCTCGTAGATCTAGTATTAGTAGTATTCAAACAATATCAAATGCAGTGGGACAGGAAGTCAAAGAAGTCATGGCATCATGTACCTACAAGTTTTTTTTACAAAAAATGCAATTGGAGTGGATGACAAACCTCACATATCTTATTTTCAGTTGTACTACGCACCAGACCGCCGACAAAAACCTCTAAACCTCTGACTACGTGTTCTTCATAACCCAACAAACAAAAAATTAAAAAACCAAACCATTAATAAAATAAAAAGTTCCAAAATATATGTATATAAAGCATACAAAAATTGTGCTAAAAGTTTCTCAACAGTTACTCTTTTTTCTTTTCTTTTTTTAATCAGCAACTATGAAATTATCTATATATGTAGACACAGACAGACATATATGTTTTTTTTTTTTTTTAAATAAATAAATGTAAACATAAAATAGTTATGGTTCTTAGCTACCAGCTCAAACAACAATTCCTTTAAATATGGAAGAAGGAAAAATGAAGGAAGACTAACTACGGTCTGTTGAATGATGATCCAACGAAAAACTCATCTGAAAAGTCCTGTAAGATGATTGGAAATCTAAATACGGAAAACATAACAATTACAATCCCCAAATCTAATATATACACTTGTATGCGCTTAAATTATGTATTTGCTAACTTTTTTTCGTTTACATAATCAAATCAACTCTATTTTCAAGCTTTGTGAGCAAAAAAGCCAGCAAATTCAACATCAACACATCTATAAAGCAAATTCAAACTGCATTGCCATTTGGAGACTAGTATAGAATCATTGTATGACCAACGAAACAACTCCTCTGTTTGTTTTGATGTCATTGAATTTCAATAATGCAAAACCAATTAATTACCTGTGCTTGTTGGTGAATAGGAGTTGGGATGATCTATGGTGCACGGGATTTGGAATCGAACGAGAAACCCTAGTGCAGTCGGGGGCAGATCATATATAACAGTTTTGAAGAAATTACGGAATTATATTGATTAATCAGTACTACAATAATACGGTTACTGTTACTATGAAGTATTGAAGTGTACACACTGTTTTTAAAATGTATTTTTCAGAAAATTTTAATTTTTTGTATTTTTTATTTTATTTAATTTTTAAAATATTTTATGTATTTTTAAAATTTTTAGACATACTTAACATAAATATATTTAAAAATTATAATATTTATAAATAAAAAAATTAAAATTTTTACTAAATACTAAAAATACAAACAAAAATACAAAAATTCAGTAAAATTTTATATTTTTATGTATTTATTAATTTTTAAAATATTTTTTCGTAAATATTTTATTATTTATATACATCTAAGTAAGATGTATCTAAAAAAATAAAAAAATTTGTTTAAAATTTTAAAAATAATCACTAATGATTTTTTAAAAAAACGCACGAAAAACAAAAAAAAAAACTTAATTTCAAAAAATTGAAACCAAACACATTGATTTATTAGATAAATTATACGTGTCTTCTTAAAATTTTAGACTCGCTTATGTGTCGTTTTGATCCTTAACTTGAATTTTGAATTTCGTTTTAAATAAAGATAAACAAAAATATAATTATTTTATTTAATGACAAAGTAGTTAATTTGATAAAATATAAATTAATTTGACAAAAACAAATGTTGAAATTTTATTTTTAAAATTTTAAAATTTATTTCTACCTACCAAATATAAAATTATATAAAAATGATAAATCTTTTACATTTTTAAATTTTTTTTAATTAAATGTTAGTATGTGTTTTGTTGATGATTGTGTAATGAGTGATTTTTTTATTAATTCTTTTTAATTATAATATAGTAGATGGTTATATTTATTATTAGCATATTTTTTATGATTATCATGTGATAAATGGTAATTAATTTTTAAATGTGTAATCGATATGTTTAATATATAAATAATTTTAGTTTTAGATTTATTGATTTAATTGATTGGTTTAATAATGATATTAAAGTTGTTGCTATATTTGATTTTTAAAAAATATATAAACTAATTTAACCAAAATAAATATTGAAAATTATTTAAAAAATTGATTTCTACCCTGCCATAAGATAAAATTATATAAAAATTATGTGTTTTAAACTTTTACAACAATTTAATTTTTTTTCTTACAACAAATTTCTGAAAATAGATTATGAAAATCAAACAAAATTTTATAGCCAATAAAATTTCAATGTTATTCATTACAAAATAAAATTCATTATGTTTCAAATGACATAAAACGAGTTAACTAATATAAAATAAATTATATGACAACTTTGCTATTGAAATTGACCGTTTACAAATGAAATATTTATTTTTGTCCTTATTTGGAACAATATTCAAAATTCAATATCAAATCTATCACAATTAAAGCTACAAACGAACTAGTTTGCTTATCAATCTCGTTTATTGAATTCAAGTTTGGCTTGATAAGTAAGTAGGATCAAGCTTTACTCGGCTCGTTACTATTAATGAAACTCAAGTTTGGCTTGGCTCAATAAGATTTTTTCTAATATTATTTAAATAAAAAAATATTAATTATATTATTGAATATAAAAATAATGTATTTATATTATTATTTAGGGAACATTAGTCTAAGGTCCTTCTTCCATTTTTAGTAATGAAAGAAATCCACAATATTATTTTATGATATCTAAAGTCCCTTACTCCCGCTCTCTCTCTCTTCTTTATTCTCTGTTCTTGTTCTTGACCTCTGCACATCTCGTTCTTTGTCCTGATCGGTTGTTTAAGTTGTAAGAGGAGTCCATCGTGATATTTTCATCGGAAATTGAGAAAGCGTGGTCTACGTAAGCCATTGATGGCTGAGTTCCACTTACACTCACGAGAATCAAACCCAAAAGCATATTATTAGAAAGATCAAGCTGTTTGAGACTAAGAAACCTAGTTACAAATTCTAGAAATTTTCCCGAAAACATGTTGTGCCCAAGATCAAGAAACTGTAAATTCTTACAAGTAACGTTAGGCAATGTAGGTTTAGGAAGAGAACCGGAGAGAGAGTTATCGTGAAGCCGAAGCGAAACGAGCCAATCACAGACTTTCTAGATTGATGTGGGGAGTGACCCATTTATCAAATTATTGCCCAAATCGATGTCAGGGAGAGATGAGCTGTAGCCAAGCTCGAGAGGAATGGTTCCTGTAACGCCCTCAAAATAAAACCCATTATATATAAGACTAACATGCATTAATAATAGAAAACGAAACATTCTATTATCCATCAGAGTATTACTAAATAAAAGCATTACATGTAACATCAAAATAAATGCCCTACGGGCTTACATCTTGCCAAGCCAACACTTGGACACAAAGAAATAAGAGTCTAACTCAATACAAATAAAGCCCTAGGCTTGAATGTTTACATGTATCAAATAAAAACAAATAAATAAAAACAAGTATTCGAGTCCAAATCCTCACAAGCTAAGTCCTTGGAGGTAATGAACCACCTGAACCTGAAAATGAAGTTCCCATATAGGGTGAGCCACAGCCCAGTAGAGAAATACTAAACCAAGCATATGAATTAACTAAAGCAGTAGCATCTGATACATGGTTAACACTGGATAATCAATTTACAAATTCATGACACGAATGTCTACCTTGCCTATGACACAATGTCTATGGCATAATTCACCTTCCATTTATGGCTCAGAACCTGGCCAAATAACTCAACTGGGGTTTTATCTTTTATTAACAATACTTCCAATTCAACAGGAATAACAATTCAAGTTAAACCTAACAGAACGAATACACATGTTGGTATTATAACAATCACAATCAAATTCACTTCCATACTTCCCAACTGATACACATGGTGGTGATGTATCATATCAACAACAAATAGAAATATTTCTATTATAATTAAGCACACACATAAGTGATGCTACTGGAGTCCATCCCCTATCTCCTCCCAACAAGTCCGGTTTAGAGGTCCATCCCCTATCTTCCCCTAAACCGTGGAGTTCATCCCCTATCTCCTCCAAAAACAAATGCATATGCAACATAATCAATACTTGCCATGCACAACACATAATTAATACACGAATGTTCTGTATTAACTCAACAGTCAAACAATTGACTCAATTTCAGTTATACCTAAGCCGCATGCAAGGTCTACAACAATCAATGGCTATCCTCCACCGATAGCCCAAAACAATTATTTCTAAGCAAGAAATAACTATAACAATAAATGTAATTTCAATATTCTCAAAGGTAGTATTTAAACTACCAA
This sequence comes from Camellia japonica, assembly GCA_030407325.1. Lineage (NCBI taxonomy): Eukaryota > Viridiplantae > Streptophyta > Magnoliopsida > Ericales > Theaceae > Camellia > Camellia japonica. Next base: position 16,643,255 of record JAPPVO010000002.1, on the reverse strand, counting down.
ATACATCATTAAACCACTAAATTCCCAATCTCATGAATTTAA